>CAHIKZ030000246.1:555000-610000 GCA_903632075.3 Acanthosepion pharaonis | reverse complement strand
ATTGCTTATTTTGACATACAAGGGCAGAACTGTTCAGTTTTAGAACTGAACCACCAAGCTACCCAGACATATGATTTGATTATAACAGTAATAGAGAAAATATAGTGTACCAAGAAGTCTCCAATCGACCCTCCTCAGATCAGAATTCATAGTTTTCCTTCTTCTAAACGAGTTGTGAAATAAGGCTAGAGAGCCTCATCTATATATATATATATATATATAGAGAGAGAGAGAGAGAGAAAGTTGCAAATTAAAAAAATAATGTTTTATTTTATGAAAGTATTTATTTATTTATATATATATTTGATATTTCAAATTGTCCTCAATCTTTCATCAGAAATAACTGTTTGTTACAAATAAATTAAAATTACTGTTTGTTAGCAAGTAGCTGTCCATCGCGAGATGCAGACGTCACGTGATATGGAACATCACTGTTCGGATATTCCTAACTTAAATCTAACTGTCATAAATATTTTAAATGTTGTTTAAAAAATTTTTTTTAACTATATCTAAAAAAAATTGCTTAACTATTGAAATATTTATAAAGATTTAAAACACCCAAGTCCCTATTCAACCGCTACTTGCTAACAAACAGTAATTTTATTTTATTTGAGCCCTGTTTTTAAAAATAAAAAAAAACAAAAATTCCTAAGAAATTAGGATCATCAATCTAACAATTCTTTCCTATTATATGAACACACACACACACACACACACACACATATATATATATATAAATAAAAAGAAAGAACAGTAATATATATAATCCGGTGTTCTTATAGATATTTTTATTTTTACAAAATAGTGCTCAATGTAAATTTACAGAGCATTAATATTATAAATTAATTGATTTAAAATATGGTTTTTTTCATTACACAGTTCTAACCATGTTTCAAAAATGGAAGCTAAAAGCTCCGAAATTAATACAAATATAAAATTTGTCACTGATCTGATTAGTGTTACCTTTGGCATCCTGACGACAGAGTTTCATAGATGGATTATAAATAGGTTTTATTACTACACAGATTTTCATAGTAAATTCATATGTAAAATGTTATGAGAATCTTTGTATTAAAATATATATATATATATATATATATATATATATATATATATATATATAATTATGTGTTTCGGCAGCAATCCCTTTTTTATATAAATTTCATTAATGACAACTGACAAGGTCCTGCAATTACGTTTTTATTAAATTTTTCTTGCATTCATTTTCTTTTCAAGTGTTTTCTTTTTTAAATATAAAGTGTGTGAAAACTGTCCAAATGTTCTATATGTCCAAGCACTTTCAGCTATTTTATTAGGCATTGTCAAGGAAGTTTTTTCTTAAATGAATATTTAAATGTTATGTATGTATATCCATAGTGATGGAAATGTTTTTACATTTTTCAAAACATGGTCAGCACATTGTACATATTCAAAGTTATTTATATATATATATAAATATATATATAAATTTTAATGGTCATAATTGAATTAACCAGGAAACAGTTTAAAAAACTGCTCAATACACATGGTAAAATTTAACATGTAGAGTTTTAAATATAGAAAATTAGACTGATTTCAGGAAACATATATATTATAATATATATATATATATATATATATATATATATATATATATTCTTTAATACTAAATGTTATTTTTAGTGGGTGCACATATTCAAATATAGCAAACATGTAAAAAAAAGTGGTTTCCTGATGGAAATTTAACAGAGGTGCCCTCTTTAGTATGACTTTTTTTTAATTTTCAAAAAATAAAAAACAGGGATACATGTACCCATTAAAAATAGCATTTACAGTAATAAAGAAATAATGTTGATAAAAATTCATTGAATATATATATATATATATATATATATATATATATATATATATATATTTTAGGATAGTACACCAAAAAAATGTCAAAATCATGACACAATTGTCTCATCTTACCTGGAGATATATATATATATATATATGGTGGACTCTTTTGTCCTATTTTGTATGAGGTTCAATTAGTTCCTATCAGCCAAATGATTTGATTTTAGTGGTGAAAGTTTTGTAGAACCAACCACACTTTTTGAAGGGTTGAATACAGAGACCTGCTGCACTAAATGCCACAAGGTCCCCAAATGACGTATTTGGCTACAGAGAGTGTTCGTTAGCAAGGTCAAATTTACTGAAACTTCAATATCTCTCACGCATTCATATCTGCTCATGGCATATCAAATGCAAACAAATGACGTCACACATTATGAAATGGACAAAGTCCGACAATTATTTTAAGACATTTTTATGTTTATACATTCTTTTTTATAGGTACGAATATTTTAAGTAAATGCTCTGTTTATAATAAACAGTATTAAACAACATTTACTGGCCTGAATGTCCGAGAAATTTTCATAGAAAATATTCGTCCTCCGACAGGATTCAAACCTGTATCCTATATGGAACCGTCATTTATATGTGTGTGTGTGCAAATATATAGAAAAATAGGAAAGAACTGTTAGGTTAATAATCCGAAGTTCTTTATTTTTTTTTGTATATGCTTATAAAGCTCCGTAAATTTCAAGATCGGTTATTCCAAAATTTGCTTGAGAATGAAACAGAGCTGGGTACTTTAATTCAATTTAATTTTCATAATTAAATTGAGTTTTTTAGCTTCTGTTTTCAAAACATGAGAACTCTTATGTAGCGATGGAATTATATTTTTAAAAAAAATAATTATAAATATATGTTGTAGCATGCCTATGGGTGATAATGGGTATGTCCCCATTAACGTAAATACTGTATGTTGGTCTGCAGTTGGAGATTCGTATCCAGCTGTGCGGGTCAAACTCTCTGGCTCCAGGGAGAGAGGATCTCTAGATGAGGCTATGTCAAAGGGCAAAGTCTCATTTCAGGAAGCAGCTACCTGACCCTGTTATATGCAGGGTCTACGGGGAATTTTTGGCCAAGCTTATAGGCTTGGATACCCTACATTAAATTTGGCCTCGTGCTACATCTGACTGTGTTGATGGTTGGTAGATATCCTGCATTTGGAGATTCATTGTGGAATTCACTTGACTCACTTCTTGCAGTTGACTACTACCGCCATGAATCTTGTATTATTGTTCATTACCAACCTTCATTTGATTATTCTATTCAGTAACCTTCCCTAGGTTACAACAATATCAATATATATATATATATATATATATATATATATAAAATTTCTCTGATTTAACCAGTAGAGAAGACAATATTTATGAATAAAAATGACAATAGGAAAACTAGTAATTGCTGATGCATTTCGTCCAATGTGGATTTCGTATTTTGTTTTGATAAAGTCCACATTGGACGAAATGCCTCAGGCAATATATATATATATATATATATATATATATATATATATATATGCATACAGTGGAACCTTTTTTTACAAATTTAATTTGTTCCTCAAGGCCATTTGTAACCTGAAACGTTTATAAACCAAAACTATTTGTCCAATAGGAATCAATGTAGAGGAAAAAAGGCAATGTACAATAAAATTGGAAAAGAAAAGCACAGCACAACACATGACTATATACAACATGGCGGCCGACTCAGAAATGATTCTGTTTGGGTTAACTATGTTCAGCAATGTTCTTCGATAACTAAAATTTTATTTGATAACTGAGGCATTCTCATCTTGAATTTTCTGTTTGAAAACTGATTTGTTTGACATGTGAGACATTTGAGAACTGAGGTTCCTTTGTGTATATATATATATATATATATATATATATATATATACATGTGTGTGTGTGTGTCTTTCATTAAGTATGACAGACAAGGAAAATTTAATTCATTTTTTATTTATTCCCAAAGAATATTCCTGAGTGAACTAAAACACTTAAGACAAACATTAGTCAACAACAAATTTTCCAACTATATCATTGAAAAACAAATAAAATTATCCTCACAAAACGTACATGACACCAGTAATAAAAGTACCACACAACAAAACATCAACATATTTTACTGCAACCAGATGCACAATAATTATAAGCAGGATGAATTCACTATACGAAGAATCATTAAAAACCATATTTCTGTTGTAATTCCTGAAAAACATGTAAAACTTAAAATATATTACAGAAAATTGAAAACCGCAAACATTGTTGACACTATATAAAATAACCCCATCAAATCTAAACTAGTGATGACTAATATAGTGTATCAATTTCACTGCCCAGTACAAGACTGTGTACATTGTCATAAATCAATTACCTATATCGGACATACTACCACCTCCTTGAGTACACACCTTGCATGTCATGTGATCAAAGTGCTATAAAAAAAACATCTAGCTACCCACAATTTACAAGAACCTCTCAGAAAAATTCTGATCAAAAGCACTAAAGTTCTATATAAATCACAGTACTGGAAACATCTCACTGTGAGAGAGACCCTGTATATAAAACATCGCACTCCCACTATCAACCTCACTAAAGAAAAATAGATGCTCACTTGAATTGTAGCTGCATTCAACACATGAAGGCTTGGAATAAATGCTCATACTAGTATTCAAAACAACAGTCAAACATGTAGGGTAATTAACAACACCTAACCCCCCACCCCAAAAATGGCTAAAAAAGTGGCTGAAAGACAATGGGCAATATGGGCAATATTTGCCCTCCTTTACTGTAATAATAATAATGAAAAAATGAAAAAAAAAATTAATGAAATTTTTCTTGTCTGTCATATTCAATGAAACATTTTTAGAAGAAATGTTGCCCAAATATACATTAATATATATATATATATATATATATATATATAACCAGAGATTGAAATTATGTCTTGTATTCATACTAGAATGTTGCTTTTGAGTTCATTTGAAGTGGGATAAAAAGAATGTATGTATATTTCATTTAATCCTCCACCGATTTCCAGTACACTTGATTTTCCCCTCCTCACCTTCTACCACACCTCACATTGTGCATTTATTCATTCATCTTTTTTTTTAAATATAGTGTTCATAAATTTTTATTTTTAAAAAATAAAACATTAGAAAATCAATTGACAGAAATCACATGAAGATACTGAAAGGTTGGAACAAAAGGAGTTGATTTTGGCTGATTTGCTAATTTTCTATTTGTCTATACATAGTCATTCAAAGACAGACTGTTTCACTGTATTACAGCTCATCAGTGTGACTAGATATCTGATCACTTCAGGCTGGGACCAAAACCAGACCGATTTGGTATCATTTGGAGATTCTAACCCTAGGCCATCGACACCCAGTAAAGAGAACAGTGAATTTTTGCATATTTATTTTTTCATAAATACACCAGTTACTGAGAGAACTCAGTTGCTAGGAGAGTCTTGCATTATCAGCAGTAATAGTGACTGTTTAATTGCAAAAGTAATATACTATACAAGCTGATAAAGAAAAAATAGAGATCTACTTGGAGTGGGCTGATTTAAAATCCAACAGACACTAACAGCTCTAGTATCTATCTATCTATCTATCTATCTATATATATATATATATATATATATATATATATATATATATATATATATATATTATTTTATATGCACAGTACTTATTGGAAAATGTTCAATATCAGTGATAGAGCTAACATATTCAGTTGTATGGATATCAGTTTTTTACTCTGGGTTTCACGCTTTTGCAATCATCAGATAAACTGGTTTATTTTTCAAAAATTGGTTTATTTACGCTTGTTTGTGATTGATTATGTTTGGTGGTGGGAGGGGGAAATTCTCGTCTATGTCCATTTGGGATGACACTCACACACACAGACATACACGCATTCACACATACAGGTGTATGCATTTTAGTTCACACAAACACATCCATATAAATAATCCGAGATTAGGTGCAGATACACATCCATGTGTTGAAGCATACATACATACACAATTGTAATTTTATTTTAGTGTCAAGGGGCAGATGGGGGTCTTCTTGACCCTTTTCAGATCAGTTGCCTATGTCGTTAGATATTTCCTCACACACACATGTAGACATGCACATAGACTCCTATTGGTCCGGGCCTTTCATCACCACTTTGGTTAAGTGGGTTCTGTTTGTGGACATGGTGATGATAATGTTTTGTATTTTCAATGTTGACTGCTTGTGTTTTATTGACGATTGTGACCATCGACACTTTTGTTTTGGATACTATTATACATCCTAGAAAGACACACATACATATATATTGATTTTCTGAACGTAGCTTTGATGTGGCACAAGGCCGAAAGTATGGAGCATCCAGTGAGGATTGAAGTCACTACTCAGTAGTAATTGGTATGGCAAGACAAACTTGCTAACCATTACACCATGTTGAAATGTTGAAGTGCTCAAAACACACACACACACATATATATATATAAGGAGTTAATATGAGTATATATATATATATATATATATATATATATATATAGGTTTAATGTGGTTAAAAGTTTGTCACTTAGCTGAATGATGTTAGCTTCAGCATCCCGACTTCAGAGTTTCGTATACAGATCTGTTTGTTCACTCTTCAGGGTATCAGCAATTTATTGAGATATATATATATATATATATATATATATATATATATATATATATATATATATATATATATTTATATATATATATATATATATATATATAGAGAGAGAGAGAGAGAGAGACATGTTTTTTAAATGTTGAAACAAAATGTACAATTTTGTATTAGTAGCTTACATGTTCTAATGTAACAATGTATAATATATATATATATATATATATATATATATATAGGCAGCATATTTTCATTCAGGCATGTTTGGTTGAATAATTTAGACATATTATGTTCATTTATTTTAATTTTAATCCTTTCACATCCATGAATTAATTTCTTGGTGGCTGTAGAAAATTGATTAAGAAAAATTCCAAAATTTTCTTTTCAAATAATTTTTTTCCCCAAAGTATTTTCAGTCTCATCTGAGACCATCTTCAGTGGTTGTATATCTATGGATGTGTCATGTGTTAACACTGTAAATTCAAAATATTTTTTTTATCTCTATATAAGATTATGTGATTTTATCTTTGTAGCATTATGTTAGTTTTATATAAAAAATACAAAATTAAAACACTACAATTAAAAAAATCTTAAAAGTTTTTTTTTTTAAATCTGTCAAAAAATCATTTAAGTTACTTCCCTTTTACAAAAATTATGAGAACACAGGAAAAATGAAATAAACACTGCAGTACCTTGTTAGTCATTTTTTTACAAAACTTATATATATATATATATATATATATATATATATATATATCCATTACAAGGTAGAGTAATGGATAGCAGCTCAGAGTGAGGAATCGTATAGCTGAGTTCAAATTCCATTCGAGTTCATTACATTCACTTATGTGCTAATACCCTTGGGAAAGGTATAAATTCATCTCTTCTCCCCCTCTCCCCAGCTATGGATAAATAGCAGGACAGACTGGGCCCTATAGCCTTGGATGGCAACCAGTCTAGGGGAAGGGCGACTCTGAATTCAAAACCTTCTTGTGGCATACTGTGCACCAATTCTCTGTATTCAGCTCTTCCAAAAAGTGTAGCTGGTTTTGCACAAGCCCTCACCATTATAATCAAATGATATGTGTGGATAGTCAGGCTGTTGGTTCTAAGAACTGAGCTGCTCAACCCTCATACGTTGAAAATGACGGGAGAGTCCAGTATATAAATGTTATCATCAGAGTGTTGTTTTTTTCTAAGACAAAAATTGTTGTGTTCATGTGAAAGTTAAATTTTTTACCTGTGAAGTGAAAAATGCTATATATGTGCTGTATAATTTAAATTTTGTGATGCAAATGTCAGGGGAGGTAACTAAGTTATGATATGTCCACATTTTTTTTTTTAAAAAACAACTATTTAAAATGATTAGTTATAATCTAGATATTTTCACCTGTCAAAAGTACTCAGAATAAATGAAGATGTATCAACACGGTAATTTTCTTTCTTCCTTTAATAAGTACACTTAGAAGCTTTGTCCGTGAATATGAGAGGATCCTATTGAAAATAAGTAGACAATCCTTGTCTAACTTATTCAATGAGACATGTCTTAATAAAAACATGCTGCCAAAATATATGCAATTTATATATATATATATATATATATATATATATATATATATATATATATAAATTAAGCAATTTGAGTCTAGAAGGAACCTCAACAGAATGCAGAAAGCACTGGATGGCTGTTTCGTCCTATATTTGGGACTCATCAGCAGTGTGCATCCACTACCGAGAATTGAAACCGGGACAGTTATGTTATCAAGCAAATGTCATACCAACTGTACCAATGGGCCACGGTGATGAAGAGGTAGCGAATTAGACTCTATATAACACCGTTCTATCACATATTCTATGGTGGAACTCATCCGAGTTTCCCTTGCCAATAGGACTGTGCCCCCACAAGCAACGACTACTATCCCCAAGCCGCTCCATCCAAAGCATTAGAAGTCGGTTCAAGCAAGGATATACAAGTGATAGAAATTATTAGGAGGATTTGAGATAATTATAATTAGTAATATATATATTGTGTATTTGGGCTGACAAGGCAATCCAAATGATATGTGGATCTGAGCCCTTTCGATTAATCTCTTAGACAATCCTTAACTACAGCAGATAAATTAAATTTTTAAAATAACCATAACAAAGTGTGTGTTTGCATGTGTTTTTTAAAACTCACCATTATAATGGGATGTAGATTTTATCACAGTTACAATTGTCTTTTAACTTACCCCTGAAGAGGATCTTGGAAAAGATTGAAAGTACTTGGGTAGGAACAAACTATGGTGCTTTCCTAGATGAATTTCATTTTAACATCAAGAAAATGATTAGACAACTGGAAAGGATCAGTGTAAAAATAAATAGGCACAATATGTCTATATTATTCAATGAAACATGTTTGAATGAATATATGTTGCCTAATTATATATATATCTATATATATATATATATATATATATAGTCAACTCTCCTGTCGAATTCGATATATGAGGGTCAAGCAGATCAGTTCCCAGGAAACCGACAGTCTGACAACAGCACATGAGATTTGATTATAGTGGTGAAGGTTTTGTGCAGGACCAGCCACAGTTTTTGAAGGGCCGAATACAGAGACCTGGTGCAAGGTCCCCAAACGACCCTCCGCAGGTTTTGAATTCAGAGTGGTCATTCTCCTAGACCAGTTGCCATCCAAGGCTATAGAACCCAGTCTGTCCTGTTATTTTACCCATAGCTGGAGGGAGAAGAGGATTCACACCTTTTCCAAGGGTATTAGCACATAAGTATATATATATATATATATATATATATATATATATATATATATATATATATATGGGTGCGATAGATAAATTCTCATCTAAATTACGCAAAAATGAAAATAACACTGACATCTCATTTTAATAGATATATTTTACCAAAATTACACTGGTGCCCCCACTACAGGAACTTAAGTGTGCTACTAGATTGGCAGATAGGTCTCACCATTTTTCTGTGGAACTAGTTAGATGCTATTTCTACTCTAACAGTTTCTTTACTCACACATCCCACCTGTGGAACTCCATTCTGATTTCTTGGATTCTTGATAACAACAATCTTCAGAAATTTAAATGCAAAATCAGTCACCATCTACCTTCTTGAACTCTGTTTCTTTTTTGTCTTTTCCTCAATCCACCCCATTCTCAGTCTTCTCTTTCATTTTCACTTCTTGTGACCCCCTGCATTCCAGTGGCATGTTTACCTTGCTTGTAGTGAAACAATTATTATTATATATATATATATATATATATATATATATATATATATATATATATATATATATATATATATATCACACACACATGCATTCACACATGAGTTCTGAAAGGTTTTGGGGCCAACTCATTTCCCCCAAAATCAATATTTCAATAAAAAATCATATGAACTTTTTGACAAACATGTTAAAATGATTTAAAAAATGATTTACAAAGGTGTGTCAATAATATAATAATAACTTGGTCAAGCTGACTTTTCATTAACCCTTTGTGTGTGTGTATATGTGTGTAATGGCTTCAACCACGACCTCCAGACAACTTCGGAATCTCCTGTAACTCTTCTGGACAATCTCCTTGTTTAAGTTGGTTAATGCTGCTATAATCCATGCTTTCAGTTCATTTTTAGTATTACAAGGAGTTTTGTTGGTCACTGGCTCAACTGTGCCCCACACATAATAATCAAAGGGGTTGCAGTCTATAGAGTTAAGTTGCCAGATGTAAGGAGTGATGTGTTTGCAGAAATATATATATATATATATAGATACACCTAGTGAGCCAGACAAACCTACCTAGGTTTCACCTAAACGGATCGTCAGCCAAACTTTCCCTGACGATCCGTTTAGGTGAAACCTAGGTAGGTTTGTCTGGCTCACTAGGTGTATCTAGGTCTGCTACGGTTGTATTGAGCTCTTTTGTTAGTTAGTTGTTACTCGTATTGGGGTTTTTTCTTTGGGCTTCAGACCTGCATCTGTGCGATTTTTGTTGGCAGAAGTTCATGTTTGTAGCTCTTTCTTTTTTAAAACTTTTTTCCCTCGAGATTGATTTGATTAGCAAATAAAAATTCGAGGGTTTTTCAAACGAAACGAGTTATATATATATATATATATATATATATATATATATATATATATATATATATATATATATATATATAGTATGCTATAGTTATGATTTAAAGTGCTCAATATTATGGGATAGAGTGTATGTAAATCAAATCTAAGTGTGTACATTGAAGTCAACAAACAGCAATGACAGTCTGTTTTATGCTTAAATGCAATATTTTCTCTAAAATTTAATGGCCTGAAAACTTTGTTTAAGCATGACTGTCGCCACAGAGTATTAACCTCAAAGTCTACACACACACACACATATATATGTTCAACACCAAATGAGAAAGAGAGAGAAAAAAAAGTGAAATGAAAGGAAGAGAAAGGGAAATGTGAGAGTGATAGAAGGGAAAGTAAGATGAAAGAGAGAGAGAAAGAAAGTGAAATGACAGAGAGAGAGAGAGAGAGAGAGTTAATCTGAGAAAGAAAGTAAACTAGGAAGAGAGAGTGAGAGAAATATTCTTGTATACACAGCTTACTAATCATGGAGGTTGATAACATTTTTGATAAAAATTAAGTAGTTTTAAATTTTTATATATTCTCAAAAAAAGAAAAAAGAATAGGCTTTGAAATAATGTCAATGTACATAATGTCAATGTACAAAAAAATAGAATGACCATGACTTAAAATAAGTTTTCTTGATCTGGGACACCCTCTTTTTTTTTAAAAAAAAGGTAAATCTTTTCTTGGCATATGTTTGTAAAGTTTTGAGAACAAATGCATGAGTTATTGTATAAGCATCCTGAGATCTATATGGACTGGTTAAAAAAATTGCTATTAAAAAATTAAAAAAATAAAAATATCCAAATATTTGATGAATACCTTACTTACCTGAATACAGTTAAAATATTCACTAGGTATGTATTTAAAGGTATCCTTTTTCTTTCAAGCTAGTCAACAGTTTTATTTCACCTACAATGTGTCTTCTTTTTCCTTTTTCTCTCTGCTTGGATGACCGCTATAAATAACACTTGCCAATTGTTTGCAAACAAGTTTCAAGTAAATGTGAAGTTGGGTTGAAGTAGCAACTTTCATCTGTGAATACTTTTAAGGAGTTCAATGTTATTTGATTGCTAATGATTTTTAATTGTCTGAAAAAGCACAATTTGAAAGATGTTTCAATGGATGTGAATTGCAAACACTTTCAATGAAAATTATAGGAAATTAAAAAAAAAAAATCTAACTTGAAATGATCATTCTGATGAATAAATCTACACTTATACACTTTTTTTAATCATTGCACCCAAAGGAAGGCAATAAAGTCACTAAGGTAGGGGGAGGGCACATTGCTAGAAGAGCGGCTATGTTTACACTGTAACAGCAACAAGAAAACTGGCACGATCAAGCTCAAACTTTGATAATGGGACCACAATAGTACCAACTATAAGCACACGAGCAAGAAGCAGTCTGAGAAACCTAAAGATATGTTATGGCCAAAATTCAGACAATTTTTAACTTACCCTTATATATATATATATATATATATATATATATATATATAAAACTTTGATCACGTGACCACAATAGTATCAACTATAAGCACACATGAGCAGAAGGCAGTGTGACAAACCTAAAGATATGTTATGGCCAAAATTCAGATAATTTTTAACTTACCCTTGTATATATATATATAAACTTCGATCACGTGACCACAATAGTACCAACTATAAGCACACATGAGCAGAAGGCAGTGTGACAAACCTAAAGATATGTTATGGCCAAAGTGTGGATAATTTTTTGACTGTATATATATATATATATATATATATATATATATATATATATATATATATATATGTCTGATGCTCAACTTCTCGAGCAACAACTCTGTGGCTTCTCGGTCTCACATTGACTGCTGACCTGAGATGGAATAAATACATTGAGTCAATTGCCTCGTCCACATAAGGAAAGTTAGCTCCTGAGCCGCGCCAGGAAGTTTTTCTCCCCGAGTCGATCCTCCAGATCTACAAATCAACAATTCGCCCTTGCATAGAGTATTATTGCTGCCATATATGGTCTGGTGCCCCTTCTGTTTGCCTCGGGTTCTTGATAGGCTTCAGAGGCGGATATGCAATGTAGTTGGCCCTGCCTGGCGTCTCATCTACAGTCACTTTCTCACAGATGCGCCGTCGCCTCCCTCTGTCTGTTCTACAAATACTTTCATGGCAATTGCTCCAAGGAGCTGCATTCGCTGGTTCCCAGACTTCATGAGTTCCAGCACCTTACGAGGCTGGCATCCTGCTCTCACCCCTTCACTGTCGAAACTCCTAAATGTAGCCATCTCTTCTACTCTAATAGCTTCATGTCTCGCACCTCTCACCTGTGGAACTCACTTCCCTATTCCTGTTTTCCTGTGAGCTATAATCTCCAGCTATTCAAGTGTAATGTCAATCGACATCTCCAGTTGCCTTGCTCTATCCACTACCCTCATCCTTTCTTCTATCACTTCTATCTGATCTTGCTCTAAACTTTCTGTAACCCCTTGCGTCCTAGTGGCTTCTCGCCTTGCTTGGGGTGAAATGCTTAAGAAAAAACAAAAAAAAAAAATATATATATATATATATATATATATATATATATATATATATATATATATATATATATAAGGCATGGTGGAGTAATTGATAGCAGCTTAGATTGAGGAATTGGAGAGCCGAGTTTGAATTCCACTTGAATCCATTACATCCACTTATGTGCTAATACCTTTGAGAAAGGTATGAATCCGCTTCTCCCCCCACCCCCAGGACAGACTGGGTTCTATAGCCTTGGATGGCAACTGGTCTAGGAGAAGGACAACTCTGAATTCAAATCATGTGGAGGTTCATTTGGGGACCTTGTCGCATGTAAGGCACCAGGTCTCTGTATTTGGCTCTTCAAAAAGTGTCATTGGTTCTGCACAAAACCTGTGCCACTATAATCAAATCATATGTGCAGGTTGTCTGGCTGTTGGTTCCTAGGAACTGATCAGCCTGACCTTCATACATCGTAAAAGAGTTCCTAGTAGGTAAGGGTCAACACCCAGTGTTGATAAACGACAGGAGAGTCCATGATATATATATATATATATATATATATATTACATAAGGTGTCTTTTAGCAGCAATAATACTTTCAAACATATTTAGTCGAATAATATCGACAAGTTCTCTCTGTTAAATTTAATTTTTTATTAAATTTTTTGAATTTCCGAATTATTTGTTTTATGTTATATTTAGATGGACAGATATGAATAGACTGAGAAATAGATAGATAGGTAGATCAGTCAGTTATGTGTCATGTGTGATACATGCTTAGGCAATCATGTATCTTTTGATACATGACTGACGAAGCAGATTTTTCCCACAGTAGGTTGCCATTTCTTTCCACGGTAGATCCAAAGTTATAGAACCCAGTCTGTCCTGCTATTTACCCATAGCTGGGTGGAGAAGAACAGGATTCATACCTTTCCCAAGGTTTATTAGCATGTAAGTGAATGTAATGGATTTGACTAGAATTTGAACTCAGCTCTCCAATTCCTCAATCCTGGCCGCTACCCATTACTCACCATGTAGGTAGATAGATATAAACTTAGCAAAAAAAAAAAAGATTTTGCATGAAATGATTATTCTGATTATTTAATCTGTATTCCTACATGTTTTTTTTTCTTTAATCACTCACCCAACGGAAGGCAATAAAGTCACTAAGGTGCAAGGGATTACTGAGAGCAAAACAAACTGAAAAATGTTATTGAATAGAAAGGACAATAAAAGAACAGGGTTCAAAAAGCCAAAACATGACAATTGACATTGCATTTAAATTTTTAAAGATTAAAGCCAGAAGAGTTTCACAAATGAGAAGTATAAGAGAAGAAACTGTTAGCATAGAACTTACAGTTAAAAATTTACCAATAACATAAAACATCCAATTGAAATATGTATATATATATATATATATACATACATATATATATATATATATATATATATATATATATATATATATATATATATATATATATTTATTAAAACATTTTTATGTTTAACGTTGTTTTTTTATAGATACAAGTATTTAAGTAAATGCTCAGTTTATTAAATAACATTTACTGGCCTGAATGTCCGAGAAAAAAACAACGTTAAACATAAAAATGTCTTTAATAAATAAATTGTCGGACTTTGTCCATTTCTTAATATATATATATATATATATATATATAGTAAGCACGGTGGAGTATTGGATAGTGGCTTGGATTAAGGAATCAGAGGGCTGAGTTAATATTCCATTCGAATCCATGACATTCACTTACGTGCTAATACCCTTGGGAAAGTTGTGAATCCTCTTCTTCTCCCTCCAGCTATGGGTAAATAGCAGGACAGACTGGGTTCTTTAGCCTTGGATGGCAACTCGTCTAGGAGAAGGACAACTCTGAATTCAAAACCTCATGAAATTGTTTGGAGACCTTGTGGCGTAGTGCACCAGGTCTCTGTATTTAACCCTTCAAAAAGTGTGCATGGTTCTGCACGAAACCTTCACCGCTATAATCAAATCTCATGTGCTGTTGTTGACCCTCATACGTAGATTTCGACAGGAAGAGTTGAGTATATATATATATATATATAAAATATAAATATATATATATATATATATATATATATATATATATATATATATATATATATATATATCTGTCATCTTCAACATATCAGGGTCCAGTGATTTATCTCCTAGAACTTAACAGTCAGACTACCTGCATATATGATTTGATTATAATGGTGAAAACTTCTGAAACACCATTCATACTTTTGGAATTGTTGAGTACAAAAAACTGGTGCAGATAGTGTGCCGCCAGACCGCTAGACAGCCCTCCTCAGGTTTGCAAGTCAGCTGTCCTTCTCCAAGTCTGGTTGGCAGTAAGAGCTAAAGCGCCCAGTATATCCTACTATTTAATCCATAGCTGGGGGTAGAAAAGATAGATTCATACTTTCCTCAAGGATATTTGAACTCAACAGGAATTGTTTGCTCTCTGATCTCTCATTCCAAGTTGCTATCCATCTACACAACAGCACACACTGACACACACACATGCACGCACATCCTTAGATATAATATGCCACACACACACACACACACACACACACACACACATATATAAGTTTTTTGTGTGTAACAATTGAGGAGCAGGGTGCAAAATTTTGACATGAGATGCACAGAAGTCATGACCCCATTCATGTCCACATGCAAAAAGCTACTGCACTGACAAACTACAAAGAAACCCCCTTCTTTCCCTCTCTCTGCAAACTACGATCAAAGTGAAAGGAGTGATGGGATGTAACCACAAAGAGAAAGAGATACACAACTGCAAAGAAAAAATTAAAGGAAGAAAGAGAAAGAGAGGGGCTAATAGAAAGCGATAGAGAGAGAAGATCAATATATGCCAGACAAAACTTGGCTGAGGTTTATATTTTATTTCAGCTTGAATTAAACTTCACATAAAGTTACTTTTCTTCAAAGTGTCTTGGATTGTCGGATCAACTATCACTAGTGATGATGTTCTAATTTCTCAACAAATTTGACTCTCAGGAACACACGAGGTGTGTTACAAAAGTGCACATTAAAAAAGCTATGTGTATGTGCATATATATATATATATATATATATATATATATATATATATATATATATATTTTCAACAGTGCTGGCTTTGCTGGTTTGGGCATGCACACAGTATGCCAGATGGGAGGATTCTGAAGGTCCTTCTGTATGGGGAACTGGCCACTGGCAAGAGGTCCTGAGGGCAACCTCATCTTCACTTCAAGGATGTCTGCTATTTACCTTGAACTTCTTGATAAAATCCAAAGAAGAATCATCAATATTAATGGTCCTGATCTGGCAGCTTGGCTTCAGTCATTTTCCCATCACCATAATGTTGCTTGTCTGTGTCTTTTCTATAAATACTTTCATAGTAATTGTTCGGATGAGCTCTTCGCTATGGTACCTAAACTTTTTTTCATTTAAGCACAGTACTAGACTGGTGTGAAGATCCCATCAATTTATAGTTAAGCTGGTTCAATGTAGCTGTAAGTTCCATGCTAACAGTTTCTTTTCTCACACTTCTCGCTTGTGGTACTCACTTCTGACTCCATACTTTCCAGTCAATTTTATTAAACTTTAAATGCAATGTCAACTGCTATCTGCGGCCCTTATGGTTACTCTTTTCTCTTCCTGCTCATTATTAATGTTTCTGTTCCTAATTCCTCCACATCCTGTAACCTCTTGTATCTTATTGGCTTTACAGTCTTGCATGAGGTGGTACAGATTAAAAAACACTATATATATATATATATACTAGCAGTAGAGCCCAGCATTGCCAGGGGATGTAACAGTAAGAGATAGATCAAGTATCGACCATCATAAAGACTGAAAAATAAAATTGACAAAGATTATTGTTTAAGGTTGACGGACACGCATGTCTTAATTAGTTTTTTTTTTGTTTTTTTGTTTTTTCTTACGAATTGGTCAAACCCAAACTCAAACAAAAACATTGTTTTCAGTTGTTATGAGTCTACTGATTGAATAGAATTTTATTATAAACAATTGTCTTGTAAATGGAATTTTTAAAGCATTCTGAATGTAAAAATAAAGAAAAAAAGTGTGCAAGACAATAAGAAACACTACCTGCCAAAAAAAAAAAAAAAGTGAAGTTTTGTTGAAATCGGTTGAAAAATGTAGTAAATCTGATCCCATATATAAAGGAACACACACACACACACACACACACACAAACAACCTGAGTTTTTTTTGTCCCCCTTTTATTCTGGTGACAGAATCATGTTTTAAAATTGATTTTGTGCAAAAACAATTGTGTTTTTTCAATTTTTGGCGCTGTCAGAACCAACGCAATGTAATTTTATGCAGTTCTGGGAAGTTTTGTTGAAATCGGTTGAAAAATGTAGGAAATCCGATCCAATATATAAACGTACAGACAGACAGACACACACACACACACAATCTGCGTTTTATAATAAGTAATATATATATAAATATATATATATATATATATATATATATATATATATATATATATATATATATATATATATATATATATATATATACACACACACACACACACACACACACACACACACACAGACAGAAAGGCACCTAACGAATCATTATAGAAGATGATAAAAGGAGCAACAAAGTTTGTCATTTAAAAAAAAAATAAACTCCTAAAAATTAATGCATCACTTTTTATTTTTTACTTGACATAGTTTAGAAGGCAATAAACCCATGGCATATGGGTGGTGGGGAGCAAATTTAAGGATACCCCTTCACATCTATCACAAGTAATTGCTAGTTATATAACTGGGGTGACTGTACATGAAAAGTAAATTAACAATGCCAAAAAGAAAATTATTTTGGAACCCATTCTTGGTTGGGCTGAGAACTTTTTACTAGTCCTTTTATGACTGTTGGCTTTTTTAATGTGAGGCCTCCATATAAAATGAGTCTAATTTTATGTAGCTGGCTTTTTGTTGAACCCCATAATTTTAGCCACTGATTTAGCGACAGATAGAAATAGACTTAGATAGAAATAAACTGATATATAGATAGACATGAATAGACTGAGAATTAGATACATAAATATGAATGGACTGAGGTAGACATGAATAGATTGAAAGACTGATTAAGACTGAGATAGATAAAAATAGACTCTGATAGATATGAATCGACTGAGATAGATTGATAGATAGATATGAATAGACTGAGAGATAGACAGACATAGACTGAGATAGATGGATAGATACAAATATACTGAAATAAATAGATATGAATATACTGGGATAGATAGATATGAATATACTGAGATAGATAAATATAAATAGACTGAGAATGATATATAGATAGAAATAGACTGAGATAGATAGATAGATATGAATAGTGTGAGATAGACATGACTATACTGAGAAATAGATAAATATGAATAACATAAGATTGATAGATATGAATAGACTGAGACAGATACATAGATAGATATGAATAGACTGAGACCGATAGATATGAATAGACAGTCAGATAGATAGATATGAATAGACTGAGACAGATAGATAGATAGATAGATGTTGTTGGTACTTAAGATTTTATAATTATATAAGTGTCCTGAATTGTAAATGTAACAATAAAGTTAAACTATTTTACCAATCTGCTTTCTTTGAAATTAAGTACTAGAAGCAAAATACTTATTGCTGGCACCCAACAGGTCTCAGATAGATAGAAATTGATATATTGATTAATAGATGAGGAAAGTGATAGATAAATAGATAGAAATAGAATGAGATACAAACAATGAAATAGATAAAGCAGATATATATGAAGACTGTGATAGATAGATAGATAGATATGAATAGACTGAGATAGATAGATAGATACATATGAATAGACTGAGATAGAAATAGACTGATTAAGACATAGATAGATAGATAGATAGATATTGATAGAAACGATGAGATATCAATAGACTGTGATAGATATGAAGACTGTGATATATATCAATAGACTGAAATAGATATATAGATATAAATAAAATGAAATAGATATAAATTAGACTAAAATCGATAGAAACAGAATAAGATAGATATGAATAACCTGCAATAAACAGACAGACATATATGAATAGAGTGATAGATATGAACTGAGATAGATATAAACAGAGTTAAATTGATATATTTATAGAAACAATGAGATAGATATCAATAGACTATGATAGATATAAATAGATTGATAGATAGAAAAAAACAGAATGAGATAGATATCAATTGACTGAAATAGATAAATAGATATAAATAGAATGAAATAGATAGATCAATAGATAGATATAAATAGACTGAAATAGATAAACTGATAGGATTAATACAAATAGAAAATTTGTTACTTATCTGATTGATGTTCAGAATAAGAAAGAAACAGAATGAAATAGTTATGAATAGACAGCAAGAGATAGATAAGGAATGAACATAGATATATATGAATAGACTGGGATAGATAGATATTGATATATTGATTAATGAAAGTGATAGATAGATAGATAGATAGAGAGAGAGACAAATATTGTTGTTAATAGGTTCAACACTGACAGTGAACTAGCTTGATAAGTTCTAAAATTTATTTCAAGCATTTTAAATAATTTATCTCTTCCTTCTTTCATTTTTTCTTTTTAATTATTTTACTCTTGTTCTTTTTTAAGTTTAAATCAATATTTTAAAAGTTCTATGCATCCGTATGCATGTATGCCTATATACATCAGAGGTGGGCGGATGTGTCAGTATATTATTCAAATACATTTTAACTCAGATTTGTTAAGTATGTTCTACTGAACAACTTCTTTTTAAAATGAAAATATTAATTTCTGCTTTTATTTTATTTTGTGTCACAGCCCAGCATAAATAGATTTCAATTTTGACCAGTGAATATTTGACTTTTGTTTGTTAGCCAAGCAAAAGTACCACTGTCCTTGGCCTTTTATTAAATGTCACCTAGAATGAAAACTTAAACCTGAAATCTTTACGTTAATGCACTTTTCTCCTTTTAACTTTGATCTGCAAGAATAAAGTGCCTAAAAAGGGACGCACAATTGTGCAAGTCCTTAATATTTTGTTACAAGAGGTAAGCTGTGTTCAATTTGTGAACCTTAAAGAAAGGTCAAGGTCATAGCACACTGAAACCGGCTTCCACAGTAAAGTAAAATAAATGTGGAGGTGGGAGGAACATTAATTATATGCCTTTGTTTACTGTCATAACCCTGTTTAAAATTCATGGATAAAATGTGTAGAAAATATTAACTGGAAGATAGCCGATTAAAAATAAAACAAAGTAGGGAAGGTGCTTTCATCTCATGAAAGGCTAAAGTTAAAAATGTTGCACGTAAAACTAGATAAAGTGCTTAGTTGATCTTATGAGACTCAAAATTTTTTCACTGATTTTAGAAGGATTTAGAGACAAACAAATTGAATCCACTAAATTTTGTCAATATTAACAAAAGCAGGCATCAAACAAATTCAAATATTAATAAAAAATACTATACATTCATGTTTATACATATATAAATATACAAAATTCATATATATATATATATATATATATATATATATATATATATATATATGCTAGCTAAAAAGCCGCCCTATCGGATGGCATTTAAACTAGTTCCTGTGAAGGGCTTTTGACTGGGCTTTCATCACAAGAGGTAGGGAGGAGTAGATGTGATAGGTGACAATAAACTACAGAAAAACTAAAATAATTCTTCCACTGCCACTTAATTTAAAGAAAATTTGATGCATGTAGGTTCTTACTTTCTGTACAGACAATTATTTTTATTTCATGGGTGACTTCACTGGATTTTGCAATTAATTTTGATTATTTCCAAATTTATTCCCAAGTTATAAAAACTGTTATCATACAAATAAATTTGTAGCAAAAAATCACATAAAAAAAATTGCTGAAAACAATCGCAGTAATGAAGACATGGGAATCCAAAATTTCAGAATTGTGGGTCCGGATCTGGTACAGAATGCTTTTAATTTGTTCACAGTCAGCCTGATTCTAAAACGGTATGTGTGTTAGGCTACAGCCTCTTGGAGTAGAGTTGAAAAGTCTGACACACTGATATTCACATTTATTTATATATATATATATATATATATATATATATATATATATATATAATACAGCTTATATGTTTCAGTATAAAGAATGGAAATAAAATCAAAATTAAATAAAAATATAAAAGTATTAGCAATAAAGTATTTTTGTAGTCATTGATAGACTAACTTTGAAGGTGACAAGGGATTTTTAATTAAGTCTTGACCTTTGAATATCTGAAAATCATTTCTAGCAACCTTTTTGATGCACATTTTATTTACTTATATATATATATATATATATATATATATTTCACTCCATATTCATACATTCATTACATGAAAATTAAAGTATTATATTTAAGATCATCTTTCCCTATTTCTTTATGCGCTATCTTTGCTTATAAGTAATCTATATCGGTCTCTCTCTCTTTCTCCCTATATATATATATATTTTTATTTTAAATGAGTAACAATACATATGTATTATATTTGCCAAGGTTCATATTTCAAGAATTATCCTTTTAATCTTGTCTTTTCAATTTAAATATTTTTTATATTTTTTTTTTCTCTCTTCTTTGTTCCATATATATATATATATATATATATATATATATATATATATAATGGATAAATTTAAAATTTTTAAATAATTATAACAGTGCACATTCACACGTGTTTTTTAAAAAGTCACCATCACAATGGAATGCTGATTTTATCACAGTTACAATAAGTTTGTCTTTGTAATTTACCCCTGAGGATAATCCCAGAAGAGATCGAAAGTACTTGGGTAAAGAAAAAACAGCACCTCCCTCAATGAATTTTATTTTAACATACATGAAGTAATTGATTAGAGAATTGAAAAGGATTATTTTAAAAAATAAATAAACATAATATATAAACATGTTTGAATGAAGATATGCTGCCTACATATATATATATATATATACACAATCTATGGAAAAAATGATATTTGCCAATTCTCAAAAATGAAAATGTAGGACAATTTAAGATATAATATATCGGAAGCACTGACCTTTATGGTACCAGGGTTTTTACCAAAATGGCTCCGTCAACCATTCTGGTAGAAACCCATGGTACCATAAAGGTCAGTGTTTCTGATATTTTATATCTATTTTACATATATAATATATATATATATATATATATATATATATTGATGGATAGATAATATTAGTGGTCTATATATATATATATATATTCCCAAGAGGATAGAATCCAGGTAGAACTCAATGTCTAGAACAGAGTAAGAACATAATATAAAAAGCTGAAACACTAATATTCCATGGTTTTATAATTTATTAATTGGAATCATAATCGATCCAATTCATCAGACCTTTGTAAGTCTGATGATTTGGATCATGATTATGATTCCAATGTAATAAATTATAACCATGGAATATTAGTGTTTCAGCCTTTTATATTATATTATATTATATGAAAATTTCTCTGATTTAACCAGTAGAGAAGAAAATATTTATGAATAAAAATGACAATAGGAAAACTGATAATTGCTGACACGTTTCGTCCAATGTGGACTTTATCAAAGCAAAATACGAAAATTGGACATTGGACGAAACGCATCAGCAATTACCAGTTTTCTTATTGTCATTTTTATTCATAATTATATTATATATATATATATGGATTTTTTATCTGACATTATTTCTTTATTACTGTAAATAATATTTTTAGTGAGTACTCATGTTTGTGAAAATAAAATCAAAGATGACAACTCAAATATGTATATCTACTAAAAATAACATTGATAGCAATATAAAAATATATATATGTATATTTATATGTGAGAGATATCATGTCAAAGACACATATCTCTCCATTTCATTTTAACTTTTGAAAACCATAGAACTCCTTAAGTTATTCTCAATAAATATTCTTAAAGATTCCCATTGCATTTTCTACTTCTTCTTCCTTTCTCTCCCTCTCTCTCTCTCTATATATATATATATGATTTATGAGGTCCTTTTTCATTTAACTTAGAGATTCACTCTTTGTTCCTACCTATATAACAACTTAAAATCTTTAAAGTTATTGTCAGTTTGGAGAAAGGTTTTTTTTTCTATTTTATAATTTAAATTTCCTTCTTTAAATTTATAAATGGCATACAATGCCTGAACTGAAATTGTCTCAAAGACTTGGATTTAATTCCTGTTTGAAATATATAATTTCGTTAAAAAGTTTATATTTTTTATTTACTCAACTTGTGTAAGTTTTTTTTTTTAAATACCTATTCCTCAAAACTTACAAGATGTCCTTGTACTTCTGAAAGGTAAATATATGTTAATATTTTAAGTGTAGGCAATTCTAATTTGTGTAGGTGTATTCGAGTAGGTGGCTGGCACTGAAAAAGACTTTCTTTTGACTACATGCTCATTTTGAATTAATATATCTGCCTTATGAATGTATAACAGCATCCATATTAAAATATTTGAAATCTAAATATAGGTGCTTTTATGTCGGCCAGGTGATTTGCTCTTTATACTCATAAAGACATATTTCTTTGATCTTCTTATTGTTGCCTCCAAACAGTTTAAGATCATATAAGTATTATTACTGAATTGATTAGTTTTCATACCTATATACTTATATATTACCTACATCTATGTAGTAAAGCACACCTTGCCTCACATATATAATCTTGTATGTAAATATATAGATATTTACTCAGTTTGACTTTGTCTGGAAAATGGTAGATTAAAAGAATCAAGTAGAGAGGTCTGGCTCTTCTGAAAACCAGCCTTGAAAATCTTTGTTTTTTGCCTAAGTTTGAACAATGATTTCTGGTACAGACGATGAAAATATGACTACCACAACCCCAAATTTGATGCTATACAGGTATTTTTAATAGGTCAAATTTACATGAACATATTTATATAATAGGTGAATGGAAGCTTTTGCACATTTGCTGTTAGTATGTCTGTCAACTTGGATATGACGCCTACAATGCCTTTTAGAAGAAAAACATTTTATTTTATTAATTTTCAAACCTTTAAAAATTTTAGAAAAAATTAATAAAAAAGCTTATAAAATTTTGCTTGACTGTTACATTCAATGAAACACATAAAAGAAAGACTGCTATATTAAAATATATATATATATATATATATATATATATATATATATATGAAACAGACCATGGCATAAACACATGTCTCACCATCTCAATTAACTTGAAAATCATTGAACTGTGAAACCAGTAAAGTTTCTCTAAATAAATATTCTTAAAACTCCAGTTACATTTTCAACTTCTTTTTTCTTATATATTTTTACCTATATGGGATATATAAAAAATCTTACTCATATATATATATATATATATATATATATATATATATATATATATATATATATATATATAATTGTGTATTTGGGCAACAATCCCTCTTTTATACAAGTTTCTTTAAAAACAACAGACATATATGCAAATAGTATGTGTGTGTCTTCTTTCATAAAAGTATTTTTAGTTATAAAAGGCTTTGATGCTTACAGTTATGGACTGGAATATACTCAAATATTTTTTTATTTATAATTATATATAAATATGATTGAATAAAGACAACAGGAAAACCTATTTATTTATTCAATTTATCGTTTTACAGATATACTATATCTGAAATTTTTGTACATAAATATGATTATATATTAAAATAGTTTGTATGTTTGTGCATGTATATACAACATTCACACATGTATTGATATAAATATAGACTCTATACCAGAAGACAATGTTCATCTCTCCCCACAAAATACTCTTTATTATAGAGTATTTTGTGGGAATGTATGAACATTGTCTTCTGGTTTTTCTGTAGACTTAAAGCAGGTGACAAAAGTTCAGTTTCACTTACCAAAACATTTATTTATTATTAACTCTAAGATTATCACTACTAAAAGGGAAACATTTCCTGAAAAAGAAATCAAACTTGGTATGACCCACATAGATATTAACTCAGAAAACCTTATCTATTTAGAGAATAGTTATCTATCTATCTATCTATCTATCTATCTCTCTCTCTCTATATATATATATATATATAATTTCAGATAAAACTAAGAATATATCTGTAAAAGAAGATGAATATAAACAAAAGGAAAACTTAACTTAGTCGACACGTTTTGTCCTCTGATGAACTTTATCACTTGAGGACAAAACGCATTGCTAAGTTCACCTTTTGTCTTTTTTATCATATATATATATATATATATATATATATATATATGCACACATACACACGCACATTTCTGTTAACCTGAGGAATATTCCTGAACACTCCTATATCTAAACCATTTTGCAAAACCAATAACATTTTTGCTATTGTATATAAATACTTGTCACAAAATAAAAAAATCCTTTCATTTGCCTTGATAAAGTCTATCAGAGGATGAGATGCATCAGCTAAGTTTTCCTTTTATCTTTTTTTCATATTATCTTTTTACAGATATACTCTATCTGAAATTTTTATTCATACACACGTATATGTATATAATATAATATAATTCAATTCTCATACATGAAAATGTCTATCATCAATGTCCAAACACACATGTATACACTATGAATATAATGTAGTTCTATCAAAAGCCCACACACATGCATAGAATTACACCCACACATAAATCTCCATTTTCCTCCTCTTCACTAAAGAGTTATTTTTGCCATTATATTTTTGAATTATATGGAAATTTCCTACTATAAATTATCTTATTTACTTTTCTCATTATTGATTACACTCTTAAATAGATATTGCCAGAATCCATAAATTCATTTTTGTTTCCTGATGTAATTCAATAGAAAATCCACTGACCCGAGTTGATATTTTTTGTGTGGGTGTAAGGACGGGATTATATTAACCCTGATGTTTCAACTAATATTTATAGAATTCAATATCCAGTCACCTTCCAAGAAATAAAGTTAAAAATTTATATGATTTAATATTTGATTATATTAAGGAATTACTGGGTTTAATTTAAGAATATTGATGTCTGATTGTTTTAAGATAATGTCTTCAAATTTAGAAAGGATTAGAAATTTTCTAAGAAACCACATGCAATAATCTTAACTTTTAGGTGGCACACAAGTTTTTACTGATTTTAAAAAAAGTAGAATTTTGCTTTAAAATAAAATATCAAATAAAACTATTCATAGCTTTAAAGATATTTTTTTTTTTTTGGTAGGTAAGGAAATTGAATTTTCAAATGTTTTTATAGATATTTTCTTAATTAAGATTTTTAATTTGAGCTTCTCAGAAAATTGCAAAATTTATTTATTGAAAATTTCAAAATAACGGTTTTTGAACACCTTTTGTTATTTTTAATGAGGGAAAATACTAGTTTATATCAAAGGATGCTGAAAACAAAAAGAAGCCTTTCCCAAAATAAAGTTATGGTGTTTGGTCATTTGATTTTTTAGGAAGAGAGTTAGGCCAAGAACTTTTCTGCAGCACTTGTATATAGTGATTTTGATGGGGATTGTATTTTTACAATATATTTCCTATTTCTAGATAAAATTACTTGTAATACAGAAAGATTAAGATAAAATTATGAATTTTTTTTCAAGTAAATAATTTTGCTTATATACAGACACGTTAATATATTTTAGTAAAAATAGTCAACCTATATCTTTTGTTTAAACAAATATATAACTTAAGAATGAACTTACAAAATAGGTTTGTTCTAAATATAATTGTTAAAATAAATTTCAGATATTCTTTCTTGCCCAAATTCTCCAAGAGCATAAAACAGGTTCTACACTTCAATCTTTTGATATTTACAGATCTGTATAAAGAGAAACTTGTTATCTTGTTAACATGAATGCCTCAAACTACCTTCTACATTTATGTATATTTTTTATTTTGATATTGCTGATTTAAAAAAAAAAATTAAATTCAGAAAAATAACATTGACCACTGAAAGAATAATTTTAAAATATCTAATAATAATTTAAAATATATCTCAAGCAACTACAGGTAAATTTCCTGCTACAAATTGTCTGAATTTTAAGTGTCAGTTCTAATATCATGTGTGAGTAGATATGATTGATTTATTTTTTTATTGGGATACATTCGTTGTCTAAGAGGAGGGGATTTTAAAATAGCCTGTGGTGTTAGTGAGCTTAATAAGATTCCTAAAAATTTAAAGACCCAACCAACTTAATAAAAGAAATTTCATTTGATAAAATCTTAATTAAATTCAATCGGTTTATCTTGCTTAGGTATAAAAATTTGCATATATTTGTTTTTAATGCTGTCTATAATTTTCATTTGAGATTTTTAAAAAAATTATTTTGTTGAGAAGAAAGTCATTTGTTTCTATCAAACAACAACTTTGACAGTTATCAACAAAATGAACTGTCAAATAGAAATAATCATGTGACATTTCATATAAAACAAAAAACAACAAAAAAGGTAAAAATAGTTTTATGCCGTCTGAAAAGGCGATGTTTTAATTTTCTAATAATGGTTTAGTCTGAATAAAATCCAAGTATGAGTCATTACTTTTATTATATTTTGAATGTTAAAGATAATAAAATGCCTGAAACTTAATAAATAACAACTGGTTTATTAATTAGGACCAATTTATTGTAGTCAGTGTATCCCAATTAGTCAGATAATGAGGCTTCCACAGCAGGAGAAAGCGGTGTTTTCTGCTTGACTACAGAGACTCTTGGCATCAATTGAGGCACACAATAAAGCAGTTCAATTCACAAAATTAAAAATCAATTCACATTTAGGGGAATTTTCAGAAACCAATATATTAATCCAAATATGAAGGAAATAAAAAATAAATTGAAAAAAAAAGGACCTCCTCCCAGAAATCAACAAATTTCAACAATTAACAAAAAATCAAATCTTAACAATTAAGATTTAAAATATTTATAATTCTACTGGATATGATCAATTACATTACCCAGTTAATTAATGTGTGTGTGGGAGTGTGTGGATAGTGATTAGTTTAGTTAATTTGTAGATATACATATTATACTAATAATATATATATATATATATATATATATATATATATAAGCAGGTATGCCTATCAAATATTTATCAGGTTTAGTTAGTTCATATATATATATCAGTTAAGGATATAAAGAACAAAGGTATACTTAACACTGAGGATTCTAACAGAATAAGACATAAGTAAAACATTATATTTTTTTTTTATTTTTTATTAATTTAGAATAGATACATAAAACAAAGCACCACCCCTAAAAAAAAAAACAATGTTTATTCAGAAACGGTTCAGACATGAGTAGACATGTAAAAGAAATTACAGGTATGCTTTTACTCATGCAGGTATTCACAAATACAATCTAGAAATTGATTTTTTTTTCTTTCTTTGATATCTAAACTATAAGGCTATATTTATAAAAACATGAACTATATCTATATTTTTGTATTCTTATTGTAGATTTAAGAAATATGTGTACTTGTGCCTTAATACAAAATTAAAAGTTGAGAAAATATATTTGTTTTCTCTATTACTATGAGAACTTGGGCGGAAGATGACCTTCACAATCTGAGGTCCCTGATACAAACCAAATTTTCAAAATTATTAGATTATAAAATCAAACTAAAAAGGACAAATCAATTCTGTAAATTAACATTCCATCACATCTTTTTTATGAATTTAATAGACTATTACTTTGTTAAATTTATTTTATTTAATAACCTTGGAATCTTATTTAATTCCTCAATTACTTCACCTGATCTGGTCATGAAGTTGTCATAATTAATAAAATAATTTAATCTTCAAGGAAAATCTTTCAGTTTGCATTTATTTAGTTACTGCATTTTTAAAAAAATTACATTATAAGAGGACACAGTTAAATTATTTTAAAACAATTTTATTGTTGTCATGATCAATGGAATTTTCTTTAATGGCTGAATTAATAGAATATTTGTTAGGGAATAAAATTGATTTGTTAGGATTTAAGATGTAAGAAAACTTTCATATCTTAAAAATAAAACCAGATAAGTAAAAGCAGACATTTCTCACACTTGTGATTTTTTTTTTGTCTTTAACTCTTTGATACAACCTTGTAACAAACTTGAGCACTTACCTTAAAAAAAAGCTTGGTAATGTATCCAAGATTTTAAAAATAGGATTTTGAAATTACTTTTTCAATATATTCTAAAATGGTTTTCATAAATTTTTTTTTCTTTTTAAATATTCCTTGTTTTTCTTTTCTTTTTATTTTGTAGTTTTGCAATTTTTAGCTCAATGTCTTTCAGTTGACAGCAATTTCCTGACTTTCTGTTAAAGCCACAAAAAAACAAACTTTAAATAGAAGAGTTGAAGTAAATAAAAATTCCTCTATTTGGTTGATATATATTTTCTTTTTTAATTTGTATAAGAAATAAGCCTGCAGTTATGTGGGTTGTGAGCCAGAGTTAAGACACATTGCCTGTGTATTCTGTGTGCAGAGTGTACTATGCAATCAAATGGAACATAATGTCTTGGAAAAGCTAGCCAGTAGTATTCCTGTGAATCTGATTGGTCTCTTCTTTGCCTCAATCTGATGTGTATGCTCCTACCCATGGATGCCTGTCAATATGTGTAGGTGTTCCTGTATCTGAATGTAGGCATTGATATGATTGATTCCATAAGAGTCTCTGTTTCTCTCTATCTCTTTCTTTCACTCTCTCTCTCTCTCTCTCTCTCTCTCTCTCTCTCTATCTATATATATATATATATATGTAAGCAAATGTAAATGGATATAGATCCGACAGAATGAAGAAAAATTTGGAAAAAACAAACAAAAATCCTTAAACATAATTGCATTTAAGGATTTTTGTTTGTTTTTTCCAAATTTTTCTTCATATATATATATATATATATATATATGTGTGTGTGTGTGTGTGTGGATCACTCTCTCTTCTTCCCTCACTCTTTCTTCCTTTCTTTCTTTTCTTTTCTTTCTTTCTTTCTTTCTTTCCCCTCTTCACTTTACTTCTTTCACTCTCTCTCCCTAAATATGTGTGTGTGTAAGTGCATAGATCACTCTCTCTTTTCCTCTCTCTTTTCCTCCCTAAGTATTTCTTCCTATCTCTCCCTCCACTTTTCTTTTCTTTCTCTCTCTCTCTATATATATATATATGTATATATATGTCTCTCTCCTCTCTTACTCCCTAACTATTTCTTTCTACACCCCCACTCCTCTCTCTCTCTCTCTCTCTCTCATATATATATATATATATATAATATATATGTAAATGTATGCATGTATGCACCACTCTCTCTCTCTCTCTCTCTTCTTCCCTCACTGTTTGTCTGTCTATCTGTTTTTTTTTTCTTTTTCTCTCTTCTGCCTCTTCTCTTTTCCTTCCTCTCTCTTTCTCTCTGTCTCTCTGGACATAAAAATCTCTTATATACAAGTTTTGTTATCATTCGTTTACACCTTTATTTTTTGCGGGGAGGGGACTTCCTTTCATTTCCAAGTTGTTCTTTCTCTCCATCAGTTGACATTTTACTGAAGGAATTTTGTGTCTTGCACCCCCACCCATTATGTTGACTGATCCCCAACCCCTACCAACAATAAGACATAAATGCCAATTCTCTTTTGTTGTATATTTGTCTCTCTTATTTCGTAAGCTTCCTCCTATTCCTCACTGTTGCCATTCGTCTCTCAATCTTGAACTCTTCAAGTGGTTTTTCAAAAACTCTTCCCTACTCTGTCCATCTTCCTGTTGTGATTTTTTTTTTTTTTTTTATTTTCCTCACTCGCTCTCTCTCTCTCTCTCTCTCCCTGATATTATTGTATCAGTAGTGTCGAGAAAAGCCTCCTCTTTCATTGATAACAGTAGCAGAGCTGATGAAGATAGTGATGGACGCTGTGTTATTGATGCAGGCAGTGGATGGTTGGAGAGAATACAAGGACTGGATACAATGCCAACAGAGTGGCTTGGTGTTCTGTTGCATATATGCACTAACCCTCTCCCTCCCCGACAGATCAATATCTTATCACTTTGTCTCTGCTTTGAACAAAACTTCATGAAGGAAGGAAGAGTCACTCATCTCTATCTACACTCAGTTGAGGCCGGAAGGAAAGAGACACTCATGTCTTAACCGATTCTCTCTTTGGAGGTGGGGAGGAAATATACAAATATACATTCTCTCCCACCTACACCTTGCCTCATTTTTGGCATGATTCTAATAAGATCACAGTTCTAACATGAAAAAGCAAAATCATGTAACTTATATATATATATATATATATATATATATATATATATATATATATAATATGAAAAATAAAAGATTGTGTTTTGTCTCCCAAAAATGGTTGACCAGTATATTCCTGAAGCATAATGCTTTTAAGTTGAGCAGTCATTGTAATTAAAGTGCTTAATATCAGGAGACAGAGAATTAATACCAAAAAATAAAATTAAATGTTCAACATATCTTTCCAAGTTTGGAGTCTCACAGACATGGTATCCACTTGTCAGAGATTTTGATAATAAAACTGAATTAATTTACATAAATCATATATTACTTTAAAGTTTTTTAATAGTAGTAGATAGGTTCACCCATCACCTGGTTCACATGCTTCACTTGTCTTTTGAACAGGAGTAGAGGTTTATCCCTTGTTTCCTGTTTAGGATTGGGTTTCCATTTCTTTGTAAAGTTTACTTCAATGCTATACTTCTGACTGAACTCTGAAATTTTATTTTCTATGTATTTGTTATCTTTTTTTTTTTCCCCCCCCTCAATAGGTGTAGATAGCTTTGCCTAACATCTGGTTCACATGCTTCACTTGTCTTTTGAACAGGAGTAGAGGTTTATCCCTTGTTTCCTGTTTAGGATTGGGTTTCTGTTTCCTTTTAAAGTTTTCTCATTCTATTTTACTCCTGGTGGCACCTTGCTAGGGGTGACTTTTATTTTTTAAATTGTGTAAATTTCTGCAAATTTTTGAGTGATTTTGCTAAGTTTTTATATATACAAATATAAGCTTTTCTATATTTTTACCTCTCTAAGCACTACACACACATTCAAGAGAGTGAACATTTATATCTACATAAAAACAATGTTTTATATATATATATATATATATATATATATATATATATATATATATATATATATATATATCTTTTATCCCTTTATGCTAATTTTAGTTTATGGAGGTTGTTTTAACTATAAATATGTTGCTTTGTCCTATCCTCTTTAGCCAGTTGTACAATGAATATCCGTTAGGTGAAATCTTGGTAGGTAGTTTCTGGCTCACTAGTGGATATATATATATATATATATATATATATATTCAGTTTGCCCTGAAGATCCGTTAAGGTGAAAAACCTTTGTAGGTAGTTTCTGGCTCGCTAGAATTTTTTTTTTATACTTTGCTCTACTTAATGTATTGAGCACCTTGACGTTTTTCTTAATTTACTTGATTGGTGTTTTTTTCCTTTTGGCTAGGCATTGAGGTGTTGGCTGATTATTTTCAACCAACATGGATGTTATTAGTCTTTTCATTTTTTCTAACTTTTTTGTCCCTGATATCAGTTTGTTTAATATATTTTTATTTGCAAATTGTACTAGCCGTTTTTTTTTTTCACTCCGTTTGAGTATAGGTATTAAAATAATAATAATTATATATATATATATGCGTGTGTGTGTGTGTGTGTGCATGTAAATTTCATTGAAAATGACTGACAAGTTTCAGTGATTGAGTTTCTTATATAATTTCTCATGTGTTCATATAATACACATGGAGACCTACCAAACTCTAACCATATCATACTCATCGATAATACAAATATAATAGCATCAAACACATGTACAAAAAGGCTAAAAATAATTGAAGCATTATTAATAAATAAAAAAAAACCCAACACTCAATAATACCAACTATGAACATGGCCACAATGTGCTGACCATGTTTGGAAAATAAAACATTGCTATAACTCCTCCTATACATACATAAAAAAATGAATATATTCAGTTACAAGTAAAATAAAATTCATCCTTGATAATGGCTAAAAGTATAACCAAAAGGCTTGGAAAACTTTCGGACAATTTTTATATAATTTATGTTCTGAAAAGGACAAAATTATATGAACTCGAGGAATTATATAAAAAAAAACTAAACTATTGCACCTTGTCAGTCATTTTCAATGAAACTTGCATAAAAGAGGGATTGCTTCGAAATACACAAAATATATATATATATATATATATATATATATATATATATATATATATATATATATATATGGGGGGATGTGAGATTGAGAAAGAGGAAGAAAATAACTCAAAGAAATTCTTTTTAGAATTGAAATGTTATTTATAGCCAATTGAAATTATACATAATTCTACATAGAGTTTGGATATTGAGATTTGACATTCTCTTCTATTCATTTAATAAGATTTGTGTAGAATAAAAGCATCAAGTCTCCAATTTGAAATCAATCACTAAAAATGTTCTAATTAATAAAGGTTTTCTTTTGTTGATCAGATTTCAGAGAAAACTCTTCTATATACAGACAGTTTCATGAGAAGATTCTGTAAGTATTTCTTTGAAAAAAAAAACAAAAACAAACTATATATATATATCTATATATATATAAAAGTGAACATTAAAGTCATGCACTTAAATGCAACAGTCTGTTTCATGATAAATGCAATTGTCAGTATGAAATTGCATTTAGTATGAAACAGAAACTTCAATGTTCACTTTTATATTACACATACTCTATCTCTGATATTGAGCACTTTATCCCATAAATATAGCACACCTTAAGACTATATTTCTTATATATATATATATATATATATATATATATATATATATATATATATATATATATATATATACACACACACACACACACACACTTTGAAGAAGCCGTTAAGATACGCTTTGAGCAGTTATGAGTGTTTGAGTGAAATCCTGGGAAGTTTGTATTTTAAAAGCAATAATTCAACTTTGCTAACCAGACGCTTTCTCTGTAGCTAAATTGTATAGCAAATCAGGCTATATGACGGTTCCATGTAGGATACAGGTTTGATTCCTGTTGGAGGACATATTTTCTATGAAAATTTCTCACCGGCAAATGTTGTTACTACTGTCTATTATAAACAGAGCATTTACTTAAATATTTGTATCTATAAAAGTAACTTATAAACAATAAAAATATATATATATATATATACACACACACACACACACACACACACACTGTTTCTATACAGGAGACAGTGAAATGAAAAAGCATTCCAAAGTGAAAGTGAAAGTAATCCAGTTTGGACCTCCCTCTCACTGTGAAATGCTCAAGAGCTGCATGATGAGAACAGCTGAGACTGCTACAATTTGTTCTTCATCTCCACTCTTTATTTTTTACACACACTCCATACAACTATTCGATGTCCTCTGCCTGCTCTTACTTGGTCACTAAATTTAAAGATATATTCTTTTCAACAAAATTAGCATTAAAAGCGCTTCAATCCAATTGATGGAATTTTTAATACCCCCTCCATTTCATTTTATTACAATAGAAATCCGTATGTAAGAATGATTGAAATGAATACAGCAATTGTCATTTGGAAATGTTTATTTCTTTTTGCTTGTCTGTTTTTCAGCTGTTTTCTTTTTTTCTTCTTCTTCATATGGATTGTTTTTGTTTATCTGTTCCTCCCACTATGTGTTCTCGCGCTTCCAAATTGTTATATATTCTCTCTCTCTTTCTTTCTTTCTTTCACCACATGTTAGTACAGCTTCTTATTAATCTTCTCTTTTTACTTTTCTTTTTACACCCTACTACTACATTTTCTTTCTTTCTGTATTTAACCACGTCAGTACAACTTCTTATTTATCTTCTTTGTTCTTTTTCTTTTTACATTTTCTTTCTTTCTTTTTTCTTTCTATATTTAACCACATCTCAGTTTCCTATTAAACTTTGTTCCTTTTCTTTCTACATCCAACTACTACATTTCTTCTTTATTTAACCATTTGTCAATTTGCCGATACAGTTTTGAATTCAAACATACAAACGTAAAAATTTGATTGTCGTCTCATCTTTTCCGTGTGTACACATGCAATTTTAATCTTTTCTCTTTCACTCCACTCTATTCAATTCTTTACAGGCCTTCATCCATTTCCTTTTGTCTTTTATTGTAGTTTCCTTACTACACGTTACATGACCGACACCTGTCCGTCTCACCTGTCCAATTGATCTTTCAAGCAAATAATTGTTTAGCTTCACCATATCAGATGTTGTTCTTAATAAACAAAACCCAACATAATTTCGTCTTTCTTTATCTGAATAGAATTATAATTTTACTCATAGTTCATTTATAATTGGTTCTTTATTGTTTTTATTTTATCCAATTATAAAACGTCTATATATAGATACGTAGGCTATTTTTATTTGTAAGTCACTAAATTTAATTTTACAAACACCAGTTTTGTAAATATATTTGTTTTCTCTACAACCATTTGATTGACCTCCTTGGTTTTTCATTGGCTTAGCTGCGTCCCATTCAGTCTTTTTCTACTTCTTGTTTTCTATTTCCAGTCAAATTCAGCATCATTTGCTGATTTTTATTTTTCTTTCTCTAATTTCGATTTCGTTTTTTTTTTTCTTTTTTCAGCCAATCCTTTCTCTAACCAATGAACCGCACGACCCACCATCAATTTCGCCCTCATCTATTTCCACACCGCATCTGTTTCTCTTTTTTTACCTTTTTTTTTTTTTTTTTTTTTTTTTTTTCTTCTATGTAGCTTTCCCTCTCCACTACTCCCGATTGCGTTTTACTTTTTTCTCAATTGTCTTACTTTAACGTACGTCTTATTTTCCACCCACATACGTAAACTCTGACCCGTCTTAAGATGTAATATTTTTTTTTTTTTTTGGTAATTTCCTCCAAATTATTTATATCTGATTATCCTTTCTCTCGTAAACGCCCACCCCTTTTCGATTAGCTTTGAATCGAACATCCAACTCACAACATTTTCTCTTTACTTTACTTATCCCTATCGTCTTCATCATAACCCACCATCACCCACACAACGATTTTATTGATTTTCTTTTACCTCTCGGTAATATTATCCATTAATTTGATGGCTATATTTTTGTGTTTTCCTTGTGAACGTTATTAGTAAAGAAAGATGGCTGCTGCCTGGTCCTGAAATTGAACATAGAGAGAAAAGGAAGTAGCAGTAATAATAATAGAAGAGAAAACTGTATGTCTCTCAGAAATAGAGCAATACCAAAGCTATATTTGACTAAAACGACATTTTAAAAAAAATTACTTCACTTGTTGGACATAGATATTAGAAGACAAAAAAATTTCACAATATTCCTAACCGATTTTAAAAAATTTTTTTAATTTTTTTTTTTTTTTTTTGCAGTAGGCTTCCGCTTCACCCTGTACAAAGTTCGTAGGGGGTGGGGTACTCGAGGTAGAGGGTTACGTTTAGGAGGCACTTTATTTACACTATTTACATTGTTCGGACTGTTATCCTCATCTTTATTGTTATGTTCACTACGTTTCAGCCGTTGTACGCTCCGACCATCTTCAGGTGATTGGAATTTAAAAACTGAACCCTTTATTTCATCTACCTGGATAGATTGTTCTAGTTACATGTGCCAATCCTCTTCCAGATATCTCAGTTATCTCCTTTAATTCAACTCTTCAAATTTATTGTTCACCACTGTCATAGCCAGGTATTGAACTCACAACTCTTTGGGTCAAGTCATTGGATCCAACCACTGCTTGGTTGGATAAAAAAAGCATTGCGAGTTCAATGCCTGGCTATGGCTGTGGTGAACAATAAACTTGGAGATATGAGTTAAAGGTAGATAACTGAAACCACTGGAAGAGGCATGCCATGTGGAACTACAACAATCTGCACAGGTGGACAAAATAAAGGGTTCAGTTCAAAATTCCAATCACTTGAAGAAGGCCAGAGCATACAACAGCCAAAACATTGTGAACATGACAATAAAAATGAGGACAATAGTCTGAACAATGTAAATAATGTAAATAATTGCAGTACCTCATCTCAGAAATATAGACAGATATTGTAGGAGGCAGTTTGTATGGATAGAAGGAGAAGATAATGGTTGACCCTCGACTTGAACAGTTTAAGATTGTAGGGATCAGGGAAACATCCTCTTGGGAGTTCCACAGAGCAGTGCTTCATGGGAAGAAGCTGTTTGAGTGGAACTTGGTTGAACAGTCTAAGATTGTAGGGATCAGGGAAACATCCTCTTGGGAGTTGGTTCCACAGAGCAGTGCTTCATGGGAAGAAGCTGTTTGAGTGGAACTTGGTTGAACAGTCTAAGATTGTAGGGATCAGGGAAACATCCTCTTGGGAGTTGGTTCCACAGAGCAGTGCTTCATGGGAAGAAACTGTTTGAGTGGAACTTGGTTGAACAGTCTAAGATTGTAGGGATCAGGGAAACATCCTCTTGGGAGTTGGTTCCACAGAGCAGCGGTTAATGGGAAGAAGCTGTTTGAGTGGAACTTGGTTGAACAGTCTAAGATTATAGGGATCAGGGAAACATCCTCTTGGGAGTTGGTTCCACAGAGCAGCGGTTAATGGGAAGAAGCTGTTTGAGTGGAACTTGGTTGAACAGTCTAAGATTGTAGGGATCAGGGAAACATCCTCTTGGGAGTTGGTTCCACAGAGCAATGGGGAAGAAGCTGTTTGAGTGGAACTTGCTGAACAGTCTAAGATTGTAGGGATCAGGGAACATCCTCTTGGGAGTTGGTTCCACAGGCAGCGGTTAATGGGGAAGAAGCTGTTTAGTGGAACTTGGTTGAACAGTCTAAGATTGTAATCAGAAACATCCTCTTGGGGTTGGTTCCACAGGCAGTGCTTCAGGGAAGAAACTGTTTGAGGGAACTTGGTTGAATACAAGATTGTAGGGATCAGGGAAACATCCTCTTGGGAGTTGGTTCCACAGAGCAGCAGTTCATGGGAAGAAGCTGTTTGAGTGAAACCTAGTTGATCATCTGAAAGCAACAATGACATATGATTTTTTTTTAATGATTTATTTGTAAATTCTTCTCTTCTTTTTCTTCATGATCATGGTTCTCCACAATTTCCTATCCTTTGTAGCTCTGAGTAAGGTTTCTTTTTTCATTGTCTCTTCCAATCCCTGTTCTGCCATCCATTTGCACAAGCCCATTAAGTAGGTTATTCACTGCTTCCCTCTGTCCTTCAGTATGTCCTGTGAATGTCAGATTTGCCAAACTTTCTTTCCGCATTATATTTCTAGAAATTTCAGATGTCTCTTTTTGATTCTAAGTATAAGCATCATTTTTGTTTCCATTTTCCTTACAACTTCCTCATTGCTCACACGTTTTGTCCATGTTACTCTCAGCACCCTTTGGTAGAACCACATTTCTGTTGCTTCAAGTCTTTTCTTCATCTGCAAAGTGATTGTCCAGCATTCACTGCCATATAGGAGGACTGATATTACATAACGGTTAAGTACGCTTTTCTTTGTTTCAGTTGCTTCAAGTCTTTTCTTCATCTGTGAGGAGATTGTCCAGCATTCACTGCCATATCAGAGGACTGATATTACATAACAGTTAAGTACTTTTTTCTTTGTTTCGGCTGCTTCAAGTATCTTCTTCATCTATGAGGGGATTGTCTAGCATTCACTGCCATATAGGAGGACTGATATTACATAATAGTTAAGTAATCTTTTCTTTGTTTTGGTTACTTCAAGTCTCTTCATCTGTGAAGAGATTATCCAGCATTCACTGCCATATCAGAGGACTGATATTACATAACAGTTCTTTACTGTTTGTTTCTACTCATTTTCCTGTATATACTTTACTTAGTATTTGGAAGGTATTTTTTTTTTCCTATGTCCTTTCAGACTTTGATGGCAGACTTTCTGTCTTCTGTTAGAACATTTCCCAGTTATTTAAATTTTCATATTTAATTTACTTGATTTTTGCTGTTTTCACTTCATAGTTTGAATCTTGAGCTGTTCCTCTTGCTGACAACCATATATCCTGTCTTGATACAATTGATGATTCGTCCTTTCTTCTTGCTTTCTTTTACTATCTTCTAAAAGAATTACTGCAGTTTCCTTCATGTGTCTGTCCTCAACACCATGTCATTTGCATATCTTATGTTGTTAACAGTGTGTCTACCAATAATAAATCCTGATGGGATTTTCAGGTTTGTTTTTTTAATCATTTCACCCCAAGCAAGGCAGTAAATTGACTAAGAGGGTACTCATTGTGAAAGAACATCAGAAAAAGAAAAAGCATTATTAAGGAGAGAGAACAATAAAAGAACAGAAATTAAGAAGACAAAAAGTAACGAATGACATTGCATTTAAATTTTTAAAGGTCAAAGTTGACTGGAAAGCAAGAATCTGAAAGAGTGTTCCACAAGCAAGAAGTGTAATAGAAGAAACTGTTAGCATAGAACTTATGGTTACATATAGCCATTTAAACTGTAAAATGATGAGACCTTGTTGCTAATATAGTATTGCACTTAAATTCATAAAGTCTAGGAACCATAGAGAAAAGTTCAGCAGAACAATAACCATGAAAGTATTTATGGAAAAGTCACAAGTCAGTAACATTGCCTGAGATGCCAGGTCAAGATTAATAATATTGCAGATTCTTATTTGGATTTTATCAAGGATCTCTAAATATGTAGCAATAGCACCAGATCATATGTGTTATGATGTTGATTTGGGGTTAGTAGAGACAAACGCAAAATAACACATAACAATAAAAAGGGTTTTAATAGGTTGGTAAAAAGGTACAGAAATCGCCTGAGTAGTCAATAACTAGCTCAGCTAAGAACTTCTCTGTCTATCTGTCTTCCCCATGTCAACTGACATGCCACTATTTAAAGTCTTTGTTCACAGACACAGACAAGTTCATCTTTAAGAGGGGTGGTAGGTTTCCGACACAACAATATGTGATAACTATATACAGTGCATAGATAAGTGGTAGACTTATAAATAGGTAAGATAAATCCTAGAGAGAAAAATTGTCTAGCTAAACACAGTGAATTAACTTTCCTAGCAGCAGACCTAGCAATTGATTTAATACAATCTTTCCACTTCATGTCAGTAGAAAATGTTATCCCCAGAAAGCACAATGAGTTATTTTCCTGGAGGTTAGCATTAGCCATGCTGATGGATAGCAGTAAAGATTATCTAAGATGATAAAAAGAGAGCTGTTTCATTTTTGATAAGCCATTTCTTATATTGATTCATTATAATCTTTCCACTTCATATCAGCAAAAAATGTTACAATGAGTCACTCTTCTGAAGATTAGGAACAGCCTTGTAGATAGAAGGCAGAAAGAGGTCTATCAGATGATTTTTTTTTTAAGCATTTCACCCCAAGCAAGGTGAGAAGCCACTAGGACGCAAGGAATTACAGAAGATCAGATAGAAGAAAGGATGAGGAGAAGTGTAGTGGATAGATCAAGGCAACTGGAGATGTCGATTGACATTACATTTGAATAGCTGGAGATTATAGCTCTCAGGGAAACTGGAATAGGGAAGGAAGTTCCACAGGCGAGAGGTGTGAGACATGAAGCTATTGGAGTAGAAGAGGCAGCTACATTTAGGAGTTTTGACAGTGAAAGGGTGAGAGCGGGATGCCAGCCTCGTAGGGTGCTTGAACTCATGAAGTCTGGGAACCAGCGAATGCAGCTCCTCGGAGCAATTGCCATGAAAGTATTTGTAAAACAGACAGAGAGAGGCGACGGTGCATCTGTGAGAAAGTGACTGTAGAGATGAGCAGGGCCAATTATATTGCATATCTGCCTCTGGAGCCTATCAAGAACCCCGAGGCAAACAGAAGGGGCCCCAGACCATATATGGCAGCAATACTTCATGTAAGGGCGAATTGTTAATTTGTAGATCTGGAGGATCAATTCCGTGGAGAAAAAGTTCCTGGCGCGGCACAGGGAGCCAACTTTCCTTGTGGTGGACGAAGCAATTGACTCAATGTATTTGTTCCATCTCAGATCAGCAGTCAACGTGAGACCGAGCAGCCGCAGAGAGTTGCTCTCGAGAAGTTGAGCGTCAGACATTCTAATAGAGGGCAGGGAAGGATCTCTGTGGTGATAAAGATCAATTTCATTTTGGTGGAATTAAAATTAACAAGCCATTCCTTGCCTCATTTAACAGCAGATTACAAACCATTTTTTAGATCAGCTGTAAATTTGACCTTATTGAACCAATCAGACTTATGTTGTATATTCTTCCTTGTTGGAAGTAGGTGTCTTTTGGTCTCATCTCATCTGGCCAGTGATTGCTGGTCATTTTAGTTCAATCCTCTTCTTCTCTTGGTTGGTGTCATGAAATGTTCTTTGGGTTCAGAGACAAAAAGCATCAACAAAAAGAACTTGTAACTTAATTATTATCTTATTAACCATGTCAACAGGTACATCTTCTCAAGTCGGGATTACTACACCTTCTATTAAGAAGCTGCTGTCAAACGGTATCTCACTTGTCCATTTCCTTTTATGCATAACAACCAACTCTTGAAAGACCCTTTCCCTCTTAGGAGAGGGTGCACAAATGCAAGTTGACACATCTAGTTAGCTCAACATCCAAACAGCAACTCCTGAAAATCCTTAATCTATGACTCATTCCCATGTTCGGTTCAGCCAATCAAAATTGACATCCCTATTTTGTTTATCATCTGACCTTAAAGGTCAGTTTCAGAAGGTCTTAGCTAAAATACACTGCCACTAAAAAATAATAGTCTGAAACTATTATTTAACACTTTCTCTCAGGATCACCTTGCTGTAAAAGTTGAATAAGTCCAGTGAGAAGACACATCCTTGCCGTAAACATCTTTCTAGACCAAAAGTTTGCAGTCATCCTGTGGATTTAATTATTATAAGTTTCATGCCCTCTTTAGTTTAATTATCTAAGCTTTTACATAAAAGAGTTTGTATTTTGCTTTTAAATCTAAGTAAATTGTACACTCACCAGTAATTTACAATCGCCTGATGAGATGCAGTTGGTATGCATCGAAACACGACTGCAATTGTGTAGTGATTTTGACATGTTTTTGATGTAATATCCTAATATATATATATATATATATATATATATATATATATAATTACTTTGTTATTTTTATTGGATACTTGTATTTGAGCATAGACGACGTTCAATTATTAAACTGTATGTTTCTTTATTTTCATCTACCAGCCTGAATATCTGAGAAATCTTATTAGAGAAAAATATGCATTCTCCAGCAGGATTTGAATTTGCTTTCCCCTAGGAGAAACTGTCATTAGATCTGACATCCTTTGACCTTTCAGCTACAGAGTGCATCAATGACCAAGCAAAGCTGAATAGTGCCTTTAAACACAGATTTTTCTCTGACTCTTGAAATAGACATATCTGCTCAGTTTCTTTTCCTAACATAAAGTAATTTGTAAAGAAAATGGATGTATTTTTTTATTTATTAATCTGACAGATTTTTATTACTTAAGTATTATTTTGAGTGGATTAATAAATAAAAAAATAGTGTGTTAAAAATGATAAGACCTTGCTGCTAATCTAGTGCTTCATAAAGTCTAGGTATTTTATATGATCAAATATGCTATTTAAAGTGTTGCAAGCATTTTTATATTTAAGTTATGCATTTATTATATGGATTTTGAGTCTTAGGGGCATTATTGCAATGCTTGGGGTGAAAAGATTAAAAAAAAAAAACAGAGAATATAATATAGAGTATATGTTAATCTGATACCACAATTGAAAGAACAACATTGCAAAGCTGTCAAATATGACTTTAATCTTCATTAGTTATCCCAGTGTTGCATTTTTTGTTGTCAATGGGTCCCAATGCTACTGCATAGATGATATTAATGAAAAAGATGATTTCTTTTTCTTACTCATTTTTATTAGATGAGAGAGAGACACTGCAGCATGAATTCCATAAGGCTGTGGGACTGTCAGAATACCATACCCACAAGGTCTTCTGGCCAATCATTAACCCTTCTGGACCTGGCCTTCACATTCGGTAACATCAGACATTTTGGTCTTAATAAATCTAAACTTTGATATCTTTGGACATTTCATCAATTTATAATAAATATATATATATGTCTAGATCAGATAGAGGAACTATATCAGTTGACCATATGTTATGGTCCAATATCCTTGCACCACAGTTATGGTCCAAGGTGAGAACCAAGGAAGAACAACACGAACACAAGAGTAGAATAACAAAGATATATTCCAACAGAAATATAGTACAAAAAGTTGAAGGTGTTAGTAATGACTGTCCGTCTGATTTAGAGTGAACTAATATTGTCTCGACTCGTTACACCATTCATTCATTATACCTCTTGAGAGGCACAGTATTTATAGTGTCAGGAAGAGTCCATTATCGTTATAGATAAGTTCCCATAACACCATACATGTCATGTGAGGCTCACGATTCTGAAACATTTCAAACCTTATCAAGTGTAGGACAAGGAGGAAATGTGAGCCCCAAAACATTTAATCTCTTCTAGGCTATACTCTGTACATATTCTTTTTAATCATTTCACCGCAAGCAAGGCAATAAAGTTAATGTATATGAGAAAAAGAGAAACATTATTAAGGAGAGAGAACAATAAAAGAACAGGAATTGAGAAGACAGAAGATAACAATATACAGTGCTGCCAGTAGTCACATGAATCAATGTACATCATGTAATATACATGCACAGATATGAAGAGATGGGCACTGATCATTTAAGCATTCCATACTACATCCCAAACCAATCTACAAAAGTTAGGATAGAAGCTCCCATCAATAATGGAAAGAGCAATAACAGATACTAGACTTGAGAAATATATTTTCCTTTAAAATTGTTTTAATAAAAAGATTTTATAAATTTCAGCAGACAATAGCAGTGGCTGCTCAGTCAATGAATGCCAAATGTTTCCATATAAGGAAATGGCTAATATTCACTCAATCAGTTAAGTGCCATATGTGATACACACTTGGGTGATCATTTCACTTTTGATTCATGACTGACTAGGCAGATTTTCCCATGGTAGGTTTCTATTTTTTCTGAAGTAGACTGGTTGCCAACCAAGGCTATAGAACCCAATATGTCCTGCTATTGCTGTATGCCAACAGCAGTGAATGATCTCAGCTTGGCTTTTTCATTCAGCTAGCGATCATCAATCATTTTGGTTTGACAATGAAAGACTTCAACACAAAGAATGTTAACTGATATTACATAAATTCAGTTTTTGTTGCCAGTCATTAATTGTCAGTTAGGAGTTTTACAAACAGTTCTGATAAGTTCTTCTTCAAAAGTTCACTGATTGTCCAGCATTCACTGCCATATAGGAGGACTGATATTACATAACAGTTCAGTAGTCTTTCTTTGTTCCTGTTGTTTGACAAGTCTTGTTCTTTCTTCATCTGTGAGGTGAGATTGTCCAGCATTCACTGCCATATAGGAAAACTGATATTACATAACAGTTCAGTAGTCTTTCTTTGTTCCTGTTGCTTCAAGTCTCTTCTTCATTTGTGAGGAGATTGTCCAGCATTCACTGCCATATATGAGGACTGATATTACATAACAGTTCAGTTGTCTTTCTTTGTTCCTGTTGCTTCAAGTCTCTTCTTCATCTGTGAGGAGATTGTCCAGCATTCACTGCCATATAGGAAGGACTGATATTACATAACAGTTCAGTAGTCTTTCTTTGTTCCTGTTGCTTCAAGTCTCTTCTTCATCTGTGAGGAGATTGTCCAGCATTCACTGCCATATATGAGGACTGATATTACATAACAGTTCAGCACTCTTTGTTTATAATAAATATTTTTCTGTTTCTTAATACTATACTTAGTCTAGCAATAGGAGTTAAATTTAAGACAACTTAATATGAAACACTTATTTTAGTCTGACAGCCATTAGTAATTTGACTTTACTTCAAATTGCAAGAGACATACTGAAAGGAAGTGACAGAAGATTAATTGTTTTTTTGAATGAAATTGACAGGACGAAGAAGATTGTTGTCTATAAAGCTGACCATACCACAAAAAGGCAGAACAGAAAGACTGACACAGGCCTTGCTAAAACATGGACAGCCATTGACTGTGCACCCCCCCTCACTTACATCCCAACTTGCTTTTGTTCACTTATAGTAATAAAATCTAAGAATAAAATCTGGTTTAATGCTAGACAATCATTGTGTTTGTCACTCATGGGGTAACAATCTGCCAGAAAATGCACTCTGTCAATGAACCTGGTGTCTGGTCTGAGCTGCAATGCAACACTTAATGTTTGGAAGGCATCTTTTACTATCCCAATGCACATTCAGATATCAATGTGCACAGGGTCTGCTTGGTAATGATGAAATCTTACTAGCTTAGTTTTGGAGACATTGAAAGCCACTTTTTCTCACCTGTTGAGCTGTTAGATCTTGGTCAGATAAGAGATCAGCTGCCAGGCTCTGATCATCTTGATTTTTGGAGCTGTACCCATAAACTGTGGTGTCATCTGCATAGATATTTACTAATAATTTGAGAACTGTTATAGAATATTGGGTCATATACTATTTGTTAACTAATTCAGTTCTTTCCCCTTCCTAAACATAATGGATGATTCCAAGCAGCAGCAGTAGCAGGCTTTTCTCCCTTCCTTCTAACTTGCATTTGCCCAGTAAACCAAATATAAGCTGATTCAAATTTCTCTTTCTCACTTTTAACTTCTGATGTGATATTTGCGACTTTAACTTCTGATGTTTAGAGAGTCTATGCTACTTCAACTTCTGTAAACTGTAATTAATTTCTACTGGATTTTACATTGCAATTGTTTCTAATTGGGTGTTTTATGAGTGTTTTATGAGTGTGGCCTTGGACTAAAGTTGACAGTCTATAACAAATATTTATTCAGATAATTTAAATATCTCAAAAACCAGTTGTACAGCTTTGATGTAATTTAGCAGACAGGACATATGGCATATACTTGAATGAACATTCTCAAGAGGTTAATCATTTGGTAGTGAAATGCTGCTAGGTGAGCAAATATACTGGGTGACTCCTGATTTTTTTTTTTTCTTGAAAAAGCACTTTTCCACACTTCATATCTCATGCAAGTTTTTTTTTTGTGGGGAGGGGGCAAACATTGCAACACCAAAGTATGTCTGTTTTCTAAAGTTAAAATCAATTTTGAAATGAAGACTTTAGTGTGGTCAGAATTAAGCAGATGTTGATTTTCCAAAAAGAACTTTTCAGATTGTTTTGTAAAGTGGAGAGGATGCTGGGAAAAGTTCCAAAAGAAATACTTTGAAGAGAAAGAAAACACCACTACCCTAGGTAGGCTATCTTATTTTAGATTTTATAGTTTATATATAAAGGTTAGGTATCCTTTATCCGAAAATTCCCAAAATTCAAAAGTTTTTCAGATGCTGACATAACTTGTCACAAATGGAAAATTTCAGAAAGCCCTGTGAAGGTTTCTACGTGATGTGCAGCTGTTGTAATTGGCCTCATTTACCCTGGGTAGGGGTTCCACAGCCCGGCTATGTAACCCACATTGGCACCAGTTTTTTGTTAACGACTGTCTCAGCAACACCTTCATTCACCATCAAATGTTTCATGCTTAGTAGAGATATTATTTAAAATATCAAAAAGTCCTGCATAAGTAGTGTTTATGTATTTTTTTGTACATGTACAGTGTAGAAAACATTATTTTTATGTAAAATCTTAATTTCACCAATTAAAAATCCATGTGAGCATTACTTGACTAGCATCATTACTTGTAGCTGTATGTACACAAAATTTATTAAATTTTATATCAGAATACTTTCAGGGCATATTTTATGTTTATAAAACTACCTTCACGGTATATGTATAAGCTGCATTATGAAATGTAAAGGGATATCGTGTTTATGTGTAGGTTCCATTCCCAATCTCCCTCATTTCATATATGCTATATACAAATTATATATCCTGTATTCCAAAATCCGAAAAAATCTGAAGCATATCCTGTCCCAAGAATTTTGGATAAAGCATTCTTTTGCTATAGTATCAAAATCAAACCATTTCTTCTTGTAGGTAACTAGTAAGGTTGTCAGATGATTTTTTTGAAGAGTTTTCTCATGACCCTGAAGTAAAGTTGAACCTCCATAAAAAAAAAAATTGGGAATAGTGTTATGAAATAGCACTATTTAAATTTCATTTAAGTGTCATTATGTATTCAAACTATTGTCTGAAAATTCGATCAGAGTGATAGATTCAATCAGTCAACAAAATACTTTATTAAATTCTAAAAATGATTTCAGAGCTTATATTCCTCATTTTTTAGTTGCTACAAAATCATCTGTATATGATTTTTTTATGTTATGGCTCTTTATATACAATCCCCTCCAAAAGTATTGGAATGGCAAGGCTAATTCCTTTGTTTTTGTTGCTGACTGAAGTTCAAACAAAAGGTGGTATGTCCTAAGTTGTTTAACACATTTATCACAAAATGAAAGCTGAAATTTTGAACTCTTGTCTCGTATTCATCTTTTGATCTTAAACCTAAATGTCTTCAGTGAACAATAAAAACAAAGAAATTTGCCTTTCTGTTCTAATACTTTTGGAGGGGACTGTATATGAAGATTGATATTGCATTTAAATTTTTATGCATGTGGTATAATTGTTATCAATGTGGAAAATAGAATCAGCAGGCTGAGTTCAGATTCTGACTGAAGTTATAGTCTTCACTTTGCACTAATACCTTAGGAGAAGGCAAAAATTCAACTCTTTTTTTTTTTTTGGCTATGGGTAAAACAGGACATACTAAGCTCTTTAACTTTGATAGTGCAACCTGTCTCAAGTGAGATCAAATCTGAATTCATAATGGTCATATCAATCGTTTCCTTATAAGGAAACATTTGGTATTCCTTCACTGAACAGCTAGTGCAACTTTTTTATAAAATCTTTCTCTTAAGACAATTTTTCAGGAAAATAGATTTCAGTAACTGCTAGTGCTCTAGTATTAGTGGGGGCTTAAGAAGTGGTTCCACATTCCTCAAAACCTTCAATCTTCCAAATCAGCAGCCTTGCTCTTGGATGTAATTTATCATCATCTCTGATCTGGTACAGTTCTTTGCTTGTGATTCTGTAGCACAAGTCCATGAGAATTGAAAAAGAATGGTTCTTAATAAAACCTATGAAAGTCCTTATCTGGTGAGACTATTAAAAATCATGAGTTTTTAAGTTAAAGTTTTCATTTTGTAGCAACTTGGAGTATTGTATAAGACTACTTTTAGTGCAGCTGATTCTATGTTCAGTTTCTCTAACTTCAATAGTAAGGTAGGCAACAGGAAATATTATTATTTTACTAAGTGGTTTAACATGGTCAAGTTGGCGGCTGATCTAAAAAATGACCTTATTTCTGTTGTTAACTAGGGCAAGGAATGGATTGTCAATTTTAATGCTACCAAAACAAAACAGCTCTTTATTAATCATCTGACCCCTTTCTGCCTTCCATCAGAATGGCTAATGCTAACCTCCATAAACTCGCAAGTTGGGGTGCTGAATATAACATCAATCAGCTAAGTGACAAATCTATATATATATATATATATATATATATATATATATAAAATAGATTTAGAGAAATGTACTTATACATTTGAATTGCAAATACATAATTAAATACTGTCACACACACACTTCTCCTGTATATCCCATAGATAAACCCTCTTCTTTGAGTGGCTCTTGGGCCTTTTATTGGATGATCATTTAGTAAAAAATCATTTTGTAGATAATCAATGAACATATAAATATCTTTATTTTTATCTTAAACAGAATATTTTGATGAATGGAATCACTTATGGTACTTAGTCTAAGCAGTAGTTTAAGAGTAGAAGGTGTTTAATTATCCATTTATCATTCAAGAAGTAAAAAAAGAAAAAACATGCTCTAGCTGAAATAATAAATCTTCCTTTCACAAGGATCATGTTCAGTCCAGTCATTTTACCTTGACAGCAGTTGCTCATTAACAGGAAATTACTTGAAATAAATCAAATTCTGCCAAGTGTCATAATTGACTCTCATTTGATTGCAAGGAGAACAAAATCAGTGGGTGAAGGTAGAGGTAAATTTATACTTAATTTGTTTACATATTTTTGAATAAATTAACAAATTATCAGTACATATAAATTATACAGGGATCTTAGTTGTTTCAAATTCAACAACAGTTATATTAAAAAAAAAATAAATTGAACTGCCTATGGGCGACTCTCTTAGTTTTATTTTAGCATGCTTATTTCTAGAATTATTAAAATTAGATCCATTTCAATAAGTTCTTCCTAAGAACTCATGTTACCTCAGGCATATGTGTTAATCATTTATCCCAAGAACATTGAGATGAATATTATTGTTAATAGTAAGTCTACCATTTGTCCATGAACTGAATATTTCTACCACATCTGCTCTGGTGCTTCTGCGATATATCTAGAGATTCTTGACAAAATTTTAAGAAGAATCTGTAATGTTACTGGTTATGACCTGACATTTTGTCCATTTGACACTTTCTCTTTTGACATTTTGTTCTTCGACACTCTGTCTGCACAGAGAATTCCACAGGTGAGAAGTGCGAGAAAAGAAACTATTAGAATAGAACTGACTATTGTATCTAGCTAGTAAATTGGTGATAACTATTTGCCAATCTTAAATTCATGCAGTCGCAGTACTAAGGAGAATAACTCAGTGGAATAATTGCAATGAGAATATTTGTAAAAATGAATAAGGAAAGCTACGTCATGACAGTGGGAAAGTTGAAATGTCAGGTCAGGAATTTTGCATATATTAACAGGTAGCATTATTATCATTATTTTATTTTTATATAATTTTTTATATTTTTTATGGAGCATCAAAGAAGAAAAAAATGAAAGATTTTAATTTATACCATATGGGTGAGGTGGTGTAACGGTTAGCAATACTTTCAGCCTTTTTCTACGTTTGAAAAATCACTATACCATATGATTGAAGGCACAATGAATTAAATTTATTACTGAGCATAAAAGTGTACATTTATTTAAAACCCACGCACTTGTTTATTTATAAAACTTGCTTCTTTTTTTTCTTGCTGTGTCCCTTCAGGACAGAAGCGATTATGATTCTCCACAATTTCCTATCATTTGTAGCTCTTAGTAAAATGTGTCTTTTTGCTCTCTCTTCTAATCCCTGTTCTGCCAACAAGCTCGTTCTTCTATGTGTTGTGTCTCATCAGGACATCGCTGATCATGGCTCTCCACAATTTCCTATCCTTTGTAGCTCTTAGTAAATTTTGTCTTTTTGCTATCTCTTCTAAACAGTTTTTTTCTCTCAGGCTTTTTGCTTTCCAGCCAACTTTGATCTTCAAATATTTAAATGCAATGTCAATCATTATCTACTGCTTTTTAATTCCTGTTCTTTTATTGTTCTCTTTTCTTAATGATTTTTTCTCATATTCTTTCAAACTCAGTAACCTCAGTGTCTTAGTGGCTTTATTGCCTTGTTTGGTGTGAAATGATTAATAAAAAAAAACTTTCTTTGTCTTTAATATCTGCAAATTGTGAGTCACCATGACAGTTGTTGAGAAAGATATTGGAGTGGTTTTCTATTTCCTTCTACATGGTTTTGAATTCAGAGTTGTTCTTGTTATAAAGACGTGCATGTTATCACAAACAAAACAACAATTTACTGCTGGTAAGGTGAAAAAGAAAGGAGACAAGAGTTGTTAAGATAAAATTATTTGTATTGCTGATACAGAGGGTATGAGTGGAATGTCTCTTTGTGGGTAAGGGAAGTGACTTGAAGAGAAAGGAGAGTCAGTAAGGCCTGGAGATGATGTGTATGTCGGGTCAGTTGTCCAAGGTGGTGATGTTGACAGCTCTCCTATTTACCACAACTGTCTACAGTGTTGTGAGCAGCATTCTTAAAAGCAGCTGTGGTGGATCATAACTCATTGTTTTTTTTTTTTTTTGTGATTTTGCTTTGGTAGCAACATTCATGATTGGCTCCTTTTATATTGTGTTTTGCATTTTTCTTTTGAGAGGATTTGTTTTGTGAACTGGATATGATGCTCAGAGCTCCTGTGCAGAGAGCATCATTTTTATTTTTGCTTTCTTAGCATTTACATCTAGGCAACATGTTAAGTGAATCACAAAGATATATAATTTGAAGTAGAATATGACATCTGTAACCTAGACTGGCTGCCAATCCAGATTAAAAAAAAATCTAATCTTCTCTATTATTTTACTCACATCTGAGAATAAAAAAATGATTTTCTCATAAACTGAATGCAAGAGACTGGACTTGAATTTTAACTTGACATTCTATAGTCGTGGGGATAATGATCAACAATATCTGACAGCAAGATCTCTGATTGGGTGATTGGAGGTTTTGCGAAGCATCTAGCCACTTCTTAATTTCTATTGTTCCTAGGTTCACCCTGATTCAGGGTAGTAGCACCTGTTAGGGACCCAGCTATGGACAAATAGTGAACTCCCATATAAAAATCAAAACATTAGGAAAGTATAAAAATACATTTTTATAACAATATATTTTTATAGTAAAATTATGAACAACACATTTTTTAGTAAAAGTAAAAATACATTTTTATAGTAAAATACCAACGATACATTTTTTCTAATAAATTTAAATTATACATTTCTATAGTAAAAGTACAACACATTTTTATAGTGAAATTACCAACGATACATTTTTATAGTAACATACAAACAATATATTTTTCTAGTAAAATTACCAACAATGCATTTTAATTTATACTATTTTCATGACGTTTCAGCTGTTGTACACTCCAGTCTTTTTCAGGTGATTGGAATTTCAAACTGAACCCTTTATTTTGTCAACCAGGGTAGATTATTCTAGTTCCATGTACCATGCCTCATCTGGATGTCTCAGTTATTTCACTTTTCAAGTTTTTGTTCACCACTGCAGTATCCAGGTATTGAACTCCCAACCCTTTGGGTCAAGTCAGTTGATTTAACCAACACTTTTATCCACTAGGTCATGTGTTTTATAACAAAATGACACTATGTTTTATGGCAAAATTGAAGACATGGCATACATTTTCAAAAAATTCTTTTTTAATTTAAAAAAAACAACAATTTGTTAGGATTAATTTCATTTCTTTTAAGGGGAAACAAGTTTTTACTCCTCATTTGATTTTGTAAAATTATTTGTTTAAAAAATGCAGCTAAGTAATTATAATTTAATCATGAAATAATGTCATTCTCTTGAATAAAGTTTGAATTTTTAATTAATTTTTGCATTAGAAAATATAGACTATATGCAAAACAAAAACAACCAAACCAAACTGACTTTTTAATTCTGCTTTCTCTGCTGATAACTGTTGTAGCACCTGAACATTTATGTATAAGATAAAGTTACATAATTCTGTTCTCTGATTGGTCAATAGGGAAGCTGTCTTAGCTAATCATTGGTTAATCAAATTTGATGCATATTAATATCCTTTTGGAGTACATACTCATAACTAAAAAAGAATTATGATCTTTTTTCTCTGAATAATAACCATTTATTTTTGGCATCCAATTCATACTCATGAATCTGTAGCAATCACTCAGCAAGGCATCAAACTCTTCCTGTCTGATCTTCTGTGAGTGCCGCCAATGGGGAAAAAATTGAGCAGGAGAGTTTAATATGTAGAAAAATCAATAGTCGTTCATCTGACAAACTTGTCTTTGTAATGGTAACCAAAGCATTTTCAGAATCACTTGGGAACAGTCGCAGAAAAGGAACACATTTTGTAAATAAAAAAAGTCACAGAAAAAAATAGCAGTCATTACATTCATATTTAAATTACAAGATGAAAAATAAGTGACAAATTTGACATTTAGAATTTTATTAAACACTATGCAATTGAAATAATTACAAAAAATAATCCAAAAGCAAAAGTCAAAAACTAAATCAATGAAGCACTTGAAATCCGTTTTTGTTTGTGATTTCTTTGTTCAGCTAAAGACTGATATTAGCCCTGCATTTATCAATAGAGTCTGATACCATATATAACTATTTATTGATCTGTTCCATTTATTGATTTTGATGAATGTATATTGATCCAGCAGTTTGATTTGTCAATACTAGAATATTGATTAAATAATTTCCTTTGTTTATGGCATTTTCAGTTTTGATTTGCTAGTCCGACCATCTCATCTCCTCTTCATCAACATGCTTGCTGTTGGATACAATCAGAAAATAAAGTGACGGGTGACCCTGTATGTTGGTTCCTTATAAGGTGAGTATGTATTACTTTTAGTTTTAATACAATCTAAACCAGTATTTCTCACCTTTTTTTTTAACTTCAGGACAAACTTGTAGAATAACTAAAGTTCTCAGGCACACTTTAAATTTTAAGAAGAAAATCATTAATTATGTAATTTGAAAATAGGAAAATTATACATAGGTCTCCTGAAGCAAGTATTTGTTTTTTTTAGTCATTACATTGCTTGGTGTCTCTAATTTTTAAAATGAAATGATTTTTAAATATAAAAATGATCCATAAATTACTCTTCTGTTATGTGGGGAACACCTTGTTATCTTTCAGGGAATATTGATGTGTATGAATGCACCAATTGAGAAACACAGATCCGAAAGCTATAAGTTACAATCTACTCAAAGATTCCTTGAAAGAAGTTAATAGCAATAGGGATGTCTTAGAAGCTGACTTTTTTTTTATGTGCCATGTCTGTTCAGGATGTAGGTGATCATAACTCTCCACAACTTTCTATCCATCATAGCTCTTAATAAATTTTTTCTTTTTGTTATTTTTCCTAAATCTTATTCCATTTACTCAAGCTTACTAAATAGGTTATTGTTATCCTCTGTCCCTCTTGCCTTCAATCTTTCCTGTAAGTATCAGATTTCCCAAGTCCTCTTTCCTCATTATGTGCCATACAAATTTCAACTGTCACCTTATGTTAAGTATAAGTTTCCTTCTTGTTTCTATTTTCTCTAAAACTTCCTCATTGCTCACATGTTCAATCCATGGTATTCTCAGCACCCTTCTGTAGAACCACATTTCTGTTGTTTGAAGTCTCATCTTCATTTTTCAGTGTTAAATTCTTTAATGTTTATTCAGAGATAATACTAGTATGTTGAATAATAAATAATTCCATTTAATTAATTAATCAAATATTATAGTGTTTTTATACTCAGTTAGTAACAAAGATCCAGGGTCATTTTTCGGTAAATTTGTATAACTGCCTACATTCTGAAGGGACATAGCATGTAGGGAGGGAGGGAGGGAGGGGGAGAGAGGGAGAGAGAGAGAGAGTAATTTAATATTGTAAATATTTTCACAATCCCACTGTACTCAAGAAATTACACATAAAATTCCATTTTTAAAATAAGAAACAAATCCATTTGACATCCGTTTTTGCTTCCAAGAATGAATCTCATATTTCGGCAATTTTTTTTTTTTTATCAATTCACCCCAAGCAAGGTGATAATGCCATTAACATCCAAGGGGCTACTTGGAGTGAAAGAGAACAAAAGAAGGAACCAGAAATCCAATCCTAAAAAGGACCAATGGATAAACCTCTACTCCTGTTCAAAAGCAGAGTGTGAACTGAACAATAGGCAATGTTAATTTTAACAATTTATTACCCTTAATTCTGTCTGCAGATTATTTTTGGTAACTGTTAATATTAGGCTTACCTTAGTCCCACTCAAAGTTCAAATTGAGGGGTACCCAATGAGG
>CAHIKZ030000246.1:432500-550000 GCA_903632075.3 Acanthosepion pharaonis | reverse complement strand
ATACGCATGAACATGGTAATTTTCTTTCTTCCTTTAATAAGGACACTAAGAAACTTGTCTGTAATTATGAGAGGATCCTATTAAAAATAAGTAAACAAAGCCTGTCTAAATTATTTAATAAGAGACACACACACACACATTGTTGCAGTTTTTTGTATATATTATGTACTAGTGAGCCAGTCCAATTGACTTGACTCACTTTATAGTCTACCAATGGAAGGTTAACCAATCAGAAGATGTAGAACATTCAATCTGTCGTGTATAAAGGCGGCCATTTTTGTCTACTCTACCCGAATATCCAGTCCAGCTTGTCAGGTGAAGAGATAACAGAAGGATGAACTACGATCTGCTACTTTTACCAAAATATCAACTGCTAACCTGAACAACGCTTTCCTACTTGTCTTCGAAATATTCACTGCTAGTCTCTGGATTCTATACTCGAAGACGACCATCATCATGAACAACACACATATATATAAAGAAAGGGATGGATATTTTTTTATTTATTAATCTGACATATTTTATTACTTACAGGTTATTTAAGTAATAAATTCACTTTTTCATCTCAATGGATTGTTTTCTCTTTTAATTAGAGTAACATTTTTTTTATATCAAAAAAGTTCTAAGTGTTTATAAAGTGCTTGAATCACTAGATCAACTGTATTAAATTTGCATCCAGGTTCTTACAATGTTTGACCATTTCTAGAAGATCTTCTGTTATCAAAGTGTGAGATATTTAATATCAAAGATGATAGAAACAAAAACAGAAAGAATCTGAATGAAATTGGTTAGATTAGGGTTATATACTCGATACACATATAAAAAAAAGAAAAATTATTTTTAAATTTAAAATTCTTGGTGTTTCTCATTTATATACATGTGTAGTTGCTTCCAAATAAAAAAAATTTAGTCTGATGAAGTCCTAACAGACAAAACGCGTCACACAAAACCTTTTTCCACTTTGTCGCATATATAAATTATTTTCAGATAGAATGTATATGTAAAGGAACAAAATGAATAAAAAAAGACAAGAGGAAAACTATTCTTAGCTGATGCGTTTCAACCACTAAGGGACTTTATCAAAGCCAAAAAAAGAAAAAGAGGACAAAATGAGTTTGTTAAGAAAAGTTTTTCCTTGTCTTTTTTCTTCATATATATATATATATATATATATATATAATAAATATATATATATATATATATATATATATAAAGAAATGATGATAAAAGCCAAGGGACTTAACTTCATATTTCAGCTGCCTTCACAACTTTGAGTTTCACCAAACACAAATTCCAGGCGGTCAGGAAGGGTAGTAAATTTTTATTATCCTTCTTGACTGCTTGTATATTGCATTTGGTGAGACTTGCATTCTTTGTATATGAAAAATTAACTTGCAAAGACAGCTGAAATTTAAATACCTTTATCATCATTTATAGTTATGTTACATCGCGCACTCTTCTTTGTAATATCAACTTTACTTCTGTTGATTTTATACACACCATATATATATATATATATATATATATATATATATATATATATATATATATATGGGGGGAGATGGATCGTATATGAAGTTAAACTATAATGATGATTTAGCTAATATCTTCTGCTACTCATGTTGATGTCCTTGACAAAATCCAAAGAAGGATCTGCAATGTCATTGATCCTGACTTGGCATCTCAACTTCAGTCACTTTCTGTCTTTTCTATAAATATTTTCATGGCTTCAGCTCTGACAAGCTTTTTTCCCTGATGCCAAGGCAACATGAGTTTAAGCATGCTACTAGATTGGCATCTAGGTCCCACCCTTTTACTGTTGAATTAGCTAAATGCAACTATCACTTCTACTACAACAGTTTCTTTTCTTGTACTTCTTGTCTGTAGAACTTTTTTCATTTCTTTGCTTCCCTGATAAATATAATCTTCAAAAATTTAAATGCAATGTCAATTGCCATCTTCTATCTTCTTGAACCCCATTCAGATTTATCCTTTCCTTGGTCCCTCCTATACTCAGTCTTTTTTCTCACCTTCACTCTCTATAAACCCTTCTGTAGGAGTGGCATCCCCGCCTTGTTTGAGGTGAAATGATTAAAAAATAATAACAAATCCAAGATGGCTGCCATTCTAACAGATGAAAACATATTATTACAGGCAAGTTCAGCCTAGTATTGATTTCAGTTAGAATCAAGTTATGCTTTCTGATCAAACTGGCATTTTTCATGTGCCATGACAGATGCTATTACAGACACCAAATATTACTTTGTGCAATGTTCAGAAACCAGTATCATTCAAGTATGATGAGATGATGCCCTCACTAAACAGCAAACATTACTTTGCATAATGTCTGGAATTTCAGTGTACGTTAAATGTGGCTGTTAACTAAAAAATCAGTAGGATTTTCACTTGTCAAAGAAAATTGACTTTTGGCAATCACATGACTGAAAGAAATAGATTTTTATTAAATCCATTTGAATAAAGTGTGTCAGTAATCTACTTTATTTTGCATTTGTCAGTTGGATGTTCTTAAATGTTATGTAATATCAGTTCTCCTATATGGCAGTCAATGCTGGACAATCTCATCACAGATGAAGAGATGAGAGGCAACAGAAATGTGGCTCTACAGAAAGGTGTTGAAAATTGCACTATTTGTAGATATTTAAAATAAAACAAAATTAATAAATAAGGGATTAGTTATTTCCCTTGGACCTTGGATATTTGTTTTTCAAATTGTAGAGGGCGCATGGACCTTTTTTGTTAATCTTCCCTCCTTTTTTCTTCAGTTGTTGTAAGAGAGTCATGCTGAATAAATAGATTAATTACCGTGTTCTAAAGCTATAACGATGTCTCATTTGTTATTGCTTCTTGTATGATGATTTTTTGTTCTGACAACACCAAAAATTAAGGTCGGATGTTTTTTATTCATTCGTTCATAATGTGGTGCTCCCACAGACAATTTTTTTTCTCAACAAAAGGATGAAGAAAATCCCATGGATTAAAACATGTGAACAATGACAGGCCCAAGAGCTACTTGAGGTAGAGATTACAGAGTAAGCGGCACAGTTTATGTGAGGAATATAATAGTTAACTGTAGACTTGAACAGGTAGTGGTAGTGATCATGGAAGCATCCTCTTTGGAGTTGATTCTACAAAGCATCAGTCTTTTATAAGAAGCTGTTCGACTGGAACTTACATCTCCCCAATTGAATACAAAGGGAATGAGGGTGGGTGATTTGCTACAATGTATGTGGGATGGTGAATCTTAGTTGTGAATGTGGGAACTGGTGGAACTGGAGAATGTAGTTTGACTTAACACTTTTCATGGAAATAACGATAGAGCAATGAGAGGCATGCAATGATTCATCTGTAGGATGAGGGGTTATAGGGTGGAAAATAATTCATCACCCACAAGGATGCGGAGATGCTTTTGTACTCTATCGGGAATGGTAAGTGAAAACTGGCTAACTTTTGCTCATATATGTAAAATAAGGACATTTATACTTAGCATAAGAAAGAACAAGTCAAAATTTCTAGGGCTCATATTGAGGAAAGAGGGCTTGGAAAACTTGACCCTCACAGGACACTAAAGACAAAAGGGACAGAAGAAAGTAGTGTGCATAATCTAACCAGCATGGTAAATGGTTGGCAGAAGAAGGATTTAAAAAAAATCATTTCACCCCAAGTAAGGCAATAAAGCCACTAAAATGCAAGGGGTTATTGAGTGTGAGAGAATATGAAAAAAAGAAAACATTATTAAGGAAAGAGAACAATAAAAGAACAGGAATTAAGAAGACAAGATAAAGTTTGACTTTGCATTTAAATATGGAACGCAAGAATCCATAAGAGAGTTCCACAAGTGAGAAGTGTGAGAAAAGAAACTGATTAGGAGAAATAGCAAAAGTACAAAATTTACTAAGAGTTACAAAGTACAGGAAATTGGGGAGAGCCATGATCACCCATATCCTGAAGGGACACAGTATATAGGGGAAGAACAAGCTTGTGTAATTGATTGGCAGAAAAAGTATTAGGAGAGATAGAAAAAAGACAAAGTACTAACAGGTATAAAGGACAGGAAATAGTGGAGAACCATGAATGCCTATTACCTGAAGGGACACCGTATGTAGAATAAGCTTATGTAAATGGTTGGCAGAATAAGCACACTAAGGGGGTCAATGCATCGAGTGAAAGAAGTTGCAGGAAGTGGTTTTAACATTTCAAAACTGGGAATTTCAGTCAAGCAAAAGTAGGGTTGTCCTTAAGGACTCGATTGAGAGAATTTGGAAGCTGCTTGTACAAAAATCCTGTTACTACACTTAAGGAAATTTAATTTAATATTATTCATATGATTTGGTTGGTTGATTTTGTTTATCAGTATATCAACCTCTATGGGTTATTTAATGCCAAAATCTAAATATTTTGTACGCAATTGTATGCCTTCAACTACAGATAAAATGTATTGTCAGTCATTTTACAATAAATATGTATTGCTGGCATTTTTATACTAAGAATGTATTTTTAGTTTAAAATGTATTTGAAATATAACTTCTCTGCAGAGATATTCTGAGAACTTTCATGTATTTACATAATGATTGCCACTTCTTTGCAGAAGACGACCATCTCTTCTTACTTTTAAAATGAAAATTTGATCAGTAAGTGTAAGGATCTTAAAATGATAAAAAATAAAAAAGGATGAAATATGGTAAAAATAAACAATCACTCGCATTTGCAAACAATTTATAAAAGCCTATCCTTAATTTTTAAGTGGCAAAACACAGTTAAAAGAATATTAAAAAAGATATAAAAGAAGGAAAACTAGTAAAAGAATAAAAGGAATGACACATAAATACATACATACATATATATATATATATATACACACACACACATATGCACATGCGTATATATATATATATATATATATATATATATATATATATATATACATACATATATATTTTCTGTTTATATGTTATTTTTATAGATACAATTTATTCAAGTAAATGATCTGTTTTTTTAAACTGTATTAATTACATTTACTGACTTGAATGTTCCAGAAATTTCATAGAAAATATGTTTTCCGACAGGAATTGAACATGTAATTCTATACAGAAAACCATCATCTGATCTGACGTGCTATACTATTCAGTGACAGAGTGATTAGCAAAGTCCAAATTACCGTTTATAAACACACAATCTTCAACAACTATTCTTGATCAAATATATCTTAACATAAACAATGACAACATATAATGAAATGATTAAGTCAATGTTTACAGTTCATTTGCTTAAATAAATTGTATCTATAAAAATAATATATAAACAGAAAATATATTAATTAATTGTTGGACTTAATCCATTTCATTATATATATATATATATATATATAATTATTTTGATTTGATTTGTTTGTTTAGCTGTATATCAACTCCATATGTGCCATTTAACATTGAAATTTAATTTTCTTGGGAGCATTGAAGTAATACAAATAAGATACATGTTATTTTGCTTTCACAGTTGAATACATGGTAGATGATACTCAGCTTTTGTGAATATACATGTTTGTGTGGACATAATTACTAGAGGTGGTGATATATGTGTCTTATATTTTTTTGAACTGTATTATGTAATACAGTTTGATTCCTTTAAGAAATTATAGTTTTACTATAATTATATATTGTTGGTATTTTTACTATAGAAATTTATGCATAGTCTTTTGCTTTTGTTTGGGGTTCACTATTTGCCCATAGTTGGGACCCTAACAGGTGCCACCACCCCGGGTCAGGGTGGACCTGGAAACAACAGCAATTAAGAGATGGTTCTACACGCCTCTAAACGTTTTATATAATATGTATGTATATATATATATATATATATATATATATATATATAGTGGACTCTCCTATCGTGAATGATAAATGAGGGTCAGCAGTGGATAGTGCCTTTCATTTTACACTTATGCCTGCTAGCAGAGGCTATTGTGGAGAAAATCAGGTAAGGGGAAGACATTTCCTTTGTGCTTTCTTAAATGTGATACTAGCACAATGAAATTTGTTAAAGCAGGATTTTGACGGCATCTCTGCTTCAGAGCTTGACAAAGCTGATCACGGTGCTTCAGTCTACTGTCTTCAAAACCCTTTAACTTAAGGTAACATGACTTATGCCACTCGTTTTGGTATGATGCTTGGATTTCCCAGGTTTTCAGATCAAAATTGAGACATTTCAAGTTGTCTTTCAATTTGTCTTTGTAGTATAAGAGTTGATGTCCAACTGAATGCTTTGGAGTTTGGTAGTTGTCCATACAGCACCTTCTTTGGAAGCCTATGCTCATCCATTCTCACAGCATGACCAGCCCACCTAAGTTGTATCTTTGCTAGAATGGTTTCAATGCATGTGATGTTACATTTCTTTACTACTGCACTATTCTTGACTCTGCCATCTCATTTTATATCACATATGGCATGAAGACAGTGCATGTGAAAGGCATCAAGTTGATTTATGTGTTTGCGGTAGAGGGTACAAGTTTCAGCACTATAGAGAAGGGTTGAGAGAACGACTGGTCTGTATATGTCGATCTTTACTCTGAGAGACACGTCTTTAGAGTTCTGTAACCTATATTTAAGATTACTGGATGCTGTGCTGGCTTTGGCTATTCTGGATTGGATTTCTCTGTTCATTTTTCCATCAGAAGAGACTGTTGATCCAAGATATGTGAATGCCTCAACAGTTTTTAATGCCGTACCATCAATGAATATGAAAGGATTTGCGAGAAATAGATTGACTGGTACTGTCTGGTACATTAGCTCAGTCTTCTTTATGTTGATAGTGAGTTCAAATGCTTTCACTGTTTCAGAGAATTTATCAAGATAGTTTAAATGATATATATATATATATATACACACACACACGTATATATATATATATATATATATATATTTATATATATATATATATATATATATATTACATAGAATAGAAATCTAAATTTACCTCATTTGAATAGTTATTTCAACCAACAACAAGACCTATATTGGCATTGACAACTCAGAAGTGTGAAGGAATAAAATAGGAAATTAAAATTTAAAACATTCAAAAAAAAAAATATATATATATATATATATATATATATATATATATATATATTATAATTATTTTTAAAAATAAATATGTATTCTTCATGACACAGAAATTACCATGTTTTGAAACCAAAACCTAAATCTTAAATTAAACTTAAAATTTAAAGTTCAGTTGCATTTTCAAATGATGCAGAATAACCTTTGAAAAAAAAAAAGATTTATTCTATTTATAAGCCAATTTAATTTGCTGGGGGAATGAGAATTCAAAATTTTTTTATTAAGTGGGTGTTGGCTTTTTTGATGAATGAAGATACAAGTATACTTTTATGTGGCAAAGTGAAAATTGGTTAAGGTTAGGTGGGTGTTTGAAATAATTTCTGTCTGTTGCTACTGACTATCTTTTATGCTAACATGTCATCATAGTCTGTTTTTTTTTTTTGGTGGGGGGTTACACTACAATTTAATTGGCATTTTTATTTATTTTTTTATTTATTTTCTTAGTTTTTAAATGCCATCAAAATTTTCTTAAAGGGCTTTTCAAATATGATTAAGTCATATTGATATTCATATTTTTATTTATAAAGATCTAAAATAATATATTTATTACATTTACTAATAAACTATATATGGTATTATAAATTAAAATATTAGAATTACACATTTATAAACTATTTTATTTAAAATCAAATAATAGATATATAATTATGCAAATTATTTTTATAATTAATTATTTTTTAAGGAAGATATGAGAATGTCTACAAAAAACTGCTATTTGATTTCTTTGATTTAATAAATTTTCATCTTTCAGAAATCTAATAATATATAACTTTTCATGTAGGCACAAAGGACATGGGTCATTTAAAGATTTACATGTTCTTCTTATTTTTATTAGTTTCCATTTTATTGTGGGTGTTTTATTTGTTTCTTTTAAAAGCCAAAAATATTTGGATAGGGATGTTTAGTTGTGATATTATTGAAGGAAGTCAGATGTTGGCTTCATCTTAATTTAAGTTCACTTTTAGTCAATCCAATATAAAATTTCACAATATAAGGATTCTCAATAGATGAGATAGTGCATTGGTAAACTACAGATACTGTGAGACATTATTCAAAGGACAATTTTCAGGATTCCTACAGTTACATAATTTTTCTTTACTATTATTTATTCTTATTTCTGGATCACTATTTTATTACTATATTTTTTTATAATTTTTTTTCTAAATTTTCAGTACGATTGTAGCTTAATTTTAGGGTGTTTTTATTAAAAATTTTGCTAAGTGTATTATTTTTAGGAAAAATGTTTATCAATTAAATCAAGAAATTTATGTCCTAAGTTACTACTAACCATTTGATTGAAGGGATATGTCTACCACATGATATTTCTATTTCTTCTCTGGTTTTTATTATCATTATTTATATAATTAATGTCAGGGCATTTATAAGCCACTATTCTTTAAAGCTGTATTGTAAAATTTACTGTGTTCATAGAATATTTTTTCATTAGCAGAATTTATACTTATTCTTTTTTCAATAGATGAAAGTATATGCTTTATTGTAGATGGGTATGATTTGACTTTGGGTGTTTGTTCTTTCTTTTTATTTTGATATATATATATATATATATACATATACACCCATATGCATCGCTCTTTGTAAGAATTGAGTGCTATGGTGGCTGGTATATAGCACATATATAATGCATTAAAAAGATTCCCTTTCTCTGCCATGCTCCAATAGCCTCGGGATAAGAGTCTTCGACTGATGTCTCAGTGGTTGAGTTTGGATCCTGGCTTGAAGCAGTTGAATGTCTAGCCACACTGATATATAGAGTCATCCAAAGACAGACTGTTTCACTGTACCACAGCTCCTAAGTGTGGGCTAGATGTTCGATTGCTTCAAGCTGGGATCAAAACCTGACTGATTTGACATCAGTCAGATATCTTACCTCTAGCTCATCGTCGCATGACAGAAAGGAAGGGAATTTTAATTTTTCCCTATACGAAATACAGAGAACTCAATTCAATTTACTTGAAGAGTAATGCTTAATAGTAGTAGGATATATATATATATATATATATATATATATATATATATATATATATTGTAAGATTTAAACCAAGTAGTGGATTCAACTGACCTCCTAATTTTTAAAGGTAAAAGCTCTACTTGTTATTTTTACTATATTTTTTACACACAGCTGTTTCCTGGTCTGATTCGACTCTGACCATTAACCTTTTATTTGTATATATAGATATATATATATAGAGAGAGAGAGAGAAAGTAAAGGTAATAAATCCATTGGTGTATAATACAAGTGGATCCTAGTAATATAAATTATTAAAACTGATCCACAAAAAGAGCTCAATGTATTATTACTCAGTCAATAAATAGTATTACACAATAAAATCTAAAATTACCTCATATGGGGAAAAGGCCTATTTCAACCGATGAAAACTTTATCAGTCTTATTCAACTCCGGTATATAGACTAACTTTGTGTCAGAATTAGGAATTTAATGATGACAACTGTCAAAAAATTAATACAGAATTTATCCATTTCAATGTTTCAGTCAGACAAAAGGCATGAGACAGGGGACATTTTAATATATATATATATATATATATATATATATATATATATATATATAATGTTTAATAGTCAGAGTTGAAACAGACCGGGAAACAGTTGTATTAAAAAGTGCTTAAATACATGTGTGAAAAAATAAAAGTAACATGTAGAGCTTTTTAATTTTAACTGACCTTCCTGATTTTAACTGACCTGATATCTTAACTTTCTAAATATATCTTAACTTTAAGGTTGCAAAATTAGGAAATTAATACATAGAGAATTTAAAAGTCTCAACTTTAAAGTTAAGATCAACACTAATTTAAAAAGTAGATTTCCTTGATATTACATTAGACCTAGTTAATAATATATTCCAACCCTACATGAAAGCAAATGCCAATCCAATGTATATGCACTCAAATTCTAACCACCTTCGATCCGTAATCAGACACATATCCTACTTCATAGAATATAGGATTAGCAATAACTCTTCCAGTGAAGATGCCTTTTACAAGCATAATAAATTTTATAACACTGCCTTAAAAATAGTGGCTTTAAGTGCCCTGACATCAAATATATAAAACATAGCAACAGCAATAGTAGGAATAAAAATAGAAAAATCATTTGGTACACCCCCCCCATTTAACCAAATGGTTAGTACTACGTTAGGATAGAAGTTTCTCCATTTAATTGAGAAACACTTCCCTAGAAATAATCCACTCAGTAAGATTTTTAATAGAAATACATTAAAACTAAGCTATAGCTGTACTGATAATCTGGAAAAATTATTAAAAAACATAATAATAAAATTTTAAATCAATACAAAAATCTGAGCAATAATTGCCATTTTAAAGCAACAAATGCAGATAATATCAACAAGTGTAATTGTAGAAATTCTAACGAATGTCCATCGTAAAACAGATGTCAAATAGACTCTCTTGTTTACCTAAGCAAATCCAATACTCAAAAATTTTATATCGGGTGTACCAAGAATTCCTTTAAAACTAGGTGGTACCAACATGTGTTATCTTTCTCCAATAACATGTACAGAAATAGGACATATTTTTGGAACTTTAAATAAAATCCATATGGTAAAATGGAAAATACTAAAAAAACTAGAGCTTGTAAATCTTTAAATGAACTGTGCTTCTTATGTTTACATGAAAAATTAGAAATCATCAAATTTGCTGACAAAAATCTCTCTTAAACCAAAAGGAGTTATTTAACTGTAAATTGTTACACAGTTTACCTTAAAATATTGTTAAATTTTTAAAAAATCAGGCATTACCATTTCTCTAATTTATGAGTATATAATGTCCACCCTCTACGGGTAAGTACCTTATTTTGTTTATTCAGATTTAGTATTGCTATGCATTGCCATCCAGTTAGTATTATTAATAACTTATATAGATGTTCCACATTTTTAATTTTATCTACAGGCCCCTTTAAGAAGCTTGATGAATTTAAAAAAATTAAAAACAATTTTTTTTTGTTAACTTTACATTACCCTTTCAAAAACTGATCATGTCATATTTGTTTACAATCACAATAAATTTGTCGCTGACATATTTTCCGCAATCATCAATGATGACCTGTCTATATTCCAGTATATCATGATATGAAAAAATAACTCCCCTACCTCTAACCTCTGAGCTTACTTTTCTATTTAGCTTAGATCTGACGTTTAATTGGTTAATCAAGACATACCCACAAGTCTATTTTTAATTGTGATGCTATGTTTTGCCCAGTTTAATTTTCAGAAAAGAGGTAACACTTTGTTTTTAAATTTTCTTAAAAATCGTTTAATCAGCAGTTACTTACACTCACCTGAAGAAGTACAATCAAAGTATTGAAACATGAAAGCTTTTGTGTAGCAATTTCAAAATGTTTTTATTATAATCTCTTATAATAAAATTATAATAATAATATATATATATATATATATATATATATATATAATGATACATTTGTCACCACCATATTTTCCTTAAAAATCATTTAATCACACTTTCTATTGCCTGAAAAAGTACAATCATAGTATTGAAACATGAAAGCTTCTGTGTAGTGATTTCAACATGTTTTTATTATAATCTCTTATAATAAAAATAATAATAATATATTGCTCTACTTTGTATTGAGCACTTTTTCTTTCTTTTCTCTCATTTGATATATATATATATATATATATATATATATATATATATATATATATATGCATGCATGACATTATATATTATGAAATCATCTGACAATTATTTTAAAAATAACATATAAACAGAATATATATATATATATACACACACACATGTGATGGATAAATTGTAATCTAAATTACACAAAACACTGACATATTTACAGATATATTTACCAAAATTACAAAAGAGTACTATTATTCAATAAAATAGTCATTGGCTTTAACCATGGCCTCCAGATGACTTTAGAATCTTCTACAACACTTCTGGACAGTCTCCTTGTTGGTGAATGCTGCCATAATCCTTGACTTCAGTTCATCTTTGGTGTTACAAGGAGGTTTGTTAATATCATGCTCAACTGTGCCTCACACATAATAATTAAGTGGAGTTAGCTGGCCTAATGTAAGGGGTAATTTGGTCGCAGAAATTACCTGACAGCCATGACTGGTTTTCCTGATTGTGTGGCATGGTGCAGAGTCCTGTTGCCAGACATAGTTACCTTCTAGCAGCCACTGTCTTGATCCAGGGCAGCACTATCTCCTCAAGGCACTTGATTTAGGCCTCTGTATGGAGTCTGAGGCCCTGTGGGAAAATGAATTGAGGCATAACATTGCCATTACTGATGATCACTCCAGACACCTTCATAATCACCATTAGACTCATCCAAATGTTTCTGAATCCTCTGCACTGTTTTCAGATTGACAACCAAAAACTCTGAAATGTTCATATTGGAGTATGAAGGGAGCATTAATATTGGAGCATGAATGGAGCATTAATATTGAAGCATGAATAGAGCATTAATATTGGAGTATGAATGCCAAGCAGTATAGCATGCTGTTTCCAAATGTCTGGTGGAGTGAATTGCATCATGGTGCTCTTTTTCTCACAGATGGTGCCCAACTGACCTTACTATACTGTGTAGTCAACAAAATAAAAAACAAACAACGTGGATGATCAAAATTAAAAATATAAAATGGTCAAAGTGAAATTTTTATATATATGTGTGTGTGTGTGTGTCTGCTTTTTTTTTTTTAAAACACACTTCCATATATGATCCCCTATTTTAATGTTAGCCGCTTCACTTTTATTACAACAGCCTCCAGAATTTGGAGTCTTTGGATTTATTTCCTGTCAAGTATGCCTTTATTTCCATGAACATGAGGCTAATTTCTGCTGCTATGATGTGAGTAACGACCCCACTACATTTGGTGACTTCTGACATGCATAACAAAAAAAAAAAACAACATTGTGTCTCCTATATAAAATTTAGGTGTTATTTACTAAAATTTGTCTAATGTTAATATTATTTTATGTATTTGTCATATATTCATATATATCTGCATAAATTACACTAAATTTTGACATATATATATATATATACCGGGTATAGCATCAAAATTGTCCAACTCATGTAACAACATGGGATAATTGTTTTCAGATAAGATGTTTAGTAGCCATCTTGACACCATTGGTTGTAAGAATCACCGAAGAACCCTTTGAATTATTCAGTTAGAAAGAGAACAGGTTAAAATCATTTTGTTTTCAAATCTGCTGTCTTCTCAACTAAGCAATGGGGAGAGGCAAAATTATTCAGGCCTTCACTAATGGTACCAAAATTCATACTCTGGCTTCCATCTTCAAATCCATTCAAGAGAATGGTGAATAAGTTTTGAAAAAAAGAGGGAAGAGTAGAGAGGGAAAACTGGGTTAGGATGTCACAACAGCAACAGGACCATCATTTCAACTTTGCACTAAATACATTTTTATTGTTCAAATTAGAGTCCAACAGTGTTATAAAAACCATGGAGAATTACGTAAGTAAGATATCTGTAATCATTTTTAAGATACAGTGGTTCAAAGCATAAGCTAACAATTGGATAATTTTGCTGTTATATCCGGTATATATGTACATGTGCAAGTGGTTAGAAAGTTATAATAGTAATTTATTCATATATATATATTTATCATTATTATTATTATTATATTACATAGTAGAATGACAGAAGACAAAAAGAGGAACATGAGGTCACCCTCCCTGTGTCAGGAGTGGTAGCCTAACAGGCTGAGTGAACATTTATCAAATATGTGGCTTACTCACCAATGCAAACACACCCAACAACCACAAACACTTTCACAGCAACATCAAAACGATTTTTTTTTTAATTGTTTACCCTATACAAGGCTGTAAAATCCCTAAGACACAAGAGGTTACTGGGTGGAGAAGAATTAGGGACAGAAACATTAATAATGAGCAGAAAGAGGAAAGAGTAATCAGGAGGATAGCTTGTGGGTGAATGTTGTTTTTTTTTGTTATGCATGTCAGCAGTCACCAAATGTCATGGGGTCGTTACTCACATCATAGCAGCAGAAATTAGCCTCATGTTCATGGAAATAAAAGCATACTTGACAGGAAATAAAACGTACACAAATAACAGGAAACACATCATAAATTTTATGTTAATTTCATACAATTTATTTATATTTTTTGTGTATATTGGTTTGTGTATCTTTTAGGTTACAATTGTTTTGTGGTACATGTGATAAAAGGGGGAAAATTTAGCTTGTAGTATTACAAGCCATATCACATAGAAAAGATGGACACATGTATCAAGGTTCATGGTGAAGAGATTGAATTTAATTTTTGGGGGTAGGATGTCCGTATTTCTGGCAGCAGTTTTTGTTGCATGCTGGGAGAGTTTTTATTATTTTTAATTTTTATTTAATTTATTTTATACAACATTTTTTTTATTGTTTCATTTTATTTTATTTATAATTTTTATTATTATTATTATTATTATTATTATATATTTTATTTTTATTTATTTATAATAATAATAATATCCCTACAAACTATTGACATTGCATTTAAATTTTTGCTGATTAAAGATGGCTAGAAAGCATGAAGCCATAAGGGAGTTCTGCAAGCGAGAAGTGTGAGGAAAGAAACTGTAGAATTTATGGCTACATTTAGCCAGATCAATTGTAAATTGATGAGAGATTGCTACTAGACACACTACCCCCCGCCCACATGTGCAACAATATCCATTTCTTCCTTGACTACACAGCAACACTGACCAGCCAACACCCAACACAACCACCAGCAAGCTCTTAGCAACCAATGGACAAAAGTCCACAGCAAAGCTGATTATTGCTCAGAATCACTAAATTAATGGAATGGGACTCCAGCCTCCTCAGATATTAATCCGTCAGATAACATGTGATCCACGATTAAAAGAGCTGTATATGAGAAAGGAAAAGATTATTCCAGAGTGTGTGCTGTCTGGGGCAGCCCTTGCTTTTGCCAGGCCCCTGGCTGCCACAAAATATACATATTGCACAGTGACTTACCTTCAGCCTCTGCCTTCTAGATATGCTGCTGCCCACACACATTACCTTTCGGCCTCTTTTATTTCTTTCTTTTTTTATTTCCTTTTCCAAAAGCCACATTACATCCCAAATTATTTACCCTCACAAGTATAAACTAAATAACAAATAATCATCAATGCCACACTCGGTAACATAGCTAGAGTGAATGCCGCCCGGGGCAGCCCTTGAGTTTGCCGCCCCTGGCCAACACAAAAAAATACATATTGTACATTGACTCACTCTTAAAGTTATATATAAAACTAGTTTGTGTACCATTATAATATTACATTTTAACTTAAATATAGTATGCTTTAAATACACACCAAACATATCGAAACTTTATCAGTAACCAAAAGCAAAAACAACCTATAGGGGAAAAAGTGTCAAAAATTAGGACCATCTTTATTTCTGTAACTTTTCTTGCTTTTTCATTGGCAAATTCTTCTATGACATCATCAAAAACTATTTGATCTGTCAATTGAGTAAATTGAATTCTTAAGAATACCCAATGACAAAAGCAGAAAAAGAAAAGAGATAATACCAGGGAAATCAGTGTTTGTTTTGATTCAGGTGTGATTTGATGCATTGCCAAATATTATTCATTTTGACACGTATATTTTTGATCAATGATTATTTCCACTCAACTCTCTAGCCTGGGGCAGTAACCAATCTAAGAGAAGGAAAATGTTGAGTTCCAAACTAGAGAAAAGAATGTAACTATCTTTTCAAGAAGTCATGGCAATTGAGAAATATTAAATAAGAGAAAAATATAGAAAAACATGATCATCTGTATCTTAAAGGGGATTGACATTTAAAAAATCATAAATTGTCTAAATTTCTTAGATCAAGCATTGTCAATTATTATTCTTTTTTGACTAGTATTTCTTTCATCTTATTTCTCTTGTTTATTTATACCAAGTCTAATAAGATGTAATAGTCTTGTCTGAATTTCTTAGATCAAGCATTGTCGATTATCATTCATTTTGACTTCTTTCATCATATTTCTCTTGCTTTTTATACCAAGTACTAATAAGATGTAATAGTCTTTTGTCTGAATTTCTTAGATCAATCATTGTCAATTATTATTCTTTTTTTTGACTAGTATTTCTTTCATCTTATTTCTCTTGCTTATTTATACCAAGTACTAATAAGATCTAATAGTCTTGTTGTCTGAATTTCTTAGATCAATCATTGTCAATTATTATTCATTTTGACTAGTATTTCTTTCATCTTATTTCTCTTGATTTATACCAAGTGGATAATAAGATTAATAGTTTAAAAATTTCTTAGAAGTGGATTAAATTAGTTTAAAAAATTCAATATCTACTCCTCAATTATGTAAAAATTTCCATGTATTTGTCTGTTCATTTGATTTTGCAATATTTTTTTAAATGTAAAGAGACTTTATGGACACCCTGTATTATTTATATAAAAGTATGTCATTAAACTTTTTATTTGTCTTATCCTACATTACTCTATTTACGACTCATATAAGGAGTTACTAATTTTCCCATAGGTTTTAACTTTTATTGTTGTTTTCTTGCATGTTACTAAAATTTCTCTCTAAAAAACATATATCTGTCTATATCTCTGAGGTGAGGTATTATGATTACTTACATTATTTACATTATTTGCACTAGACATTACTCATTTTATTTTTCATTTTATTTTTCTATCATGATGTTCTTTACTGGCAATGATTGCTTCTTGCAAACCTGTCCAGAACCAATGGACATTTCTATAATAATTGCAACATGTCATACCAGATTATTTTAAGGGGTCTGAGATACTCAAAATGTTTTCTGTGTTAATTAAAAGTAATTAAATATTCACTTAATATTGTTTTGTTTTAGCTCTTGAAGGTTTTGTCTGAATGCTCTCTGTGATAAAAATGGGAAGTTCCATACTGGTCTTCTGTAAGCACTAGGATTGTAATGTTCAATGGAAATGTGTTTGCAGATAATGCTCATCAGCCCTCAGCACATATTTCATACAATATCTTTATATTTATTTATTTTGAGATTTTGTAAATTTTGTGTTGGAATGGCTCTGCAATCTTTACAATGGCTGACAAACTAGAGCAATTTGCTTGTATCAATTCTCACTATTACCCTGCCTATTGAGTCAGTAGGCTAATATTGTCTATTCATACTCAGTTATTGATGTAATGGAATAACCATTCACCCCCATGAATGATTACACTATAGGTAGTAAGTACCCATAAAGTCAACTCTCTACGAGAGACTGGAAGAAGAGTGAGAGCGAGAAGATGCAAGCATGTCTGACCTTCCAATTAGTGGCACTCACTACTAGATTGACCTGTGTGTATAACTGTACCGTATTTCATATTGTACTGGTTGTATACAATAAACTTTTCTTCTATTATCCACCTGGTGTTAAGTATTTATTCCCTTAACACGGAATATAACAGTTATTATGTAAGGTTGTGCTGGAATGGCTCTGCAATCTTTACAATGACTGACAGACTAGAGCAATGTTTCTGCATCAAATTTTTCATGAATTTCAGCAAATCTTTTCTTTTAACACTTTGATCTTTTCAAGTGGACATAATGGCTCTCCACAACACCTTATACTTTGTAGCTCTTAGTAAAGTTTGATTTTGCTATCTCTCCTATCTATTCTGCTAACCATTTACACAAGCTTGTTAGGTAGGTTTATGCACTGCTTTACTCTGTCCTTCTTGCCTTCAATATGTCCTGCAAGAGTCAAATGCTCCAGCCCTCTTTCCTTATTATATGCTTTATAAGCTTCAACTGTTTCAGATTCTAAGTATATGTGTCCTTTTTGTTTCCATTTTCTCTAAAACTTTGTCGTTGCTCACATATTTAGTTCATGATATTCTGAGCATCCTTCTGTAGAACATTTCTGTTACCTCAAGTTTCTTCTTTGTCTCTGATGAGATTGTCCAGCATTCACTGCCTTATAAGAGGACTGATATTACATAACAGTTCAGGACTCTTTCTTTGCTTCTGTTGCTTCAAGTCTCTTCTTCATCTGTGAGGAGATTGTCCAGCATTCACTGCCATATAGAAGGACTGATATTCCATAAGAATCCAGTACACTTTTCTTTGTTTCTAACAGACTTTTCCAATTTCTTAATACTTTGTTTAGCTTATGGAAGGCATCTTTCACTATTCCAATGTACCATTGAATTTTGGTTTTACATTTTCCTTACTCGTTTAAGACACTTTTTAGATATTTAAAGTTTTGTATTTGCATGATTCTGATATGCCAATTTGTAGCTTGAATCTTGAACTGTTTCTTTTGCTGATAACCAGATATTCCTTTCATTCCTGTGTTACATGCATATATGCTATCAACCTTATGTTGCATGCATATCTAATTTTGTTAAGATTGTGACCACCACTAATGAATCCTGGTAGGACTTCTAATTCTCTCAGGATTGCCTCACTATAAAGTTGAATAAATCTGATAAGAAGACATATCCTTGTCTTATGCTCATTTCTGTTTGCGTATTTCCAGCAATATGCAGCCGTTAATCTGCTAATTTCCACGCATTGTATTTAATCAAAACAATTCAATACTGCATTTTACTGGAACTTATATTTAATTAATTTTTTGTTATCCTTATCTTCATTGTTTTTATAATCTTTTTTCAAATGATTTCATTTATTGATTTGATCTGGCACCAGCGCATTTTTAGGACCTTTTTATACCAAGTTTATTGTGTTCTTTTATCATGATTGCATCCATTAATAAGATATATAGGTTTTTTTCTGAATAATACAATTCTGCATTCATGTGTTTTCTTGGTTGCCGTATGCTGTGAATTCCTACATTTGGCTTCATAATCAATTCTTTTTGATAATATCATAGGTGCTGACTTCTTTAGCTTTTGTCTCTTCCATTTAGATTCTTGTTCAATTACAGTGAATTTGTCTCTGAAGTCTCTTTCACCTGATTTTCTCAACTCTTCATGGTTGAAATGTGTTAAGCAATGAAAAGAAAAACAATGATATAAAAATATCATTGGCAACAAACATACTGTGTGCTCTATTATAATTCTGTTATTTTTTCTTTCTTCTTATGTATATGTTATGCCCTGCCAATACTGCATAAATAATGGACTATTCCATTTTTGATCTCTAGGAAAAATTGTTGCATAGCCCCCTGATGTGGGTGATATCATCTCATCTTCTCTTTGTCAGTGATTGCTAGTTGATTTGGTTTGGCAATAAAAAGACTCCAACACAGATAATTTTAACTTATCTATTTGTTGTATCATCAAGGTGAATGAAACATAGAGAAGAACGAGTCTTTAATACATTTGTTCAGCATCAGTGTCCAGTGCTTATGGCTGCATACAAAAAACACAGAACAATAAGTTACAAAACAATTAACAAGACAACTTACAAAGAATAGAGGAGGGTCAAATGCTGTATAGCCAAACGAAGTAAGATCAGTCTGAATATTAATCAGCTTAGTATCAACTTATCAATCAACTGTTGAAGTCCTTAATCGTAGGCTATTTAAGGCTATAAGTCAGGACATCTGGTAGAGTGTTGAAGGGGTGCTAGCTCTCTACAACACTATTTTATTATTGTTGACATGTACTAACTATCCAGTGGGGGGTCAACCCCCTGTCACACCAGGGAGCCATTTCAGACACAAAAGAGAACGTCTACATAGCTTGATAGTCAAGAAACAACTTTCTGAAAAATCCTTCTCTAACATTCCCACACTAGCTCAGCCAATCAAAATCGACTTCCTTATTTTGGCTTGCATCTGTTGTTTTCCAATCTGTTTGGGAATGACTGCAAAAGTTTTCCCCTCCCCTTTTATAGAAAAAAATCCACAAAATGCATGCTGGGATACTTTTTTCTTAGTCAATAAAATAGGTTGATTTACAACTTGACTCAGTCCAGATCTACCTTGTCTATATGGGAGATCAGTGGGTTCACTTGTCTGACCTAGCTTTTCTGCATAGACGCTAGTTTGTGGTTTGTAAACCTCTTTGCTTTCTTGCCTGTGAATTTACTTATGCTGCTTGCTTACCTGCCTGATACCATGTAATTTTTGCCCCTCTTTCTTTCTATTGCTAATGTTATTAATTCTGGTCGTTGGACAGTTGTGTTATTTATTTTGCATTTGGACCATGACTTCTATCTTAACAGCATCTAACATCGAAAGTCAACCTCCGGAAGTTGCAGGTGAGATAAAATTCCTCTAAAAAAATAATAGTCTGTTAAACTATTATTTAACAAAATGTAAAGCATGTATCACAGATGCTGTTTGGTTTCAGTGAGAGGAAGAAAACGAGGCAAAAATGGAAGTAAGAAAGAAACACCCTGTCAATATTTCATAAAAAAGAGACTATTCCATTTTTGATCTCGAGGAAATATAGAAAAGACATATCATAAAGGCTGTTTGGTTTCAGTCAGAAAAAGAAAGAAGCACATTACCAATACCATACTAATAATGGACTATTCCATTTTGATGCTAGGGAAAATAGAAAACACATATCATAGATGCTGTTTCGTTTCAGTAGGAAAAAAGAAAGAGAAAAAGTGAAAGAAGGAAAAGAATGCAAGCAAGAAACATCCTGCTTATACCTAATAAATTATGGATTATTCTATTTTGATCTCTAGGAAAAGACATATCGCAGATACTATTTGTGCATTTATTTATTCAGCTAACGCGTTTTGTGCCACTGTGGTCACCACTTCTATTTCTGTTGCAAATGTGGTCCATGATGACATTCAAAGCAAAATAGTAGAATGGCTTACCGGTTCCTTTTGCAACCAGGATGTTGAGGTTACCCTGTACGTTCTCTCAGAAGTTACTCCACCTACTGGTAAAGCCACTGGCCTCTGAGGCACAACTCCTTCATCCAGGCTGGCAACTGGTCTATGGCCGCTTGGCACAGTTGGGTTAGATTACAGTGAAAAAATAAAACAAGAAAAAGGAAGGAAAGAAAAAACATTCTACTAATACCTCATAAATAAGGGATTATTCCGTTTTTGATCTCAATGAAAGATGGAAAAGATATATCATAAAGGCTGTTTGGTTTCAGTCAGAAAAAGAAAGAAAGAAGCACATTACCAATACCATACTAATAATGGACTATTCCATTTTGATGCTAGGGAAAATAGAAAACACATATCACAGATGCTGTTTCGTTTCAGTAGGAAAAAAGAAAGAGAAAAAGTGAAAGAAAGAAAGGAATGCAAGTAAGAAACATCCTGCTTATACCTAATAAATTATGGACTATTCCATTTTTGATCTCTAGAAAAGATGGAAAAGACATATCATAAATGCTGTTTGGTTTCAGTCAGAAAAATAAGAAAGAAAGAAAGAAAGATAGAGAAGGCGATAATACTCATATGTGTTTAATGTCTGCTTTGTAAAATGGAAAACCTTGTCAATTTAAAATCTTTTCATTTGAACCCTCGTCTTTAACTAATGCATTCGTACTTGTGATGTTACGATATTTGGTTAAAGTTGCTAAGCTCAAATATTTAATGATGCAACTGGAGGATTTTCATCGTTATTTTCTAATTGAGAAACTCGCAGTGAACAATGAGGTCATTAAGTTTTATGAAACATCAAAAAATTAAAATAGGAAAATCGTGAAATTTTCATGGGTTCAACTAATAAATTTAAATATGTGTTATTTGACGTATGTAATTGTTATAACCTAAGAAAGTTTACTGAACAGAATAATCACACGAAGGTTAGTAATGAACGATAATACTTAGGACAAGAACAACACATATAAGATTCGCCAGCGGGTCGTAGAAGTAGAAGTCAGTTGCTATGAGTCAAGTGAATTTCACAATGAATCTCCAACTACAGGATATCTACTAACCGCCCCGCGTGGTCAGATGTGGCATAAGGTCGAATTTAATGTGTGGTGTCCGAGCCCGGAGGCTCGGCCAAGAATTCCTCGTAGAACCCGTATAAAACGGGGTCGGGTAGCTGTTTCCCGGGACGAGATTCTGCCCTTCGATATAGCCCCGTCTGGTGATCCTCTCTGCTCGGAGGCAGAGAGTTTGACCAACACAGATGGAGACGAATCTCCAACTGCAGACCAACATGCAGTACTTACTAATGTATGTATGTGAATGGGGACATACCCATTATCGTCCGTAGGTATGCTACAATAGTATTAATAAATAAAAAGCATTTATTATCATCAACCTCTACTTTGTGTCATGGCTATCATCCACAGTCTTTTTGCTTTTATCCATTATTAAAATGGATTGATAATAACAGGGCCAACCTTTGTACCTGCTAAACCCAACTGGAAACATTTTATAGAGTCCCCAATTTTGTGTTTACTAAGTTCTAAATAAGCTGATGGCTTTAAGTGGAAAGCCAGTATTTTTTGAGTGCTTGCTGTATGCTTACTAAGTTTGTCAAACTTAGTAGGCACACTGCTGAACTGAGAATTTCAAATATCCCTAGCTGGATAACAAAAATAGAAAAAAAAAAAGAAGTTATATTGGCATATATCACAAATAACAAATTTATTTACTGTTGTAACGGCTTTGTGCGTTGAGATTGGGGGAAAACTGATTGCTCTCCCAGCAACTACGGGGTGGGTTAACAGGCAGAGAGGGGAAAGAGACGGGAGCTAAGAAAAATAACTGCCTCGGATACCACAACAACTTGAGCAACAAAAATACCCACGGGACCGACTTCACAAGACACCGTGTCTACTTTTGGTTTACCCCCGCCAGCTTTTATTGGCCTGAGGCATCTTACAAAGACCCGGATCTCGACCAGTTGCAGAGAGGCCCGTATCTAGACATGACAAACTGGACTGCAGCTAACGGGAAGAACCCGGATGTAACTGGTGTTGACAACAAACATATCTGCATGCAATCTGAGACCACTTTTGCGTCTATGGTGACGCACTTTTGACATTATCGACATACATTTTTTTTTTTTTTTTTTTTTTTTTTTTTTAGAATTTAAATACTTCAATCTAGAGACATGTAGTGTCAAAGTTTGTTCTTTTCTTTTACGTTTAAGGAAGAAAATGTATTTTTATACGAAGTCAACTGGCAGGATTAAAGCCGCCGAAACCAGTTACTTTCAGAATAGGTTGACATTTGAGTTGATCGGAAAGTACGAAAGAGAAATTTAAATTAAATTTTAATATTAAAATTATTCTAATGAAGGTCAAATTAAAAAAAAAGGTTCTTTCTGTGGGAAATTTAATGACGTCCCAAATTGACTTGTGGAGAGAAGAACAAAAACGAGAAAACTGAACAGTTTAAAAAACATATTTTATTACACAACATGATGGTTGTTTGTTTTTGATGTTGTCGACTGCGCAGTATAGTAGAGTCAGTTGGGCACCGTCTGCGAGAAAAAGAGCACTATGATGCAATTCACGCCGCCAGAAATTTGGAAACTCCATGCTGCACTGCTTGGCATTCACACCGGAAGCTCCAATACGGACATTTCAGACTGTTTGGGTGTCGATCTGAGAACAGTGCAGAGGATTCAGAAAGAGTTGGATGAGTCTAATGGTGATTATGAAGGTACGGCAGCTCGAAAAACTCACTCTGATCGTTCTGACACGAAAAGAACTCCGGAATTCAACACGAAGGCCTACATCAAGTGTCTTGAGGAAGTAGTGCTGCCCTGAGTGAAGAGGATGGCTGCTGGAAGACCCTGTGTCTGGCAACAGGATGCTTCACCATGACACACATGCGGGAAAACCCAGTCACGGCTGTCAGGCAATTTCTGCGTCCACATCACCGCTTACATCTGGCCACCTAACTCCCCAGAATAAAACCCCTTGGTTATTATGTGTGGGGCGCAGTTGATCGAGGGATCAAAAATAAACAAAAAATCTGTGACACCAAAGATAAAATGAAGGCAAGGATTATGGCAGCGTTCACCAATTTAAACAAGGAGACCGTCCAGAAGAGTTGCAGGTGATTCCGAAGTTGTCTAGAGGCAGTGGCTGAAGTCAGTGGCGATTTTATTTAATACATTTACTCTTTACTATTTCAAGATATTTTTGTGTAATTTTGGTAAATATATCTGTTAAAATGAGATGTCAGTGTTAATTTCATTTTTGCGTCATTTAGACGACAATTTATCCATCGCACCCTGTATATCTGTTAAATGTTAAAATGAGATATCGATGTTAATTTCATTTTTGTGACATTTAGACGACAATTTATTCATCTCACCCTGTATATCTGTTAAAATGATATGTCAGTGTTAATTTCATTTTTGTGTCATTTAGACGACAATTTATTCATCTCACCCTGTATATCTGTTAAAATGATATGTCAGTGTTAATTTCATTTTTGTGTCATTTAGACGACAATTTATTCATCTCACTCTGTATATCTGCTAAAATGAGATGTCAGTGTTATTTTCATTTTTTGCTTCATTTAGACGACAATTTAGCCATCGCACCCTGTATATATTGGATTCAATGAAAATATGAAGAACACAAACAGCATCTCGTCTGCAAGTTGACTTTGGCTTTCTGATTCATTCCATTACGTTACGGGGATGAATAAGATGATATGGCGGGTTCAATAAATAGTAACCAAGCCATGTTTTTGGATTTTATGTCAGTCCGTCTGGCAGACACAAGAATCTGCCCATGTAAATATTGAAAGATGGTGTGAGGTGGTCCACATCTATCTATCTATCTATCTATCTATATATATATATATAAGGTTGGTGCAAAAATAATTTCATTTTCTCACATAGTAACATATGTTAGAAAACGAAATTATTTTTGCACCAACCTAATATATATATATATATATATATATATATATATATTGCTATGCAGAAATCAAGCCCGCCAGCAACTATTTTCACTCTTTGACAATACTTTTGACCTGGCATTTAACAACTTATGCGATTCTAGATCCGTTGCAGTCCCCAGCTTCTCCCCCAAGCAGAGACAAAACAAACTTTACCACCGTTCCCATAACAGTCCGTACTTTTCATAATCTCCCAGGAGAACATAACTTGACAGTGTCGACACCATATAGAGAGCATTTTATGGTTTCTATATCTTTGTTAAAACGGTTTCGACTTCACCGTCTGCTCATCTGTCTCCCACCACACACTTCTAGAGAATTAATGGACTTATTTTTAATCTGACATTTTGCTAAGCCTTAGTATAGTGAAGACGTGAATGGCACAACACATATAGACACGAATTTAATGTTTTTATCTTCAAAATGTTATATGTAATGGTAGATAATAAAAATCTTACTTATTATAAAACGCAGATTGTGTGTGCGTGTGTGTGTGTATCTGTACGTTTATATATTGGATCGGATTTCCTACATTTTACAACCGATTTCAACAAAACTTCACAGGACTGCGTAAAATTACCTTGCGGTGGTTCTAACAGCGCCAAAATAGGAAAAACACAATTGTTTTTGCACGAAATCAATTTGAAAACACGATAAAACGATTCTGTCGCCAGAATGAAAGGGGGACAACTCATATCGAGTTATACTTATTATAAAACCCAGGTTTGTGTGTGTGTTCGTTTATATATGGGATCAGATTTCTTACACTTTTTTTTTGGCAGATAGTGTTTCTTATTGTCTTGCACACTTTTTTCTTTACTTTTACATTCAGAATGCTTTAAAAATTCCATTTACAAGACAATTGTTTATAATAAAATTCTATTCAATCGGTAGACTCATAACGATTGAAAACAATGTTTTTGTTTGAGTTTGGGTTTGACTAATTCATAACCCCCACCAAAAAAAATAAAATAATAATTCATAAAAAAAAAACAGTAATAAAATATGTCAGATTAATAAATGAATATTCCATTCCTAAAATTGCTTTGTTTGCTAGTAAATATTCTGGCTGGTAAATGATAATAAATAAATTTACTGTTTAATTACTAGCCTGCCAACGGATACCCTGTCTTTCAGTAGTGTATTCTCTTTCACAATAAACCTCTCTTTCTTTCATTTATGAGTGTGTTGCTGCTTTCACTCGAGAACCAAATTTGTCTTTATGTAACATCTTTAAAGACACAACATATTCAAATATGTATATCCACTAAAAATAACATTTAAGTAATAAAATATGCCAGATTAATAAATGAAAAATCCATTCCTAAAATTGCTTTGTTTACGTTAGTATATGAAACTGAGCCGTGATGTATATTTCGAGAGTTGGGAAGGATGTGTGTTTAAAAGCACTATTTGGGCTTTGCTTAGCCATCAGGTTCTCTGGAGCCAAGAGGTAAAAGCACGTCAAATCTAATGATGGTTTTCCCTAGGATAACACGGGTTCAAATCCTGCGAGAGAGTTCATATTTTCTTAATAAGATTTCTTAAATATTCTGGCTGGTTAGACGCTAAAAAAAATAAATATACTGTTTAATAAATAAAAACAGAGTATCTGCTCAAATATGGGTATCCACTAAAAATAACATTTAAGTAATAAAATATTTCAGATTAATAAAACGAAAAATCCTTTCTTAATTTATATATATATATATATATATATATATATATATATATATATATATATATATATATATATATAGAGGCGACAGGCTGTTTCATGCTAGGCGCAATCGTCAGGCCGCGATTGCGCCTAGCATAAAATAGCCTGTCGCCCTGAGTGTTGACTCCAATGTTCACTTTTATATTTTTATATTTATATTTACATACATTCTATCTCTGATATTGTGCACTTTATCCCATAAATATAACACACCTTAAAACTATATATATATATATATATATATATATATATATATATATATATATATATTACAGTTTGAGGTTCTATTTGCACAGGTTTATAGACCTGAGATGGGGTGAGCAGCACCGTCGTGTTATTAAAAGTTTGAAAAATAACCGCAATCTAGTTATTACTCGACCGGATAAAGGTGCTGGAATTGTTTTGCTGAACTATTCTGGTTATATCTCAAAGATGGGTGTCATTCTTGATGACACCTCAACATTTCTGAGATTAGATCCAGTGGAGACCCATGATTGTACTGCTTCAACAGAAGCTAAGTTTCAAAGACAATTGTTGACGTGGGTCCAGCATGGATTACTCTCTCCAGAAATCTCTGAATTGATTAGACCCACTGGGTCTATTCGTCCCCACCTTTATGGAAAACCTAAAATCCATAAGAACGGGGTCCCATTACGACCCATCTTGTCTATGTTTGGGTCTGTCCAGTATAAGGTCGCTGGTTGGCTCTTTACATTATTACAACCTTTATTATTACACTTTAGTACATTTTGCATTAAGGATTCCTTCTTTGCGGAAATTATACGTAGTTCCTCTTCTACTGATGGGTTCGTGTGTTCCTTTGACATTTGTTCCCTGTTTACTTGTGTCCCCTTATTTGAGACAGTTGAGATTTGCTGTGATATATTATATCGTAGCTCTTTGTCCTCCCCCCACCCGCCACGGATTTTTCTGAGGGTGTGTTTGTTGATCTTATCAAATTCGCCACCTCGTCTGTCGAATTCAGCTTTGATAATATTATTTATCGACAGATCGATGGTGAATCGATGTGTTCTCCTTTAGGTCCTGCTCTAGCTAATATTTTTGTCGGTTTTCATGAGGCGTCTTTATTTTCTTGTATTGATCATCCTCTCACCTATTATCCTTCCGTTGATGATATTTTTTGCCTCTTTAATAATGAGGCTGAAGCAGACTCATTACTCACTTCATTAAACTCGCTTAAGTTTACCATTGAAAGGGAGTTTAATTTCTGTCTCTTCTTTTTGGATGTCCGCATCCATAGGACTTGTGATGTGTTTTTGACTTCTGTCTTTAGGAAGGTTACTTTTTCGGGCCTCTATACACGTTGGGACTCTTTTTGTCCCGAAAACGTAAGATTAATCTTATTAAGACCCTTACTCATAGGACTCTTATGATTTGTTTTGGAGGTTTTTTTGTTTTTTTTCGCGAGGAGATTGATTTTATTAAGATGACACTTTCCAAGATGTTTTGAATGGTGTTTTTCTTGATGTTATCAATAATTTTTATAAGGATAAACCGCATATAGTTTTAAAAAAAATGTCCTCTTTATTTAGGTCTTCCTTTCATTAGTTCAGAAGGTGAGTCTTTGGCTAGGCGAATTTCAATTGCAATCAGCAGGTGTTATTTTTCAGCTGAGGTTCGAGTAATATTTGTTACTCGGCCTATTCTTTCTTCCATTTGCTAAGATGTCCTTTCCTCCCATCATGTTAATTCTGTGATCTATAAATATGAATGTAGTTGTGGACTCGATTACATAGGGAGGAGTTCTCAGCATTTGGATTTCAGAATTAAACAACATTTACCTCCCAGAATTTTGAAACCGGCCTCTCGCATTAGTCATCTGGTGAATACATCCGGTTCATCGATCGCTCAACATGTTATTAATAGCAGGAGCTGTGTTACAGGCTTTGGTGTTGACCGTTTTTCAATTCTGTCTCGGTCACAAACGGAAACGGAATAATAAAAGAATGCTGGAAAAACTTAAAGGAAAATTAAATATTTCTTGTCAGCCGTATTTAATGAAAAACGTTTGAAAGAAATGTTGGTGCCCAAATATACACGAATTATATATATATATATATATATATATATATATATATATATATACCGATGACCAGACGAAGGAAAATGAAAGAAAGGGATATTTTGTTTATTAAAAAAAGAAACTAGGAGGTAATTAAATTTCTCGTCCGCCGGAATTGTAAAACAAAGAGATGTTGGTCTTGAAATATTTTACTTCTGTGACATTTTCAGTGGACAAAAAGTAGGGGATCATTTTATGGTTGTCTTGGCTTTGTTTAGTTTTATACTTTCTTCGAATCTATTCATTCTTACTTTGATACTCGACAATATTCTTCTATATTCCTTGTTGAAAATTATTTTTGAATAGGAAGAGCTTACCGAAAGCAGGAGACATGCATAATATTGTCGGAGTTAACTTCTCCTTTAGTTCGTTAACCCTTTCACCAGGGGTCTCGTCGGAGTTAACTCCTCCTTTAGTTCGTTAACCCTTTCACCAGAGGTCTCTCTTCCCTGGCTATAAATAGCCGCTGACCCTTCGCCTCTTTCTCTTTTCCCCTCAGGCCTTTGCGCCGACACCTTGAGGTAAATCTCTCTTTTTCCTCAGGCTTCCAGATTTACCACTTCGAAGATGTGAACGCTCACCAGAGATAGCGTTTCCCAAAATGCTGGGAACACGCTAAGCACAATACACACACACACACAAACGCACATATTCACACACACTTTGTCCTTTTGTAACTGTTTCCATGTAATCTGTTATTAATATATATATTTGTATACATATATTATCGGTCTTGTGTTTTGTTTGTTTTCTTTGCATTCTTTGGACTTAATTAAAGTCCAACTTTCTCATGTAGTTGGACCAGCTCGCAGGAAAATCTTAACCCACATGTGTTCTTCTACTCAACATCACCCCATGGTCCTCTACAGTATGTAGCCACCCTCCTCACCGGAAAAGCCTGTTGGGACAGCCAGTTTAATCACTAATGACTCGACCATACTCCTACGTTATATGATACTAGTAGTGGTCATAGAGTGACCGGATATAAAACCATATTTTAAGAATTATATTTGATTATACCATTATAACCTGACCTCTGGCTGTCATAAGACCTTACATGTGTTGAAGTTAGCTATCAAAAGCAACACTCGCTCAAGTATCAAATACCATACCAGCAGGTAGGCTACACTTTGGTGACAGTGGCTTCTTTTCTTCACCGCTGTGTGTCGTTTAGTGGATTCAATTCGTGTTTACGTGTGAGGAATTCATGAACAGTTGATTTTTGGGGGTTTGACGAAAATTCGACTGTATCAGATCTTCAATGCCAGGATGAAAAAGGTGTCACATGCCCACAAAAGAAATAATGCAGTTGAAAAATTATCAAAAATTTAATTACGGATGACATGTGACTGTGAGCAATCGTACAACAGCTAATTTCGTTCCAATTCCTTCCTTGCTAAACTCGAGGCACCGAGAGATGTCTATTCTAAGCATGAGTGCTAACCTATTTGCATTAATTGGCTTCTCCGGCGGATGAAGGGTTTGGCTGGTACTCCCTAATAGCGTCTTAACGTCAAGACGCGTTTCAACAATTCTGGTCTCTCTCTCTCTCTCTCTCTCTCTCTCTCACATATGCATGTTTCGTTTATATAGGCTTCAGGACCAAAAATGGACATGATTAATTAACTTCTCGAACAAAGAACCTCCTGTTAGAAAAGTGCTTTTCCATTTCGGCCTGGATTTTTAAGTTTCCAAAATTACATTGAAATTAACGCAAATACGACGAATGGACTTTGGGGGCTTACAGTACCAGGTGTTCCCAAGCGGTCCCCCATCTAAGTACTGACCTGGCTCTACGATGCTTAACTTCGGTGATCGAACGAGAACCGGTGTTTCAGCGTGATTTGACCGTAAGCACAAAGTCCCACAGTCGGTGGGGGGTGGGGGGTGGTAAACGGTAGTGTCAGAGCTATGCCGCCCGGAACTTCGTTCCTGGTAGGGCCACCCAAGGCGGACAGGTCTGACACACGCCGGCTAACAAGGGCTCTGGTGAAAATCCAAGGAGCGTCTGCATCGGTAACCGGCGGCTTCTGGTCGTTCCTGTCTCTGCGTCTGTGGGAACCCCGCGGCAAGCAAGAACGTTATCCGAGTAGGCCTGGGTACCCTACTTCTGTAATTTATCCCAAGAATCTTCTTCTCATAACAAGAAGAAGCCGGCTCAATCCGCCCAGGGTGAATGCCGCATCAGTACAGTAGTAGTAGTAAATACGACGAATGGGTCTCTAGATAAACTAACCCTTGATCAGGGATTTCTCGACATTTTTAAGCAACGTCACACCTAGGAGCAAATTAAAATATCACGGCACACTTAGCGAAATTTCTAAATGTTTTGAAATAAAATGATATATTTAAAAATTACACACATAAATATGAATTTACTTTATTTCAATGTTTTTATTCAACGATTTGTACAGCTTATTTAGCGTGAAACCTGTGCCTAGTGTTTTTATGCGATTTCTTCGATGTTTGATAAGGATCCTATTAAAACACTAATGGAAGAATCACTTTTCCATGCTTCATATGTAATCTCACTTTACATCGATTTTTCTGTTCACATCGCCAATTGACGACTGAAAAATATGAAGCTGCAATGAAGGAAATATAATATAAAAATACCTCCAACTAGTCTTTTTCTTAAATTGGAGTATTCGAGCAAATTTGAGTATAACGATGAAATACTAATTTGATTACTAAGAGAGAGAGAGAGAGAGAGAGAGAGAGAGAGAGAGAGAGAGAGAGAGAGAAAATTAGAATGAATGAATTTGACTATAACGACGAAGTAGTAATCTGACGCCTAATTGTCCCTCTGCCGAAAAATTCCTACGTTGAATCGGCGACGCCGAATCAGCGACGCCGAAATGTCCCATTCCCTTCAACCGCCGTGTCGCGCGATCCTCTTAAGTGAGCCGCGAAATATTTAGCCAACTAATTAATACGAAAAGTAACTTGCAAGGTAAAGACGAAAATATTCTCACTTGAACATATAAGTTGGTTGCTCTCAAAAGGAAAATTGTAATTTGGAAAAATACAGCACCCTTTACATATAAATGATCGATTTTTATTCACAACTCAAATATAAGTAACTATATGGTATAAACGCGTGCACGCGCACATACATAAACACACACACACACACACACACACTCATATAAATGTATTCTAACAGTCTAAGTAAATGCAGTAATGAGATGAAGAAAAATTAGTATTAAGCCAAAGTATGTATGTTGGTACGATTACTGAAGGCCTGAGTGAATTATCCTCTCACCATTGCTCAGTTGGGAAGACATAGTGGGATTGACACAAAATGATTTTAACCTGTTCTTTTGCAGCTGAATATCTCGAAGGGTTTTTCAGTGATTCTTACGACAAACGATGGCTAAACGTCTTATCTGAAAACCTGTAAAAAACAAACTCAATCAGTTTAGTTGTTTTTTTTAGATATTAGACATTTTGTGGGATGGGCAATTATCTATATATATATATATATATATATATATATATATATATATATATATATATATATATATATATATATACATATATATATATATATATATATATATATCTACATACATACATATATATATATATATATATATATACATATATATATATATGCATATATATATCTACATACATACATATATATATGCATATATATATATCTACATACATACATATATATATATATATATGCATATATATACATACACATATATATATATATATATATATATATATATATATATATATATATATATATATATATATATATCTACACACATATATATATATATATATATATCTACATATATATATATATATATATATATATACATATATATATATATATATATATATATATACATATATATATATATATATATATATATACATATATATATATATATATATATCTACATATATATATATATATATATACATACATATATATATATATATATACATATATATATATATATATATATATATCTACATATATATATATATATATATCATACATACATATATATATATATATATATATATACATATATATATATATATATATATATATATATACATATATATATATATTACATACATATATATATATATATATATATCTACATACATACATATATATATATATATATATATATATATATATATATATATATATATATATATATATATATACATATATATATATATATATATATATATATCTACATACATACATACATATATATATATATATATACATATCTAAATATTCCAAAGCTAGGAAAATGAAGTTCATATACACTTACATAATGTAAGAGATCATGGTTCTCTACGGCTTCCTGTCTTTCGTTATTTTCACCAGTACCTGCTCCTTTTATGACCCTCTTTTGTCTTCATACTCTTGTTCCACTATCCATTTATTAAGACTTGCCAAGTAGGTTTACTGCTGCCTTCCCTGGCTTCTATTGATGCCCTGCATATGTCACAATCTCCAATTTTTTTTCCTAATTTCAGCTCTTTACGATAATTAGCAGAAATTTCATTGCCTCCCCTATTCTTAAAACTTGTTTCTTGCATTTTCTGTTCATTATTTCAATAAACTTCTTTATTATTTTCCTGTTTTCAAATTTCATGACTAATTTTTCCTTTTTCAAATTTAAAGTGAGCCGCAGAGTTTTAGTTATTCTATAAGTACACCCTGAAGTAAAAGCAGTAACGAGATGAAGAAAAATTAGTATTAAAATTTAGCAAATATATATATATATATATATATGTGTGTGTGTGTGTGTGTGTGTGTGTGTGTGTGTGTGTGTGTGTGTGAAAATATATAGAAAATAGGAAGGAACTGGTTAGGTAAATAATCCAAAGTCCCTTAGTATTTTAGTTATTATTTTTAAAAAACAGTGCTCGATACAAAAGTAGAGCATAAATATAATTATTTATTTAAAAATATGATTCCAAAACGCTACATAAGAAGTCTCATGTTTCAAAACAAGAGCCGAAATAACGTATGAAAGTTACTCTATACTGATACATATTATTAACACCCGACTACCCAATTTAAACAATTCGCCCTAGCTGTTACCATGGAAATTTTGATTTCAATTTTTAAAACACGTAAATTTCAGATATACATTATTCCAAAAAAAAAAAATTTCGCTTGAAGATGGAACAGAGCTTATTTTGACTCAATTTAATTTAAATAATTATATTGAAGTTTTCGGCTCTTGTTTTGAAACATGAGACTTCTTATGTAGCGTTTTTGGAATCATATTTTAAAATAAATAATTATATATATATATATATATATATATATATATGTATAAATTAATCTTTTATTCAATTCTTAAGCTGTTTTCACAAGTATTTTCCTCTGTGTTTTAGTCATTCTTTTTTTTTTTTTTAACCATACCACGATTTGATCCAAGCCTTGTAACTAAAATTGTACCGTTAGAACTGTTTGGAAGTTGTAGATGATTGTACCAGCCTGAAGTCTTCATCGCCGACGATTTGAGTGTTCTGGCTTCATTCAACAACTGAACATGCTCGATTATGCACTCTCTCTCAGAATCTGTACACAGAAATACTAAAAAGGATGAAGAGAGTACATAGTACTAACTAGAGTTTGTATACAAGACTAACTCATGTACACCTGCAAGAGTTGGGGATATACCTTGATGCACCGATTGTAATCATAGCTTGAAGGTTAAACACATTCTGAATTCTTCCCTGTTACACTATGTGGAAGGTGCAGCTACCTGTTAATTGCATTATCTTCTTCTTCTATATACTGTATTCCTTCCGGTCGTTGGCGATCATGGATCTCTACTATGTCCAGTCCTTTGTAGCTCTTAATAAATATTACCTCTTTGTTATCTCTCCTAATCCTTGCTCTGTCATCCATTCACTCAAGCTCGCTAGATAGGTTATACGTTGGTTTCCTCTGTTTCTGTTGCCTTCAATTTGTCTTGTAAGTATAAAATTTTCCAAGTACTCTTTTCTCATTATGTCCTAGCAATTTCAGTTATCACTTCCTGATGTTAAGTATAAGTTTCCTTTTTGTTTCTATTTTCTATAAAACTTCATTGTTGCTCACGTGTTCGGCCCATGGTATTCTCAGCATCCTTCTGCAGAACAACATTTCTGTTGCTTTAAGTCCCTTTTTCATCTGTGAGGAGATTGTCCAGCATTCACTGCCATATAGGAGGACTGCTATTACATAACAGTTCAGTACTCTTTTCTTTGTTTCTAACAAAAATTTTCTATTTCTTAATACTTTGCTTAGCTTTTGGAAGGCATCTTTCGCTATCCGTATACGCCTTTGAATTTCAATGTCGCCCTTTTCATCATATGTTAAAACACCTCCCAGATGTTTATTGTACACGTTTGATTTTGGTCTCTCCAAATTTGTGCCTTGCCTGTTGGGCTGTTCCCTTTTTTTTAACAATCATGCATTCTATCTTCTTTTAATTGATGTTTAGTGCTTTCTTATCGCTTTACTCTACCACACTGTTGGAGTTCTTGTAGTTTCCTTTCTCTGTCTACTATCAACACTGTGTCATCTGCATATCCTATGTTAAGATTGTGGCCGCCAATAATGAATCTTGGTAGGACTTCTAATTCTCTCGGAATCGCCTCCTTATACAGGTTGAACAAGTCCGATGAGAAAACATATCCTTGTCTTACACCCCTTTCTATTTTTGTATATGTACTGAATTGATTTTCTATTTGTATACAGGTATTTTGCTATCGGTATAGGTGCTGGGAAAAATAAAATAAAACATTGCATTTTACTTATACTTTATTGACAGTTCACATTTATGCCCAAGGAAAATAGGGTGTTTCGAAAGTAAATACACCGCTATGAATTATGAGTCAACCAACCAAGAATTAATGAAATTAAATCTAGAATAAGTTTACCATTTCTTCTATTCAACACTGTTATTTAAAATGCATTTCAAAGTTTGAGGAAGCCTGCAAAAAAGGAGTTTGGTTTCCTTATGATCTTCTGCTTGGAAACAGACAAAAACATTATAACACATTTTTGCATCGCATTATGACAGATGATGAAAAATGGGTTTTGCATGTCAAAAAGAAAACGAAAGACAGCGATTATCATAAAGTGAGAAACCAGTACCAAGAAAAACCAAGACTAAATCCGTAGAAACCTTTGCTTTGTTCAGTAACTGTTATCGCTCTTTCCAGCATTGAAAGGAGCTTCCTTTGTAGTTTTTATTTAAAGTAGGGTGGAATTTCAACATCTTGATTATGTCATTATTTTCTCTTCGAGTTACATGTACTATTTATTTTAGTTGTTAATGTTGCTGAAAGTCCTCAAATGATATGGTTTCTGTTATTTGATACAGCTCTTTATGATTCTGTAGCGCCAGTTCATGAAGTTCAAAGAAGTAGGGTGGTTTTCGCGAAGGCCTCCAAACTTCATTCACTTGAAGTCATTTTATTTATTGATATGAGAAAATGATTGTATACAGTTGAGAATTTAAATATTCCTTAACGTGTTTGGCACCATACATGATATCCAGATGAAAATCTCAATATAGGGGGAGGTGTGCTCGTAACCCCCCCCCAAAAAATCTAATAAAATTTTGGATAATAATCGCTATTTAAAACAATAAACATTGCCGAGGATGGAAGGTAGTTAAAATAATAACGATGTCGAGGGAAAAACTATTCTTTTGACAGACCACTTTTTGCGGACACGAAAGTCAAAGATTGCCAAAATATCAATTAGCACCACTTTAGTATCTGTCTGTATTTCTGAGATGAGGTGTTATGTACACTATTTACATTATTCGGACTATTGTCCTCATCTGTGTTGTCATATTCATCACAAAGTTTCGGCCGTTGTACGTTCCGGCCTTCTTCAGGTGGTCGGAATGTCGAACTGAACCCTTTATTTCGCTCGCTGGGGTAGACTGTTCTAGTTCCACGTGCCATGTCTAATGGATGTCAGTTATCTTCTGTTTTCCCCTCTCCAAGTTCTCCACTGCCTTAACCGGGTATTGAACTCACACTCTTTTGGGTCCTGTCACTGGATCTAACTAATGCCTTTATCCACCGTTCCATAACACCACTTTTATTTCATAATAAAAAAGACTAACTTAGTGTGGAATTGAAACAGAAAGATGTTGTTTATTTACAAAAATTAATGTAAAAATAAAGATGGGTATAGGGGCATTGCCCCAAATATTCCTTTGAACGCCTACAGAAATTAAGCTAGTAGAGAAAATTTTTCATAAGAAGATCGAGTTTACGGTAGTAGCAGAAGTTTTTTTTTCTTTTTTTTTAAGTGCTTATTAGAGAGTGTAAGGCGTTAACAACTTTCCTGGTGTTGTCAAATTTTGTTAAATCGTTCAAGTCAACAACCTGACAGTGTCCGTTCGTTGAATGGAAGGCATTGTGGAATGTCTGTCATTCGTGGAAAACTTTCAGAAGTTGGTACGACCTTGTAGAATTATAGCTGTCTTTGTATTATTGAGGGAAATCTGCTCTGGTTGCATTTTCGTTACTGGCAAGCATGTTTAAAATTATCCACTTTAAGTTTCCGTATGTTGTCCCGAAGTTCTTTTTGGATCACGGGGTATTCATAATCTAAGCTTCCTCTTTTCACAACTCACTGCTAAAATTAATTGTTCTGCTCATCCCCCCTAACTACTCACCCATGAACATTACTGCAAGTATTAAGCTAGCTGGCGGCTTCTCTTGTATTGTATAAGATAATTTACAAAATTGTCTCGGGTTACAAATTCCGACGTTCTGATTGGTTGAAAATAATCTTTTTTCAAGTACATTGATTTTTTAAAATTTTTATTTTAACTATATACTAGATATAGCATCGACACAATCAGGCTCATGACAAAACGTATAAAAAAAGTCTCATCTGAACACATCATTGATTAGAGATACCATCGCTTTATGTCAGGGGGTCTCAACTAGTGGGTAATTTAAGAGTTTCAGGTGGAGAACGAAAATCTTTTCTTTTTCACAAGTTGTTCATTGACTGTAATCATCATCAGAATAAAATCGATTTAAATAATCTGACCTTTTATTGAAAATGATGTTTATTAAATTACAATACTCTTGCATTTATTGAAATTTTTTGCTCATTATAAGTATACTTTAGTTTGTTTAATGATTAGTTATGAATTAAAACAAATTACTGTACAATGTATTTACGTTTAAAAATTCATCAATATTTTCTATAGCCATTAAATTAAAAATAATAATCCATGTAAAATGTAAATGAATAAGAGCCACTGCTATAGATAGTGGAAAAGGGCGGGTTCTCGTGTTTCATATGCATTTTTATAAACAATTTAAAAACTCCCAAGTTCTAAATAGCCTTCTAAGATCTACAACGATAGAACAATGGATGCTACTTTAGTTTGTAATCTACGTGTCATGAATCTACTTTGGTATGCGATCTATTTTTAGCTGATGTACGTGCAGTAAATAGCTAGAATATTATTACCAGGATTTATAAAATTATTTTTACATTTTTTCTATATCTATCTATCTATCTATCTATCTATCTATCTACTGCGTAGATATAATATCTGTTATTATATATCAACTACGTAGACAGCGTATAAACAGCGTGTACATCTTCTAAAATAGACGATGTACACGCTGTTTATTGCCAGAATATAAATAAAAGATTTCTTTTAATATTTTAATTAAATTTTATTTATGTTATATATAATACATTTTACTATGTAGATATCAGTCCAAAAAGATATGTACGGTGTAGATATTTGTAGATAACAAGCTAAAGCATATTTATTACTGTAATACAATAATTGTGGCACAAAGCCAATGGAGAAGTGAGGAAAGGCTGGTCTTCACTAACTATTCTAGCCCTAGTTAATCACAATCATGGCCCATTCAACCAATACAATTTATCCATTTACCACAAGAACCTATCCCTCAATCCTGCATATACCACACATTCACAGGGGACCTACAAAACACCCTGTAAGGGGCTATTGGTTGAAAGATTTATTTTTGGAACGTCGGGGTTACCAATTGTAAAGGTGTCTGTTTGTAGATAGACCAATACTATTTATATTATTATACTTTCAACGTACAGGATTCAAGTAAACAACAAAAAATCCAAACTGTGAATCAACAAGTATATATTGAAATAACATACAAGAACAAAACATGCAATAAAATTGTATTCAATGTATAGATTAAGGGAAAGAAGTTGTCTCCCTTTAATTGTATTTTGATTTGTAATTGATTATTCGAAGGAAGTTCTTTTTGAGAGAAAAATGTTCAGGAATCAAGGTCTGTTTGTTAGAATAGATAACACAAGAATACAATTGATCAAAAATGTGTTGTGTTATAGAATGGTTCGAAATCACCAGAGTCCTGGTTGATTGAGCTTGGTTAATTCACAGAGAGAAATGTACGTTTATATTACGAAATTCCGTGTCTGTGTGTGCGTTTGAAATGTTATGAGCAAGATCGTGGACTTGTATGGACAGGTGAATTTTACTGGATCTTACTGGCGACTTGTGAAAAAGTCGCCTCTTTTAAAGAAAAAGGGCAGGTTACCACGGCAACGTGGTAAAACTTAATCTTGCACTAAAATATGTGATTGGTTTAAAAATTAACCAATCACTACATTCGTACTAACAGAACAAGCAAGCAAGCTCAAAACCGAAGGATTCAAAGAAACGACTGCGATGGATAAATTATCCTATATAAAATTAGTAGTGATTTATTAGCCAATCGCAGGCGAATAAAATGTGGGTGTGGAAAAACATAGCAATCGCTACAACCCCATGGTATAAAAATCTCATTAAAGTTCATAATGTCTAATTAAAAATAAATATAAAAAATTCATGAATCATGAAATGAGGTGGAGGGAATGAACCCTGAAAACTACTAAAAGATTGAAACAAAACAGATGTTAGTTAGTAGGACCCGTACACCCTTCAAAATAATAAGAGTGGCTGCTGTATTCTGTCGATGGCTTATTTATTATTGAATTTCTACAATAACTGTGGCACATGGGAGAGAGAGAAAATCGATCGATCTTCGCTAGCTATCCTAGTCAATTCCGATCCATTCATCCAATACAATTTATCCATTTACCACAAGAACTCATTCATCACCATTCAATCCTACATGTATCACAATACCACATATTCACAGTGGGAACCTACACAAACACCTCATAATATAAAAATCTCAAAATGTTTAGATACAAAAATATATAAAAATTTCATGAAACATGAAATGAGGGAAGGGAATGAACCCTGGAAACTAACAAAAATTGAAACAAAAACAAACTAAAACAAAACAGATGTTCGTAAGACTTGTCCACCCCTCAAAATAATCAGAGTGGCTGCTGTATTTTGCCGATAGACAGAATCAAGCAGCACACTCACTTATGGAGTGGGAAAGGAAAAAAAATCAAAGTCTGAGCCAGCCGAGATGAGAAAAAAGGGAGATAACAAGCTAAAGTAGCAGCGAACAATGTATAAAATAAATCCGTGACCTCATTACAAAATACCTCCGCTACCAGAAAATAGTTCTCCATTTTTTTCGTTAACTCGAAATCTTATTAATATTTTGCATATTTACGTTTATGCAAATATATATTTCTGATTTTACAAACTTGTACGATTTATAGAGGCCCAGTTTAATGTAGTAAATACAAATTACGATATGATTACGATTATTGCTACAGCAGTTCGTTAACTTTTTTTTTTAGCAAGTAAAACAATTGAAGACCAATATCAACGCCATTTTTTTTTTTTAAATTACTGGATTATCATTTTTTAACATTCACCTGCAAAATTTGCTTCGTTTTCTTTGGAACAAACTTGGGGATTATAAAGTAAAAAGACTCGAAGTCGTAGCACTACCAGAGAAGTATGGCCGCGTATACGTACCAAAGGAATTCTCGCAGCCATGATGGCTCGAAATCGTCAGAACATTGGTCTATTTGTTCCCGGCCTCCCCTGACAACGACGATCAGTTTAAGGAATGTTCCAACGATTATAAGCAGGCCGCCTTTTTACATCCGGAAAGAAATTCCAGATCATGCTGAAAAGACTGGCAGTACCAATTTGTTAGTAGAGTACGGCCTTTTACGTTCTTACAATAGATTTGCTCGAAAGAAAACCAAGAAGAAACTGAGTCATGTTCTGCCACATTTGCCAGGGGACATTAATAAACCAGCTGAGAAAGACGACAAAAGTTCTTTACGCTCCGTTGTTCAGAGGCCTCCCATTTCACAACTAACATTGACCCCTCTTTCAAAGGAAGCACTAACTGGGTTTCAGCTGCGCCCGGGTACTATACCAGAAAAATATAAAGTTACCTGCCAGGGGATAATGAATAGTAAGAAAAACTTGGTTAACAAATTAAAAAGCTAAATGAGAAGTCATCTTTTTTTTTCTTTTATAGATTTAACTTCAGCAAAACTTATGTTGTAAGAGTTAAGTTTTTCCTCAGTCTTAACGAAGAGGATCTTGGAAATTTTCATGAAAAAAATAACTTAAAAATTAAAATGGTCTGTGTACGGATCATCAAATCTTTTCTTCTGCTAATATTTGTGCAAGGTTGCAAATGGATTAATGTTTTTAAAGTATATTTTCTCTTACCAAAAAAAAAAAAAAACAAAAAAACCTTGTCCTTGACTTTTAGGCTACTTTACTGTTACTTTTTTTTTTTTTTTTTGTAGGTTACCCACTTGACTTTACTAAGAAACCGTCGTTAGGAAATGCTGACCTATTCTAAAAAGTGTTCCCCTCATTGGAGCAGGTTCTCTTCCCTCGTTCGCTTTCACTTTTCTCTCTGACTTTTTCTACACAAACTTCATACAAAAAGACATTCTCTAGTCCACTAATTTTCAATATAATTAGTGCTTGAATGTTTTTTTTCTTCCTTTTATTGTCATTGTATACTTTCTTTAGTTTAATACATACATTATCGTTTATCTTATATACTATTTTATTGGAACTTAATTTGAGAACCATAAACGCAATATTTTACAAGTTCACATTCTAACCTATTTTTCCAATCCTCACTCCATTTTTTTTTTTGCTTTCAAAACCGTCTACCAACGCCTTGATTCTTATTAGGGGTAAGAATATATTTTCTGACTAACGATAGAGCTGGAAAATATAAAAAGGAATTCCACCACCATTATTCTTTCCATGCTGCCATAAAATCTGGGGCGGGGTAACCTCACAGCTTGATCACTCCAACCTTATCAGATAATATATTTTCTAACCAAAGAAGGGGCCAGGAAATTTTTATTCCAATTTGAGGGAAAGTCCCCAATTCTTCTGAGCCTTCCAAAGCTCCATAAATTTGGAGAATCTTCTATTTGTCAGTGAGAATTCAACTACTGTCTGAGGTCGGCGATGGAAAACACCAGTCAACTTCGGAACCAGTTTCAACCAAAGAACTACCTACTTAGTTGTCGAGAACGAACGTCGGCCCACTAAAGACCAGTTGGAAGCTGCCCCCTTTCACCTACAAGACTTACATTGTCGACCTACGAACTTGCCCAACTGTAGAATTCCTATATCTACCGACATTTTCCTATTCTGCAAGAATTTTTAACAAAACTGAGTGTTTCTAACCCTTCAACCTTCTACTCGCTTAAAGAACTTTTAGGCGCCCAGAGAAATATTTTAAGCAAGCCTTTTTTTCTGTTATGTACATTTTTTTTTTCTCTTTTAAAACTAAAGAACTTTTTCTTCTCCCATTTTTTTTTTTTTTTTTTGTACATGTAAATAAACTTTCATTTATAGTTACACACTGAGCAGGAGTTTTGATGAGTCTTTTCTTTATTCGTCTGCCTGAAAGAGTTTGTCAGCTCTAATCTTTTTTTTTTTTTTGTCAATTTTTTAACCTCAACTCTTATGTGGGAAAGCCGGGATAAATTTCTCAACATATTTTGTGCTAATGATTAGCAGCTAATCATTTATTACTCGGATCACGCATTCGAGTCAGCGATAATTGTTACGGAGATGTTTGTGTGTGTGTATCCACCAGGAGACCTGTTTTCTACATAAAAACAAGCATTCCGGTAACAGTCTTTACCCTGTGCTGAATATTTAGTTTTAATTGCCAAATGATTCACAGTTCAACAAATTCATAAATTTCTCATTGTGAAGATTAAAAAAAAAACTACAACGAACGCCCTCGCTTAAGTAACTTAAGTATATACTTGTAGCGGACCGTGGGTTTACGTGTTTGTAAATTAGGAACACGTGTGTTTATTCATGCTAGAAGGTCCACTACAAGAACAGGGCACCGAGATGGTGTAATGGTTAGCAAGCTTGTCTCGCTAGAACGATTACGACTGAGTAGTGAGTTCGATCCTCACTGGGTGCCCCATACTTTCGGCCTTGTGCCACATCTAAGCTACGCTTGGAAAATCATTAGGGCACCTCGGCGTGGTGTAATGGTTAGCAAGCTTGTCTTGCTAGATCAGTTACTACTGAAAAGTGAGTTCGATCCTCACTGGATGCCCAATACTTTTGGCCTTGTGCCACATCTAAGCTTCGCTTGGAAAAATGTTCTTGCTTTTTACAAATTGGACAATTTCTTGCATAGGCCTTGGACGCTATCAAGGTCAAAGTTATCTCTCTGCTAACATCGGATGTCAAAACCCATAGACTGATTGGAGTCAGCAGAGACAATGTAGAGGATGCTCTAAAGACCCTCAAGATTGCCCCCAAAATGTTAGCCCGCAGAAGCAATGCCATGTGGGACATTCTGCTTGGTTCAGAGCAAGAGGCGAAGCAGCTCGCCGGAAACATCTTGTCCGCAACAAACTTGCGCCTCCAAACAGAATACATGGGGACGAGAAAGACGCGGATTACTGTTCACGGCGTTCCTGTCGACATTACCCAGGACAGAATAGGAGCGTTTTTCGCCAAATTTGGCCAAGTAGAGGAAGTCAGTGCGCTCAGAAGCAAGTCTGGCATAGCAACGGGAGACATGGTGCTCCAGGTAGTCCTGGATAGGGACAACTTCCGGGACATACCAAATGTGTTGACTTGCCGGGAGAAGAAGATGCTGGTGGTAGTGGAGGGCAAGAAGCCGTGTTGTTGGGCGTGTGGTGCGGTGGGGCACATGGCAAAGGAGTGCCCTGGAAAAAGGCTCAGCAGACTACAAAAGATACTCCAGCAGCAGTAACAGCAGTAACAGAAGTGGCTCCAACAAATGAAAAGGCTGGCCCGGGAGCCTGGACGGAGGTGGGGAAAGGGGGAAAAGTGGCAGTTCCACCCTCTCCTCCAGTGCGGAAGGAGAAACAACAATAACAACAAAAAACCCAGCAGCAGCAGCAGCAGCCACAGCAGAAGCCCCAGCAGCAAGAGAAGCTTCAACAGCAACAACCTCCTCAGCAACAGAAACACCAGCATTCGAAACAGCAACAAAAACTGCAGCAACAAGAGCAGCAGAAACAGGAACAGCAGAAGCAGCAGCAAAAAAAGGCAGCAACAACAAGAGCAGCAACACCTCCACAAGGAGAAGCAGGTGGAGGAAGAAACATCAATGGAGGTAGATAAAATGCCTCCACCATGAACCCGTCCCTGAAAAGGAGCAGGGAGGAAGATCCAGAGGAAACAGAACAGTCTGGCCGAAGCAGAGAGGAGCGAAGCATGGACAGAACCAGGCGGCGCGCCTTCCCGGCTTCGCCAATAAGAGAATCCAGCTCCCCCAAAGTTAGGAGAGTCCCTTCTTCCCCTTCTCGTGTTCCAACCCCCTCTTCCCCCATTACACCCCTAAGTTCACCGGCTACTTCCCCGCACGCGTCCACTTCTACCCTCCCCATCGTGATAGGGAGAAGGAAAAGAAAAAGAAAAAATACTTCCCGGGTCCAGATGGGATCTGTAAAGTAGATAAGGAGGAGGCAAAAAAAGGCCTGTCAAAACAAAAAAGGGCCCTCTTGGGGCTCCTATTTAAGCTTGACGAGGTGGATGGGAAATCGGTAGAAGGTTCACGAAACTTCCCTAACGCCCCAGGTGTCATCACCGTCGTAAGAGACACTGGGACATACTTGAAAGTGTCGAGCCATATATATGAGGCTCGAGAAGCTTATCCGAAAATAAGGGCAATGCAGGAAAATAACGAAGACCTCAAAAAAATGAGACATTTTTGCTCTGGGAGGGTCCCGGTTCTGCTCCATCCCTCTTTGTATAGGGCCATAAAATTAATTTACCCCACGGACGTTGGCGGTGTTGTCCTGGGTGGTCGTATGACGACCGAGTTGGGTACAGGAAACCTGGGACAATCCATCGGGGTCCTTACCGCTGCAGATTTCCGCCCGGTATGTGAATAGGTTAATTCTGTTCTTTATATTTTACAGGACTTAGAAGATGGAAATTAAGATAGCGACGTTGAATGCGAAGGGCTTGAGGAGTCGGGGTAAGGCTGCCCGCCTACTCCGGGACCTCTTGTCCTTTGGTGTGGATGTTGCCGCGATCGAAGAGACCCACTTTGTTTGCACTTCCGATGCGTGTGTGCTGGAGGATGACTTTGTCGTCTATTCAGCATATGGGGACCGGTTGGCCAGAGGAGTTTCTTTGCTTGTCAGACGTACTCTTGATGCGAAGGTGGACCTTGTGCATACCGATGCCGAGGGCCGGTTGATCGTGGCTGATATTGCCGTGAAAAGTGGTTCGTTCCGGGTCGTTGCGGTTTATGCGCCCAATGACCGGGAGGAGCGGGTCTCGTTTTTTCGGCGGTTGGGGCCGTTCCTAGTGGATTCGACGCGCCTAGTTTTAATGGGGGACTGGAATGCCATCCTGGACCTCAATTTAGACAGGGGGCGGGGTGCTAGTGGGAGAAGGGGCGATCGTAGCCTGGTTGATCTGATCGACGATTATGGTCTTGTCGATAGATACCGGGTCGATCATCCCGGGGGGCAAATGTGGACGTGGGCTCTTAATTGGCCTTGTGACAAGGTAGTTAGCTACCTTGACAGAATGTTAGTTAGAAGAGCCGATGTAGATCTTTTAGATTGTCCCACGTTCCACTGTGTAGGCTATTCGGACCACAAACTCGTTTGTGCCCGGGTGGCGTTAGAACTAGGCCTAGAATGGCTGGGTACTGAAAGTTCAATCTGTCCTTACTGGACAGGCGGGACTTCCAGGAACAGCTAACTAGATTAGTGCAGCGGGAGCCAGTGGGGCAGTTATCGGGAATAGGTGGTGGAGCGACTTAAGTGTAGGATTAGGTCTTTCACCACTGATTTCGGCAAACGGCTCGCTCTAGATAGAGCTGAAAAAGGTGAAGACGCTTAAAGCTAGCTATTCCCGGCGGTGGCTGGGGGATCCCCTAGAGATAGCCTTTAGCTAGGGAGGCCCTGGATCGTTTGAATAGCGAGCGGTACATGGGCCAGGTAATTAGACATATGTTAAGCAAGATGTCTTCCGAAGCTGTGAATTTGGGCGCAGATCTGCGCAGGGAAGAGGTCCGTCGAGGTGGCGATCGTTGCATTCGTGAAGTCAAATCCCCGGAGGGGCACACTCTTTCGGGCCACTGACGACATGTGCGAGGCGTTTCGGCGCCATTTCGAGAGCCGGTTTACCAAGGAGCCTGGTCTCCGTGAGGAGGAGTTTCGCAGCTATTTGGCTGACTTTCCTCGGCTTTCGCCGACTGAAGCGGCTAGCTGCGAGCGAGAGATTACGGAGGGCGAAATCTACGCGGCATTGAAGAAGGTCGGCAGAGGCAAGTCGCCCGGTCTGGATGGTTTGCCCTATGAAGTGTACTTGAGGCTGTCGCACATCTTTGTTCCGATATTGACTGCAGTGTTCAACAACTGGTTTCGGTCGGGGTCCATCCCCAATCGGATCACCAGGGGCGTGATCACTCTGTTGAAAAAGGGCAAAGGTGGTGGGGGGAACCTAGATGATTACAGGCCCATAACTCTGCTAAACACAGAGTTTAAGATTTTGGCCAAGATCCTGCAGGAGCGTTTGCAGTCAGTTGTCGAGTCTCTGTTGGGTCCTGAGCAGACTTGTTCTGTGAGGGGCCGAACAATTCAGAGCAACCTGCATCTGATCCGCACGATCATAGAGGGAGTAAAAGACGACGAAGAAGCCGCGCTGATCAATTTGGATCAGTCCAAGGCATTTGATAGGGTTGACCATCGCTATCTTGCTACTGTCCTGCAGGCCGCTGGATTCGAACCCAACTTCTGCTGTTGGATTAGCCTCCTGTATCGCTCCCCCAGTGCTGTGGTACAGGTGAACGGAAGGTTGTCGGACACTTTTGTGCTGTCTAGGTCGGTTCGTCAGGGTTGTCCGCTGTCGCCTCTCCTTTATGCTTTGGCGTTGGAGCCTCCTTCGCCGGCTGAAGGACGAGACGTGCAGTCCGGCCCTACGTGGAATCGCCCGTACCTGGAGGGTCTCGAGCCAGGGTTTCCGCGTACGCCGATGACGTATCTGCTTTCGTGTCGTCCCGCAGCGACATTGAGGCGGTGCAGAAGGCGCTTGATCGGTACGAGAAGGTGACAGGGGCCAAGATAAACCGCGACAAGTCGTCCGGCTTGCGGTTAGGTGCCTGGAAGGGGTCGCTCTTCCGGGCCGCTTCGGTTGGACGGACGGTCCTGTCCGCATTCTAGGAGTGTGGTTTGGGCCCGACCTCCAGCTGGAGAAGAATTGGTCTGAAGTACGAGCAAAGGTCGATTCCGCCGGTCAGACTTGGAAACGACGGAGGTTGTCCGTGAAGGGCAGGGCGGAGGTGTGTGCTACATACATTTTCCCCCTGATTCTTTATCGATTGTCCTGTTCTTCCTCTCTGTAAGACCCACAGGAAGGCGCTCGAGCAATCGCTATCCTCCATTTTATGGAGGGGACGCGGTAATCGGGTCGACAGACGAGTCTGCACTAAACGTCCGTGTCATGGGGGGCTGGGAATGCCGCACCTTCTGAGTCACATCCGTGCCTCTAGGTTGGCTTTCCTACGCCACGCATTGACTGAAGGAGATCCGATTCTGGAGGGGATTGTTAGGGACGCGTTCCCTGGCCTTACCATCAGTCCCCCCATCTCGCGGGTTGAGCGCCGTCGTAAGCCCCGGGATCAATCGGTTTTCCTTCGCGAGTGTCGGTCGGCCTTGAGAGCCGTTCTCCGGTCCAGTGACCTTTCTCGGCCTAGGAAGGTCTTCTATCGTGAATTAGTGGAGGGGCCCGCGAAGGATACCCTACGAGATACGCTTGTCGGAGGAGTAGTATCGCTCCTACTGGTCTTGGGCGCCAGCGGCGGATTACCTCAGTAACCCTGAGTTTTCGCTTAGCTGGCGATTGGCTCGGAATCGGCTGCCTCTCAACGACAAGGTTTTCATATGGGGCTTGGCGGATTTGCCAGACTGTGAACGGTGTGGCCTTGGCTTAGAGGAAACGGCTGCGCACACCTTCTACCATTGCCCCCGGGTCCGCCCCTTATGGGACCATGTCGGCGAGCTGACGGCTCGTCTCGCTCCCGAACAGCTTGTGTTCATTGATCGCGCATACGCGTGTGACAATGTGTCGCCCCCGTATTCCGGGGTGAAACGGATGGTGTTTCTGACGCTGCTGGCCACGGCTCGAATGGTGATTTGGACGACGCGGAAGGAGGAAGTCTTGCGAGGTGATCGTCTTTCTCATCAGGATCTGATCCGATTCTTTGAGCATCAGCTCAAGATGAAGATTAGAACTGATAGAAAACGATTGCATTCGACAGTCTTTAGCGAAAGTGGGTAAAAGAGGCGAGCTTGGTTTGTGTGACCGGGGCTAGCCTTGATTTTCTCTTTTAGGTCAAACCTATGGCACATCGGGGTGGTTTCCTGTGGATCCCTCCCTTGGTTAGGTTAGAAAAGCTTCAGTGTACCTAGTTAATGTGAGTAAATGTTGGTCCTGGCCTGTATCCCGGATGCTCTTTGGTTATGATCCAAGTCGAGATTCCCAACCTCCCCAGTTTGTTTTGGCCCCACTTTTCATCTCGACTGGGTCAGCTTTATATTTCCCCACTCCCCGCATAATATTTTATCCTTTTCCCACTTCCTTAGAGAGCGCCTCTTGATTCTGTCCTCTAGGCACAATACAGCGGCCCTTTGTTTTTTTTTTTAGGTTGGACGGTCCCTACTAACATCAATTATATTTAGTTTGAATTTTGTTTTGATTTTAGTTTATTATTGGGTTCATCTCCCTCCCTCTCATTTTATCACTATTAGAATTTTAGGTATATTGTATATCTTCATCAAATTTTTATGGCGTGGGGCGCGTTTTTGTAGGTTCCCTGGAGAGGATGTGGTATTATGGTGGATGGCGGATTGAACGGTGATGGATGAGTTCTTGTGGTGAATGAGTAAATTGTAATGTATGAATGGGTCGTGAATCTGATTAGCTAGGTATAAGATAGTTAGTGTTGACCAGTCTCTACCCCTCCCCTTTTTGGCCTTGTGCCACAATTTGTACTTCTTGTACGAATAAATATCAGAAGGTCCACTACAAGAACATGGCGGACTCAAGTTGAGTCCAACCAAAGATGTGTAAATAAAATCAACAAGACCGATAAAACAACAAAATTTACATTAACATTTGTGTTTGTGAACGTGAAGTTTGTATTTTGGTGAATGTACGTCCGTACGTGTGTGTATAATGTTCCCATGGATGTCATATGTTCGCTGAAAATGAAGAAAAAAAGAGAAAGAAATAGATAAAGGCGTTTAGGTTAGGTCCAAACGTGAAATTTAATTTCTGGCCCAAAGTTCCTTTTCTTTAGTACCAGTTGAGTTCATTAGTACCCGGTTATTCATAAATTTAGGGCAGCAATTCCACTATGGAGAATTTTTTCTTGGAAGATGAAGGGGAAACTTTAAATTCAGGTGAATGAAAAAACTTTGTTAAAAACTACAGTGCCTGTACAATTGAAATAATGTGATCTTATTTAAAAACATAGGTGGTAGGATAATTTTTATCCCATTAAAACATGGAGGTCAGTTTAAAAAAATCGTGCCAAGAATAAGAACCATGTTCTTGTATTAATTCAGCAGGCAAATGTACGATGGATAAATTGTTCGCAACAGAAATAACAAAATTCGTTCGAACGGCCTTTATTAATAGAGAGCGATTTTCTGACATCACATTTTAACAGATATATTTTCTTTATTTTCTTTCAAAATTACAAAGAAATATATTTTTCTTTTCCTTTCGAAATACTTAAAGAGTTTAAATTTATTCAATCAAATCGCCATTGCCTTTTTATTTTCAATTTTTTTTTTAAACAGGACTTTTTTTTGGTATTTTCAGTCACAAATAAGTCTCCTCCTGAAACTTCCTGTGTTTTTGATCTGAGTTCAGTCTTTCTTCTGGACGGTCTTGTTTAAGTTTTAGAGAAAGTGAATGCTGCCATAAATTTTGTTTATATTTTTTATTTTTTCCTTTCAGTTCATTTTTTGGTGTTAAAGACTGGAACTGGAGTTTTGTTGGTCTTCAAAGAAACTTCATAAATTTCTAGATTTAAAGAAAAAAGATCTCAACTTTTTGCATCCCATTTTCACATCTTTGTCGCCAATTTAATCAAGGGGGTTGAACCTAAACCTTTTATTTCGCTCACTGGTGTAGATGTTCTAGTTCCAGTGGATGTCACACAGATAGTAGATAAAGGCGTTGATCCAGTGACAGGGCCCAAAGAGTGTGAGAATGGAAGCACAGAACAAATTAACAGATAACTGATAACTGACACCCATTAAACCCGGCAATTGCAGGATTCTGTTTTGTACGATGGATAAATTGTCTAAATAACAACATCACATTTAACAGATATATTTACTAAGAAAAAGGGCAATAAAAATGTTCCTCGTTTCTCCTGAAACTTTCCCTTGTTTAAGTTTGTGAATGCTGTTTCGTTCAACGAAAATCAACTGCATTTATTTGCCTTAGGTGGCCAATTCTCAGGGAAGAGAATTTTTTTCTGTTTTCTCCATCTCTGGGCTAATTTTCATTTCCCAATTGTTTTCGTCAACGAAAAATCACAAACCAGATCACCTGCTTGTCACGACAGGATAGATCTTCGAAATTTTGGACCTTCACAACGGACTCGTTCTTTGTTTTCATTTCCCAATTTGTTAACGAAAATATACTTGTTTGCTTAAAATTCTCAAGGGAGAGATAAAATTGTTTTCCAAATCTGTTTTTGACCGCGTGCCAGACTATTGTTAGATAAGAAAAATAAACTTTAGGAGAGAAGAAATCCAGACGGTCCCATTTTCACCAAGGAAAATGTCTTTTTCTGTCTGTCTGTCTGTTTTTCTGTTTGTCTGTCTGTCCTTTGTTTGTTTGTTTGTTTCTTTCTTTCTTTCTTTCATTCATTCATTCATTCTTTCTTTCTTTCTTTCTTTATTTATTTATTTTTGTTTGTTTATTTATTTATTTAACCAACGCATAGCCTCGGTGTCACGCTATGAGTATTGCATCAAATTTCTTTAGGCTGACAGGAAACAATATTTGAATGAATATCTTTGTATGTTCACCTTTGAGTTTCAAATCAACGGGCCGGTACGGTTACTATACTTATTTATTTATATAGAAAACCCACCAGCGACACCCTTCTTCCAACCGCACCTTTTATTAAATATTCGAATAAAATCCAAGTACGCTCGTGGCTTAATTTAAGGAGTGGGAGGAGATTTGCTGAATAACTTTTTACAGAAGTAGGTGCCGCAGTTGAAATAAGGACGACGTCTTATATGTGCCATGTCCCTTCAGGACATAGGCTATCATGGCTCACCACAGCTTCTTTTCCTTTGTAAGGATGTTATAATTATAAATCCCTTACAGAAAGAAGGGAAGCTAGAAGTGTTTAATGTATGTTTCAGTGAAATGGAAACAGCTGACAATTTCAAATCTTTTCATTTGTACCCCCTTACTTCTTAAAATAATGACCTGCATTCATATTTATGATTGTTATTGCAATATTTTGTTAAAGTTGTTAAGCTCAAATATTTAACGATGCAATAGGGAAATTTTAACGGATATTTTATTGTCGTAGAACTCGCCGGGAGGTCAACCATTATTAGAAGAATTAAGATTCGTCAGAAATTTAAAATAAGAAACACCGTGAAAATTTCACGGGTTAAAAAAAAGCTATTATTATTATTAATCGTCATTAAAGTCTCTCACTGCTGCTTGTGCCTACACGAACTTAGATTTCATTCCACCCACCAAAAGTTTTTTTTAATACCCTGGAACTGAGAATTAAACAGCAAAGATTTAGCTACATCTTCTTGGCTTCAATCCATGACAATGCAGTTGAGCTGTATAGTTTGTATCAAATCGTTGTTGACATTAATTTTCAGAATAAAAGAAAAGACTTCATTTTTCGTTTTCTCTTACATATCTAAATTCCATCGACAGTCCTGATGCTAATCCCCAGGAGTGACTTGTTGCGCCTCTTGGACTAACGTTCTCAGCTGACATGAAATAGAAAGACTATTGAATCCATTGCTGTGGCGTGCTAGACATTGTTTCTTTCCAGAATCTATCTTACATATCTATAAGTCTACTATTCGTCCATGCTTATAATATTACTGTCACACATAGCCCGGTGCTCCTGCTATTTATCTAGAACTCCCTGATAAAATCCGAAGAAGAATCAGCTTCTAAAACTTTTATATAAGTTTTATACCGAAAATGTCTATTTGTTTAATTCCAGAAAATAAGTACAAAGAACCATAACGTAATAAATAAAATCAAAAAGATATTTACAGTAAGATAACAAACCTGAAAAAGATTAATTTTTTATAGGATCAGATAAAAATAATTAGAAATCTTTAAAAAAGTTTAACATTTGCTTAATCTCTTCCACCACTTTGACGTCTGATTTAGTCTACACTCTGTCGTGTCTCATACATTTTCTATACAAACTCTACTGAGCGTTCGATGACCCAAAGCAGACTGAGTAAATCTGTTTTCTGCGCATCGTGTCAACGCTTACATCCGCTTTAACCAAAACAAAATTAATATGACCAGTAACTGGTGGAGGTGTGCAGTGAGTGTCGGAGGATTGTCCTTTTTTTTTTTTTGGTACAAGGTCTTTGATCTTTTTTTAGCTTATTAAAGTATGTGGTTTCAGAAACGAAGTTAGTTGATTGACCTGTGCTTAAAAAAGCTGCTGTTAAGGAGATAAGTAGGTGATACTTTTTACTAGGGATCTCTAAAAAGTACAAATCAAGTACCTTACATGACAATAGACAGCAGAATATCAGACTGAATATAAAAAAATTTATTTCACAGGAACGTGGTAATTAAAATTAATTTTAAAATAATGAAAAATCTTTCTTTAAGCTTTTATTTTAGTTCCATAAATGTGTTGTAAAAGATATATAAAAAAAGTTTTCTACCAAGATTTTTTTTTACTTGCATTATTTACATTATTCGGACTGTTATCCTCATCTTCATTACCATCTTCACAACGTTTCGGCCGTTGTACATTCCGGACTTCTTCAGGTGAATGGAATTTCGATTCGAACCCTTTATTTTATCCACTGGGGTAGATTGTTCTAGTTTCACGTGCTATGCCTCTTCCGGGCGTCTCGGTTATTTCCCTTTAACTCAACTCTCCAAGTTTTTGGTTCACTACTGCTGTAGCCTGGTAGTGAACGCACAACTTTTTGTGTCAAGTTACTGGATCTAACCAACGTCTTTATCCACTGAGCCATGTATCCTTTTTTTTTAAATTGAGTTCACCCCATGCAAGGCAATAAAGCCACTGCAACACAAGGAGATACTGGGCATGGAAGAGTTAGACACATTGCAAAGGAACAAAAGAAGAGTAATCAGGAAGACAGTAGATAGCGATTGACATTGCATTTAAGTTTTTGAAGATTAAATTTCACCGGAAAGCATAGAGCCGGAAGGGAGTTCCACAAACTAGATGTGCGAGAAAAGATAGCATAGAATTTACTGTTACATCTAGCCAGCTCAATTGTAAATTGATGCGACCTCATTGCTAGTCTAGTGCTGTGCTTAAAATAAAAAAAAGTCTAGGCCACATAGCAGAGAGCTTATCTGAACAATTACCATGAAAGTATCTATCTATATTTCTGAGATGAGGTATTATATACACTATTTACATTATTCGGAATATTGTCCTCATCTTTGTTGCCGTATTTATCAAAACGTTTCAGCCATTGTATACTCCGGCCTTCTTCAGGTGGTTGGAATTTCAGGGTTGGAATGTTGAACTGAACCCTTTATTTCGCTCACTGGGGTAGACTGTTCTAGTTCCACGGGCCATGTTTGATGGACGTCAGTTATCAGTTATCTCCTGTTAATTTCCCTCTGAAAGGTCTCCACTGCCTTAACCGGGTATTGAACTCACACTCTTTGGGTCCTATCACTGGATCTAATTTATCCACTGTGCCATGTGTCCTCAAGTTCAACATTCCAACCACCTGAAGAAGGCCAGAGCATACAAGGGACAAAACGTTGTGATAAATGTGGCAACAAAGATGAGGACAATATTCCGAATAATATAAATAGTGTACTATGAAAGTATTTATAGAAAAGTCACGGGGAGTCTACTTTGTGGTGGTGGGAAAATTACTGCAACCTAGATGGCAGAACAGGGCCAATAATATTATTGATTTTTCTTTTGATTTTATCAAGATAAATAGCAGGAGCATGGGACCATATGTGACAGTAATATTCTAAGCATGGACGAATGGTAGACTTATAGATATGTAAGATAGATTCTGGAGAGAAAAATTATCTTGCATAAAACAGTGAGCCAACTTTCTTACCACCTGACCTAGCAATGGATTAAATATAGTCTTTCTACTTCATATCAGCAGAGAACGTTAGCTCAAGAAGGCTAATCCCCTGAAGATTAGCATCAGGCCTGTTGATGAAAAGCAGAGATATGTCTCACAGATGATTAATAGAGAGCAGTTTTGGAGACATTAAAGTTAACAACAGACTGAAGGTCATTTTGGATATCAGCTGTCATGTTTTTTAAGATCTCTTTTGCTTTTTATTATATCTCTTTGTTCAATAATTACTTTAACTGTTACATTTTAAGGTTCTCTTTCTGTGGAAAAAGGAATATAGCTGTTAGAATGCTAAATACTTCTTGTGACATTGTCAGAGTTAGCTCCTCCTTAATTCCCTAATTGTTAACTAGGGGTCGCTTTCCGTACACTGTAAATACTGGGTGACTTCTTGCCTCATTCTCTCTTTCACTTTGCATTTCAGCGGACAGATTTAAAAATGTGATCTCTTGCAGAAGATAGCGTCTTCCCATTTGTGGGAGATGCCATGAACATTATATACACATATGTGTATGTACGAACATTCACCAAAATACAAACTCTTTACGTTCACACAAGCACAAATGTTGATGTCTTTGTCACTTGTAAATTTGTTGTTTAATACATATATTTGTTGATATATATATATATATCGGTCTTGTTTGTTTTCTTTACATCTTCGGTTGGACTCAACTTGAGTCCGCCATGTTCTTATAGTTGGACCTTCTAGCAGGAATAAACAGCAAGTGTTTCTAATACAACAACAAACCCACACGGTCCTCTACAACATGTTTAACCCTGTTTAGAATTTGCTGTTGTACATTCATTGCATAGCTGGGATAGGTTTTCATACCAACAGAACCTTTATTTATGGGTTATAACAATCGGAGCAAAGTGACTCGAGTGGAGTATAAGGAATATTATAAGTAGGTACGTCGATGCAAACAAGTGTCATAAAAATACATATTTTTCTCAGAGCTATCAAAAATAATGTTTTGATGGCAATTTTAATTTTTCTCTCTCCCTCGCTCTCATAAAATTTCTCTCTCTCTCTCTCTCTCTCTCTCTCCATCTTTAACCCCTTTTTATCTCTCCCTCTCTCTCATAAAATGAATTTTCACATTTTTATTGTTTAACATGACAAAGTAACCACCTCTGGCCTTTTCTGAGCATATTTTATTTGGAATGCTGAACATTTTGTTAGATCTAAAAGATAATGTATTCAACATGCTGGACAGAAGCGGCCTCCGCTGACACTATAAAAGAACATACAGGCAGTGTGGAAAATACAGGTCAAAGATCTCACAAGAAGTAACACGCGAGAAATGAGAGACGTACAAATTTGCGGTTCTATGGGGGTGGTGGACAAGAGGAAACCAAGCCCCTCCTGATTTCTTCCCCTGCCTTTAAGTTGCCCACACGACTTTTATTACTTTTATATGTTAATGGAGAAGTATAGTTGATATTTATTTTAATAATCTTAGATTGTCGAAAAATCCTGCAAAGTATCCAAGCCATAGTTAATTCTCAGTACCTTCAAAGATTTGCTAAAAAATGAGAATACCATGATGAAAAAGATGGCCCAAACTTAAAAAAAAAACAGTTTATCGTCAAAATCTTTGTTATTTATCGATATTTCTGAGATGATGTATTAGGTACATTATTTACATTATTCGAACTATTGTCCTCATCTTTGTCGCTATATTTATTAAACGTTTCAGTCGTTGTACACTCCGGCCTTCTTCTTCTAGTTCCACGTGCCATGTGACATCCATTAAACATGGCTCGTGGAACTAGAACAGTCTACCCCAGTGAGCGAAATAAAGGGTTCAGTTCAACCACCTGAAGAAGGCCGGAGCATACACCGGCCAAAACGTTGTAATAAATATGGCGACAAAGATGAGGACAATAGTCCAAACAATGTAAATAATCTTTGTTATTATTATTAAAAGGAAAACCAAAGGATTTTTTTTATTATTAAATTATATTTTTTATCCTTTTTAGAACATTCGAAATTTCGTTAAAAATCTTGTTTTTCTTGTGTCAAACGAAAGGTTAGTATAGAATATTTTAGCATCCCTTTTGCGATGAAAAAGACAGTGATTTTGAAATTTCTTCAAAAATCAAATAATTGTCAGATTTTAATGAAATTTTCAGGATTTATTCGCAAATTAATTATTATTTTAGATGTTTCTATTTTAGAAATTCACTTTCATTATATGTCTAGGTTCTAATCATAGCTTTTTAAACAACAAACTTTACTGAGGATGGAAGGTAGTTAAAATAATAGCGGTGTCAAGGGAAAACCATCCTTTTGACCCTTCCAATTTTTTTTTTGGGGGGGAGGGGTAAGAAGGTCCAAGTTTACCCTAATATCCTTCACAAATATGTCAACGTTACCTATCAGTTTCAACAGTTCTTCGTGATGTACTTTATAAAATGCTTTTGCATAATATATAAAACACAGCTTTACATCCTTTTGCGTTTGTATTGCTCTTTCTGATACCATTCTCAGCATAAATATAGCATTCCTTGTTCCAGTGTCTTTAACAAACCCACACTATTCTTGTCTTATTTCTGTTCTAATTCTGCTGTGTGCACTCTTCATCAGAATTTGGATGATTACAGCTTATTAGGCTGATTGTCAGATGGGGTTCACATTCTTTTGCACCTGGCTTCTTAAAGAGTGCTATGAAAATGAATCTACCTAAAGGTCTTCTGGTATATCACCACTGTTGTATATTTCATTTATTATGTCTAACATTTAAGGCTGTCAGTATCTCCATTACAATTCGATTTGGTCCTGCTGCTTGGTTTTTGGTCAATTTGGCCGATCCTAATTTCACTTCAGATAATAATATTTCTGGTCCTTTGATATTTCTGTGCCAATTACTGGTTTTGTCTTTGAAGAATTCTCTGATGTATTCATTCCATCTTTGGTCATTTTTCTTTTTTTATATCAGTGTCGCATCCTTAGATTTTATGCATCCCATTGAAAATTTTCAAGTGATTCTTCTGTACTTTGTGCTGTCAGTACTTGTTTGATTTTGCCATTTCTAATTTTTAATTTGCATACTGGGCTGTTTCTTTTGCTGACTTAGTTCTTTCTTCTCCCCTTCCCTTACTATCTTCTATAGAAGTTCCTGTCATTTCCTTTTCATGTCTGCGATCATGTTGTTAAGACTGCTGCCATTAATAATGAATCCTAGTAGGAATTCTAATTGTCTCAGAATCACCTCACTGTAAAGGTTGAATGTCTGGCGAGAAGACACATCCTTGTCTTACATCATTTCATTTAGAAAACTAAACTGCCATGTTGAAGGCTGAACAATTTCCTCACAGTCGGTTTTCTAAGTGGTTCTACGGAAGGATGCTGAGAATATTATGGAGGGAATGTAAGCAGCGAGGAGATTTTAATGAAAATAGTAACAAAAAGAACACTTTATTTAGAATCAGAAAAAGAGGGTTGAAATTTCTAGGACGCATAATGAGGAAAGAGAGTTTGGAGAATTTGACACTCACAGGACATACTGAAGGCAAGACAGGTAGAGAAAAACATTGATTAACTATATACTCCTGATTTCCTTACATTCAGAGAAATCAGGGGCAGATATGCTTGTTTATCATCCAGTTCATACTCCTCCCTGATCTTTTGAACAGGAGTAGAGGTTTATCCCTTGTTTCCTGTTTAGGATTGAGCTTCTGGTTCATTCAGCTCTGTATTTCTGATAAGCTCCACCTGAAATCTAAAATTTTATTCAGTAATTATTATTTTTCTCCTTTGCCAATAGAAGTAGATAGGTTTGCCTGTTGTCCAGTTCACACTCCTCCACAGTCTCTTGAACAGGAGTAGAGGTCCATCCCTTGTTTCTTGGGTTTCCAGTTCCTTGTAAAGTTTACTTCAACTCTATACTTCCAATGTCTCCACTTGAACTCCGAATTTTTTTTTTCACTATTTTATTTATTTGTTCTCCTCCCCCAATAGGAGTAGATAGGTTTGCCTATTGTCTGGTTCACACTCCTACCCAGTCTTTTGAGCAAGAGTAGAATCTCATCCTTTGTTTCCTGTTTAGGATTGGATTACTGGCTCCTTTTAAAGTCAACTTCAACTCTTTACTCGTAACGTCTTTGCCTGAACTCTGAAATTTTATTCAGTAATTAAATCTTGACCTCTTCAATTCTACAATTAGCTATTTATCTTTTCCGGTTATCTTGCTCTTTTTTATGCTAATACAACTCCACACAGTAAGTCTCTACCTTGAGTGACTCTTGGGACTTGTATTGGATGATCATTAGTATCTTGTGTGAATGGATGGCAGAACAAGAATTAGCAGGTACAGTAAGCAGATGAACATTGTTTAGAGATACAAAAGATGTAATCGCTCATGTCCTGAATGGACACTGCACACAAAAAAATGTTCTTTAGCACACAGTCATGAGGAAAAACAGGAAAGGCTGGTTGTCATTTGAGTATGTGACACAATATATGGTTAACCTGTAACTAAGAATAATTGGGGTAGTTAACAATGCTTAAGAAAAGTGCTGTTTAACCGTAAGCGAACTTAGAAAGACTTGACCAGTGAAAAATGGCAATTTAAAGAAAAGTGAAGAATCTTACTTTTCCCTTGTGTAAATATTTAGCTTAACTATTTGCAGAAGCTTAAATATCTGGAAAACGCATTAACATAGGATGAAAAATGTGATTTGGTTGTTTTTATTACATTATTTGGACTATTGTCCTCATCTTTGTCGCCATATTTATTACAATGTTTCGGCTGTTGTAAGCTCCGGCCTTCTTCAGGTGTTTAGAATGTCAAACTGAACCCTTTATTTTGCTCACTGGAGTAGACTGTTCTAGTTCCACATGCCATGTTTAATGGATGTCAGTTATCAGTTATCTCCTGTTAATTCCCCTCTTCAAGTTCTCCACTGCCTTAACCAGGTATTGAACTCACACTCTTTTGGGTCCTGTCACTGGATCTAACTAATGCTAATGCTTGAGGACACATGGCACAATGGGTAAAAGTTTTAGTTAGATCCAGTGACAGAACCAAAAAGAGTATGAGTTCAATACCCAATTAAGGCAGTGGAGAATTAAGAATTGGAGGGGAATTAACAGGAGATAACTGACAACTGACATCCATTAAACATGGCTCGTGGAACTACCCCAGTGAGCAAAATAAAGGATTCAGTTCAACATTCCAACTACCTGAAGAAGGCCGGAGTGTTCAATGGTCGAAATGTTGTAATGAATATGGTGACAAAGATGAGGACAATAGTATGAATAATGTAAATAATGTACATAATACATCATCTCAGAAATATAGACAGATATTGGTTGTTTTTGTTTAATGGCATATCAACACCTCTGATGTGTTATATAATACCAAAATCTAAATATCTTGTACACAATTCTATGACATCAATTAGTATATAATTAGATACTTTCAGCTATAAATGTATGTTTAGATATAGTTTGGAAATGATAGATACATTGCTGGTAATTTTACTATAAAAATGTATTTTTATACTATCATAGTGTTTTGCTTTTGTTTGGGGGTTCACTATTTCCCCATAGCTGGGACCCTGACAGGTGCTACCACCATGGATCAGGGTGGACCTGAGAACAACAATTAAGATGTGGTTCCACACTCCTCAAAACGGGAAAATGTGACACAGAGATTCAAACACACATTGGACTAGCGCAAGGGTTCCCAACATTTTTGGCATCATCACCCTCCTGTATAGGAAATATTCAAAAGCATAACAAAATTGTTTGGTAAAAGTTTGTTACTGGCTTGTAAACTGATGTAGTAAAAAATACCAAAGGGCGGTAACAAATAAAGTTGACTTATGCAACAACTGCTTCTACTATTACCATATTAAAGAACAAATGAAAACAAACTTGACCATTGAAAATTATAATTTACATTTATGGTCAAAATTAGTTTTATGGTTAGAGTTAGTGTTGATAAAAAAAATTAAACAATTTTTGTTCATAATTATAAAATTTAAAAAAATATACATTGTAAGCAACTAATAAAAATTTATTAAATATTTTTTTTGTTATGTCTAATTTTCTGTTCAGTTGCTCATCACCCACCCAACTATTTGATCGTTAATGACCCTTGACAAAACTATATTAAAATACGAAAATATCCCTTGTTTGCGAGAATATTTATATCTCAGAATGTGACCCAGCTATTCACTTTTAGCTTCCTGTTTTGTTTTATACAGGTTCTTTGCATATCTCCTTTGAATATTTTTTTCGGGTAGCATATGTCGAAATAACTTTTTAATATTAAAAATCCTATATCCCACACTAAAATTTATAATCATCCAGTTTTTTCTGTTCTGTTGCTCATCACCCACCCAACTTTTGAAGTCACCCACTGGTGGGTGATGTTGCCCAGGTTGGGAAACCCTGAGATAGAAGATATATACTGGCTTCCTACTGTAGTAAACGATGTGAAAATGACAGGAGTAAGAAAAGGAGAAAAATGACATTTTCTTCCTTCAATTACTGTAACAGATGTGCTGAAATAAAAGGAGATAAATAAATGACAAAGTGGAAAAAACTTCTGTGTAACGTGTTTCAACATCTAGAAAGACTTCATCAGATGAAAGTAATGTTTTTACTGATGATCAACGCTGAAGATGTGGAAACTCTGATATTTTAATTTTTAAATTATTTTTTCTAATTTTCTGTTCAGTTGCTTATCACCCCCTCCAACTATTTGAATGTTAATGACCCTTCACAAAATTATATAAAAATATCAAAATATCCCTTGTTTGTGGGGATATATATATATCTTATCTAGAAATATGACCCAGTTATTCCAAAGTAGCCTCCTGTTTTTTTTTATACACGTTCTTTACATATCCCCTTTGAATATTTTTCAGAGTGTGGTATGTATTGAAATACATTTTTAATAATCAAAATCCTATATCACCCACCAAAATTTCCACCATTTTCTGTTCAGTTGCTCATCACCCACCCAACAGGGGCTGATATTATCCAGGTTGGGAAACCCTTGATTAACAAAAGAAGCATTCCAAAATCTGAGCAAGGTGCTGAGGAATGGGAAAACTTTGTTAGAAATAAAGAAAGAATGCTGGATTGCTATGTGATATCTATCCTCTTATATGGCAGTGAATGCTGGACAATCTTTTTACAGATGAGGACAAAACTGACATCAGTTATGGTTACATCTAGAAATTTCCACTGTAAATTGAGGAGAGATGGCAAAAAGATAAAATTTACATGGACAGATATCTTGCTTCTCTGCATGTTAAATAGCAACCAGTGTTACTCACTGAACTGATGTCACTCACCAGCAGTTCCATGACCCTTGTAACTTTGTCTCAACCAAAGACAGACAATCACTCTTTACCTATCTTCATTACTAGATTATCTTTTATTTACACCTTATCAAAATGAGAACTCTTTCATCACAAATATTCCATTTTTAAGAAGATGCAGAATCTCCATTCCTAAAATATAAAATTTTCTACAAAATTGTCACCTGAATGTGATGGCATTTAATTATGTATTTTAGGGAAAACTTCAAATGTTTGTATTTCTCATTTCCATCAAAAGAAACTGCTATTTTTGTGAGGCAATGGAAGGAGGGATCACCTGCAATGATTGCTTGCATAACACAGTGTTTCTTTTAACTGATACTGTTTTCACAAAATAAGTAAAAAATAGATGGCTGAGTGTATCTATTCAACAACACAAAAGAATCAATAATGTCCACCTCTTTCAAAGCCATATTACAATGTTGTTGCTATGACAACAATGTAAGTACTGGTATTTTTTATCTTATGTTTTTTTTTTTTTTTTTTAGAATATTGACAGATTGTCACAAAATAACACTTGAAAACGTCAGAGGCTATTTTCATGCTAAAAACATGCAAGAAAAATTCTTTTGTTCATGCATATCTACAGTTTAATTTTTATCTTTCTGAGCAAGTTTATACAAAACTATTTTGCTTGAATACTGTGCAAGGCATTCAGTAAAATTTAATCTTTCAAAAGCAAAAGAATTCATATTTTCATTGTTTTAATAGCATTTTGAGTACAGAAGTACTTTGGGTACAGAAGCACCAACCTGGAGCAAATATCTGAGAGTTGATTAAAGTTTTCCAGTCATTTATCTTAATTGAAATTACCGAATACAAGGCAGTAAAGCCACTAAGACACAAGGGGTTACTTGCTGTGAAAGAATTAGAAAACAGAAAAATTATCAAAGAGTCAGAACAATAAAAGAGTAATCAGGAAGATAGGTAGCAATTAACATTGCATTTAAATTTTTAAAGATCAAAGTTGGTGGGAAAGCATAGAACTCGAAGCAAGTTACACAAGTGAGAAGTGTGAGAAAATAAACTGTTAGCATAGAACTTAGGGTTAAATTTAGTGAATTCAACTGTAAATTGATGAGACCTTGTTGCCAATCTAGTACTGTGCTTAATTTCATAAAGTCTAGGTACCATAGTGAAGAGATCACCTGAACAATTACTGTGAAAATATTTATAGAAAAGGCACAGGGGGAAAACTTTATGGTGGTAGGAAAATGACTGAAGCTGAGATGCCAGGTCAGGACTAATAATATAGCTGATTCTTCTTTGGATTCTATAAAAGAAGTTTCTTTCTTTTTTTTTTTTTTTTTTTAGAGTACAAGGGTTTGATTAATAAGTAAGGTCTCCAAATTTTTTTGTTTTTTTACAATGATGTTCATCTTGTACAAGGCTCGAGAGCCACTCAAAGTAGAGTTTGCAGAATATGTGTACATATGGGGAAGATAATAGTTAACTCTAGACTTGAAAGATTGCTGTGATTGGCGAAGCATCCACTTGACAGATATTTCTACAAAGGAGTGGTTTGTGCAAAGAAGCTGCTCAAGTGAAACTTCTCATGAATGAAATCTGAAGGGATTAAGGGTGTGTTATAGTGAAACACACCTATTCTATTGTTAATAGACTCTCCCACCTATAATAAGTAAGAGTAGCAAGAGTAGTAGTAGCAGTCGGCAGAGAGTTGGTGAGTCAGTCGATGTCAGACGACCGTGAGTCGGATATTAAAGTATCAGCGACCACAACTAGATTACTGCATCATTACCTATTATATCAAATTCCTAACATTTTGTACATCGAACCTATTTTAGGACTGACTTAGTACAAATACAAGCCTCCACTGTGAAACCACTACATAACAGGGTGGTTGCTACAATGTGCATAATATGGTCGTGAAGGTTAAGACTGATGGAACTAAGGGATGTAGTTCGTTTGAACACTTTCCATGGAAATAGCAAGAGTGCAGCAAGAGGCTTGCAACATTTTGTCTGTGAGAAAAGGGGTTGTAGGGTGGAAAATAATTCATCACCCACAAGGATGAGGAGACACTGTTGGACTTTCTTGCCCATATTAGGCAACAGTACTCCATTTTCTGCCTGATCTGACCCTTGTAAAGGTACAAGATAGCAGAAAGAATCAAGTATTTACTGGTGCATTACAGAGAATCATTTTCCCAGCATCTTTAGGGATGGATTTGTATGTACAAGTTCCACTTGTGGTCTGGGTTGAGTTTATGCCCCCAGTAGATGCACAAGACATCAGGTCTCCTTGAGAGAACATCCATTCATCATGATTGATGATAGTTCTGAGCCTGATCATCAGTAAAACAAATTTCAGAGTAGAATAATGAAACTGGTACCAAAATGAAGAAAATTTATTTCTCTTCAAAATTACAAGGATTGATAGATAAGTAAGGCCTGCAACTGTATAAAACAATTTTTAGATGAGATAGGATAATGAAACAGGTATCAAAATTAAATTTCTATCTCTTTAAAATTACAAGTTTATTTTTCATGCCATGTAGAATCTAATTTGGTTATGTGGGTAGAGCCATGGTTAGTAGCTTAGAATGAGAAATTGGAGAACTTTAGTTCAAATTCCAATTGAGTCTGTTGCATTCACTTTCGCACAAATATCCTACGAAAAGGTATAAATCCATCTTTCTTACCGTATTGATCAAAAGCAGGGCAAACTGTGCTCTTTGAAAAATTGAATAAAAACAAAATGATTACCTTTTATGTTTTTTCAAATTTAGCTGGTTCGACCATGTTAGGAAATCCAACATCTTTTCAGTGTTCTGACTCCAGTGTTTTACGACAGAAGAAATTTTGCTGCATTTATGAATATGATGCTTTTGGATTACAGATATGGAAAAAAAATTGTGCCGAGAAAACATTTTGGGGTAAAAATGATAATTTTTCAGTAATAGAGATTTAGTCTTTTATGAAGAATTGTCTGCATATTGCCGCTGTCAAATTACACTCCCTTCAATTGCACAATGTCAGAATATTAAATTGTTGTGGCTAGCATTTCTGACAGAACTAATTTCAGAAAATCAGTTTTTATCATAAACATGTCAGGTTCTTATGAAAGAAAAATTGCTTCCAGCATTTAATAAGAATTTTAAAAAAGTCTTGGTCATGTTGGTCACGATTGAATTGTCTAATTCTTGAAATGACAATGTCAAGCACAATTATGTTATCCAACTTCAATAGTAGCAATAATAATAATAGTAGTAGTATTAGCAGTAATAGTAATAATGGTAGTAATTACTAATAATAGTAGTTGAAGTAAAATATTGTAGTAAGAGAAGTAGTAGTAATAATAGTATTATTAGTAGTAATAATTGTATTAGTCGTAGTAATGATAGTATTAATAATTGTAGAAGTATTAGTACAGTGATCCCTCATTAATTTGCGGTTCTACTATTGCGGATTCACAACTTCATGGATTTTTAAAATATATATATGGAAAATATATCGCAGAGTTTCTGGAAAATTCTAGAAAAATCGCGATATATGAACACCTAAAATTTTTCATTAAACCCATTAAAATATTAATAATAAATATTATTTCCTGGTCTAGGAACAACAAAACAAGCGTAAAATAGCAATAGAAAGGACACCGCCGTCTGAAGAGATGTAAAATACAATTATCGGCTGCACAGTAGAAGTCATCATCATCATTTCTACTGCAGAGCAAATTCATCACCATCATCATTCAAATTCTACTTCAACTTTTTTCATGTTGAATACAGTAACAATCATTATTTTTTTTTTATTCAGAAGTGTTATTCTTAACAGTTGTCCTTGTTATTAATAGAGTACTGTAATTGGTGGGTTGTTAACAGTACAGGGCGGGTTGCAAAAGTCCAAATACACGGTAAATAAATACTGTAAATATGGCGTCCTTACTTTGCGGAAATTCAGTTATCGCGGCCAGTCTCAGAACCAATCTACCGCGATAAATGATGGATCACTGTAATAACAATAGCATTAGTAGTATTAATAATAGTATTAGTAATAATAGTAGTAGTAGTAATAGTAATATTAGTAATAGTAATATTAGTAGTAATAGTAATATTAGTATTAATAGTATTAGTAGTATTAGTAATAATAATAGTATTAATAGTAATAATAATAGTAGTTATATTATTAATAATAGCAATAGGAGTAATAATTATAGTAGTAGTAATAATAGTAGTATTAGTAGTTAATAGTCATATTATAATATTTGATAATCCCAAGAATAATCATCATCATTATTATTATTATTATTATTATTATATGAGAGAGCAGCACAGCAACAAATTGATGCTGAAGTACAAATAAATGAAGGCTAATATACCAATCATACTATCCAGTCTGATAAGTGTTTACCAGGCACATGCAGCACAGGCAAATGTGAATGACATGGTGATGAGATTGTATTATTATTGAGTAAGAGAAGAGTACACCAACAAAGTGACACTAGAGTATAACTCTTTCTTTTTATGTGCCGTGTCCTCTTTTCATGTGCCATGTACTCTTTTCTTTGTCACCAAAGAAAACCTCCTGTCTGCTCAGCTTTTGGAATACATCCTTGGCCATCCTCATCCATCACACTTGCCATCCTCTGTCAAAACACTTCCCAAATATTTAAACTTCCACACATGCTGGATATTAGTGTCCTCAACCTGCAAATCATCCTTTTATGCATTCTGTCTTCTTGTAGTTTATACTTAGTCCTTTCTTCTCACTCTCCCTTGCTACATTCTGTAGGAGGTTTTGTAGTTTCTTTTCTATGTCTGCTATCAATGCTGTGTCATCTGTGTATCTTATGTTGATAAGATTGTGGCCACCAATGCTGAATCCCCGTAGGATCTACGATGATTCTGAGAGAATTAGAAGCCCTAATAGGATTCATTATTAGTGGCCACAATCTTAACAACATTAAATATGCAGATGATGCAGCAGCCATAAAAATGAAACGACAGGAACTCATAGAAGGTAGTGAAGAAAAGCAAGAAGAAAGGACTATCAATTGTAAGAATACAGAATGTATGCTTATTAGCAAAAAGAAGAGCCCAACATATGAATTACAAATTGGCAATACCATAATCGAGCATGTAAAATAATTTAAATCTCTAGGTAGTGTTTTAACAGAAAATAGAAAATACAACACCAATGCCTAAAGACACATTGGGATAGTGAAAGATGCTTGCTTAAAGCTAAGCAAAGTATTAAGAAACAGGAAAATCTTATTAGAAACTGTTTACTTAACTGTTGCATAACATTGGTCTGCCTATATGCCTGTGAATGCTGCACACTCTGGTCACAGATGAAAAGATTTCATGCAACAGAAGGATGTTGAGAATACCATGCTAGAGAGGTTCAGTTGGGTGCAACGTGGCCATTTTGCACTGTCCCTTAGCATATTAAATTCACAATAAAAACAGATGTTCATAGGAAAACTTAAATAAAATTCTTATATTGAAATAATGTTGCTGTATTGGGGGTGGGTAGGAATAGGTTTACAGTAAAGGTTGTGGGTGTAATAAGACGTGTGTGTGTGTGTGTGTGTATATATATTTGTTTTTTGAATTTTTTCAAACAAATACATTTTTTTTCACTTTGATATAATTAATTAAAATACTTCAAGTACAAAATATACATTTTAAAATAAAGGGTGTTTCATTAAGACGGTTCAAAGTCTGCAGTAAACAAATCAGTGTTATTGGTGAAAATTTATTTATTTCTCTATTGGATCATGTTATTAAAGTCATGGCAATTATGTGTGAAAAATAATATCGCTCAAATATCTGCCAAATCTGAAAGAAAAAGAAAAAAATTATTAGACACTTAAACTTAAATCAGTCCAAGTTATTGGAACACCCTTTATGAACAAGTGCAAAAAATATTTGGCAATGTTTAACCTGTGTTAACCATGTTTGAATGGTGTGTCAAAAAATGTTGTCAAAAGGACAGTTATTCCCTTGACTCGATTATTACTGTATACATTTTTGATTCCCTCAGCAATGTTTGTTTTAAAAAATGATGATTAAAATTTTAATTAAACCTAAACATATGAAAGCAGATTCGAATCTATTTCCATACCTGAGGATGTCTGTAGGAACAGACGAAAGCTTGTAAAAACTAAAAAAGACCTTATGAAACTGGAATTTATAAACAGGGATCATATCATTCATATACAGGTTCGGGGTTAGTGTACCTTATTGAAATTGTTTGCGAAGATGTATTCTCGCCATTTAAATCATTAACCTCGATATTTGTTTTTTGTATGAACGATTCATGTAATTATATATATATATATATATATATAAAAGAAATAATAGCTGGCCAGTCATATTCAAGGATACTCATCTATTAAGGTAGCTAGGCAATCCCTATTGTAAACACTCGCTCAGGCACATTTGTGTTTGTTTAACACCCACAGAGCCAACCTGTGGTTTATACTGCAACTATGCTGAGAAGACCTTGGTTACAGTTTCAGAGATAGAGATAGAGAGAGAGAGAGAGAGAGAGTGTTATCTAGTGTGATCAACAATCTGAACAAGGCCAGCACTCTCAAAACCTCAGTCATGATGACTTGTGACTTCGTACTAGCACAGCTATCAATGGCATCCAAGGGTTCCCTCTACCCAATTTCACTGACAAGGCTTGGGTCAACTTGTAATGTGGTTTTCAGACACTTTCCAAAGGTACCACACACTAAGATCAACCCCTCCAGACCGATAACATCAGGAAGTCTACTTCCTGACAAATCAACTGTAGTGAGATTTGAACCCGTGTCTCATGGTCAGAAAGCGAACATTCTAACCACTGGGCCATATATATATATATATATATAAAACACACACAAACAAGCACAGAAGCAGGCAGATTCTCAAGTCAGGATATGATAAGCTAGAGTAATTAATCTGATTTATAATACAAATTTTTCCTTAGAGATCCCAAGACATTTCCCTCATACATAGTTTTCTTTCTTTTAGTCAAACTGAAGAAGCCAAAGACAACATATGCTTTCTTTGGCAAAACATGTCTTTGATAAAAATTTTACACTTTGTGTCTGATCTTCACTTTTGTTTCCAACACAATTATACATCCAATAAGCATACATATTTCAAATTATAAAAGGTAAAAACATAACTATTGACATTTGAAGAACTGAAAATTGTTGATGTTCTTTAGAAAACCTGGAATGTATTGTTAAGATGAGGACAGATAAGCCTGGCACAAGGTTTTAAGTCGGGGGAGAGCCAATTAAGAGAAATGGCCCTTTAAAGCTAACTTTGAGGCTTTTATTCCTGATATTTCTTTGGTTTAGACATGTCATATAAAGAACTTTCTGCAGTAGACTGCTTGCTAAAAAAGACTATAGAACCCAGTCTGTGCTGCGATTCAACTCATAGTGAGAAGGAGGAGAGATGGATGCAAGGGTATTTGTGTGTAAGTGAATGTAATGGACTCAACTGGAATTTGAACTCGGCTCCCTGATTTCTCATTCCAAGCCAATATCCATTACATCACAATGCAATTGGCCAACTACTGCAGAAAACTCTTCAAATCCTCTCTTTCAACATGCCTTGAGTCACCATGGAAGAGTTAGGTTCAAGAAATTAATATGAGAATAACATTTCATGATTATGTGTAGACTGCAACAAGTGGAGTAAGCATTTTTATATTTTTTATTTCTTTTTTAATTGAATTTTCTCCCAAGCAAGGCAGCAAAGCCACTAAGACACAAGGGGTTACTGGGTGTGGAAGAATTAGGAAGAGAAACATTAATTATAAGTGGGAAGAGAAAAGAATAATTAGTTGGACAGTAGATAGTGATTGACATTGCATTTAAACTTTTGCAGATTAAAGTTGGCTAGAAAGCATGGAGCTGAAAAGGTGTTCCACAAGTGAGAAGAGCGAGAAAAGAAACTGCTAGTATGGAATTTACAGTTACATCTAGCCAGCATAACTTTAAATCGGTGAGATTTCGATGCCGGTCTAGTACTGTGCTTAAATTTGAAAAGGCTAGGTACCATAACAAAGAGCTTATCCTAACAATTACCATGAAAGTATTTATACAAAAGGCACAGGGAGGCAGCCATAATGCAATGGGAAAGTGACTGAAGCCAAGCTGCCAGATCAGGACTGATAATATTGCTGATGGATTTTATCAATGAGCTTAAGGTAAAAAGCAGGGGCACTGGACCATATTTATAAAAAAAACTTTGGAAAAATCCTAGAAGCTAGAATACTGTTTGTATTGACTTTGGAATGTTTTATTGATTAAAGAACAACTGGTACAGATATTCTTTTTAATATAATTACTAATTGCATAGCTCTTCCTTAAGAAAACAATGACAAGTTAATTGATCAATCAAAATAGGAGTAAGATTGTGTAATCAATATAAAATTGATTACCTATAGTTTGAAGAATGATGAACAAAAATTGATATTTATTTTAGAAATTAAATGATATGAAATATGTTATCTCATAAGAAATTATTCAGGTCCTAATTTTTTTTCTTTATATATGAAAGAAAAAACTCAACTGCATTGGGTAAATCAACTGTTCATTCCAACCCCATGCCATGATAGTATAATTTTAGATAGATTATTGACTGTTTTTTTTAATATCCTACCATTTTAGGAACGATTTTGTATTCTTTCCTCATTTTTCGTTTATCACATATTTACATATACTTAAAAAAAAAATACATCTATATTTCCCAAACTTAAGAAAACAAAAAACAAGGAATTGGTTGGGAGTAGTGCGCACTGGCCCTCGTGCAACAGTCTTTATATTTTAATTATTTTGTCTTGGTGCAGCAACACTGACAGTTTTTAGTGTTTCTGACACTACATTACCATCCGATATAAATTAATGCACCATATTTAAAGCCGGAAAATATTTTTTGATTGTAAGAAAATTTTTGGAGATAATAATGATTTCTTACTAATTAACCCATAGAAGGGGGAGAAGAGGTGAATTCATACATTTCCCAAATGTATTTGCAGGTAAGTGAATATAACAAACTCGACTGGAATTGGAACCCAGTTCTCCGATTTCCAATTACATGTTGTTATCCATTACACCACCTGCACATCCATGCTCACAGCACCAGGTATTCAAAAGTGATCACTCATCTAAATACTGACATTGTTTTGCTGATCATACAAGAACCACTGTTTTAACATGATATGGTCGGGAACTGGACTGCCAGTAAGTAAGTAATTTAATATCTTTCTTTCTTTTTATGTGCCATGTCCTTTTACGACGTAGGCGATCATGGTTCTCCACCTCTTCCTCTATCGCTTGCAGCTCTCAACAAGTTCCTTCCCTCTGCTACCATCCCCCAGACCACGTTCTGTCAACCACTTGCTTAAGGCCGCTATGTCATGCATTGGTTTTCCTTGTCTCCCTTTCCCTCTATTTGACCTGTCAGTATCAGATTCTCCAGGCCTTCTTTCCTCATTATATTTCCCTGAAACTTCAGCTGCCCCTTCCTGATTTATGTATAAGCCTTGTTTGCATCCTTTCTAAGACTTTATCGTTGATCACATGCTTGGTCCATGATATTCTTAGCATCCTTCTGTAGAACCACATCTCCATCACCTCGAGTCTTTTCTTCATCTTTGAGAAAATTGTGCAGTCATCATGTAACAGTTCAGCATTCTTTTCTTTGTTACCAAAGAAATTCTAATGTCACTGGAGAGGTTCCCTCAAGGCATTAACTCTCTTGCTGATCAGTACTAGGTTATTATGTAGTGCCTGTGATATCTCCAAGAGGAAGTGCTGAAGGGACTTTAGCCATTTTTGTCCCCAGTTTATCTATATGCTTCATAGGCAGTTAACCCTCTTTAAATTTGTCCTTGTGTCATGTTCTGCTTAAGTGGGCATGTGGATAAATACCCTTCACAATTTGTCTTCATCTTTCTAGAAATATTGAACGTTTTTTTATTTCTGTTTTTGGTTTGCTTATAGATTTCTCTCTTTGTCATTTCTCTTTGTGTATTTTTCTTTCCAAACATTTTCCCAACATGCAGTTTTCCTCATTAGATTAATTATACATATTGGCAACCAATCAATAACAGCTGCTTGTTACCATGACAACACACCAAGAGTCACACAGATAGCAGTCAAACTGTAGGCAGACAGCAGTTTGGTCTTTTAAAAAAATTTCACTTATCATGAAATATCAAGAAATTATGATTATATCTGATATCATTAAAGTTTAATATCCTTAAAATGTTTATCTCTCTGTGATTTTTATGTATTTGTGGAAGTCTTCCCATCAGTACTGGAAAAAACGATAACAGCTACTCGACTTGAGAAACCCATTTTCCTGAAATACCTTTTTAAGAGAAAGATTTCATAAATCCTCAGTCAATTTCTCTCTGACATGATGTTGTTTCCCTCTGTCTTTTCTACAAATATTTTCATGGCAACCTCTCTGATGAGCTTTTTTCTTTGGTGCTCTGACTACATGAATTTAAGCATGCAACTAGACTGGCATCTATGGTCCACGCTTTTATTGCTGAAATAGTTAAATGTAACTGCCACTTCTACTCCAACAGTTTCTTTTCTTGCACTTCCCAACAGTGGAACTCCCTTCCGCTTACTTTCTTCCCTGATAACAACAATCTTCAAAAATTTAAATGCAATGTCAATTGCCATCTTCTATCTTCTTGAATCCCATTCATCTTTTATCCTTTCTTCCATCCCCTTTATACCTAATCTTTTCTCTCACTTTCACTCTCTGTCACCCCCTATGTAGTCGTAACATTCCCTGTTTGTTTGGGTGAAATGATTAGGAAAAAAAATTCACCTGAAAGTAGCACTAGTTGTTCAGTCAGTAAATGCTGAATGTTTCCTTATAGGGAAACAACTTAGATTACCATTACCATATAAAATATTGCAAAATTCATTATTAGCTTCAAGGCTATTCACAACTTCCTATTCTTTATAGATTTTAGTAACATTTGTCTTTTTAACATCTCTTCCACCTCCAGTTCCTCCATCCGTTCATACTTATTGCCTCTCCTTGCCTTTATTATGTCCTGTGAGTGTTAAATTCTTCAAGCCCTCCTTCCTCATGTGTCAAAGTATTTTCACCTGTCTCTTTCTGATTCTGAGTATAACTGTCTTTTTTGTTTCCATTTTTCTTAAAACTTTTTTGTAGCTTACACACTCCATCTATGGCATTCTCTATATCCTTCTGTAGAACCATATCTCTTTTACATCAAGTCTCCTGATCATCTGTAAGGAAATTGTCCAGCATTCACAGCTATATGAAAGGAATGATATTACATAGCAGTTCAGCATTCTATTCTATGAAACTTCCCTGTTTTGCAAACAATTTAAATACTTCTTCAGGACATAAATGACCAACTTCCTGACACTTGTAGCTATTAATGAACTTCGTCTTTCTGTTATTTCTCCTAAACCCTGTTCTTCCTTACCGGGCAAGGGGTCAGTCCTCAGCAGTATTGCTCCCATTATGCTATTTATTTTCATATTGTCAGATTTTATATTTTGTTTGTTAAATGTCATGATATTTCTTGATAGTGAAGTGTTTTCCTGTTGTCTTCTCCATTGTGATTTATTGAGACACCACCTCTATTTATGTTGACTTGTCAAGAGTTCTGCCCTTTGTTTAATCTTATTTTTCATCCTACAGGGTTACTAACGTCCCACTTCAATGGAGTGGGGTAGCTGGTTTAGTCACTGACCCTCCAACAATAGCATAAATACTTGACCATACAGATCCTCATATATATATATATATATATATATATATATATATATATATATATATATATATATATGTGTGTGTGTGTGTGTGTGTGTGTGTGCGCTTGATTTTGAGTTAACATTGAAAGAGTTACATTCTTTAATATTTGACTGCAACCAGAAGTTTCCTTGATGGTAGTCAGTTACTTGAATGTTTTTTTTCTCTTCTAGTACAATTCCATTACCAACACAAAAAGCAATGCATCTTAGTGGAATTATTGCCTTGCTTGGGGTGAAATGATTAAAAGAAAAAAATATCTGACTCATTTTGTCATGGTTTATCTTTATAAGTTAAATTAATCCCAAAATGGAGTGTTTCTGTCATGTCTGGGCTGGAACAGCTCAATGTGAGGGAAGACTTATTCTCCACCCCGCAACCTTTTTCCCATAAACACAATGTCATATGCCAATCAACACTCTATCGCCATTTCCATGACAAATATTCAAATGAACTCCATTCTTAGTTCAAACATTTACAACTAGAATGCATCATGCTACTTCCACAGAATCGAATTGCTCTTATTTCCCCCGTATTCCAAATTTATTTTTTCCCAATAACTGCTACTTTGTGGAACAGACTCTTGCATGGATGCTTCCCTGACACTACAATCTTAACCTCTTCAAGTTAAGGGTCAATTGTTATCTATCCTTGTAGAATAATTGACTATGGTTAAGTTTCCAATAGGCAATAAGAAAAGGAAGATAAAAGAACAGGGAAAAATAATACTAAACAAACAACAGATATGCAAGTCAAAACTAGGCAAAGCAACAGTTCACAAAGAATGATGTTAATACTCAAAAGGGATACAGTCAAGTGATTGTAGCATTCTGGCTTCAACACAAGAAAGAATAAAAAATATGTCACAAGAGGAAATAGAAAAATCAGGCATAGCTGACCACATATGGAGAGAAAAGGGTGATCACTGTGGGATGAGGTTGAAATAATAGACAGTGAACACCACTGGAAAATATGAAAACTTAAGGAATCAGCACATATGCTCGGCCAAAAAATCTCCTGAGCTGACCAAGCATAGAAATGAATACAATGTGGGAACCAGTAATAAGAAAAAGAAGAAAAAAGAACAGGGAAAAATAATACTAAGTAAACAATAGATATGCAAGTCAAAACTAAGCAAAGCAACAATAAGTTCACAAAGAATGGTGTTAACACTCATAAGGGATATAGTCAAGTGATTATAGCATTCTGGCTTCAAGACAAGAAAGAACAAAAATATGTCATATGAAAATTGGTCCATTTTTCATTGGTTAAGAAGAAATTCCAGCATACATCTGTAGGATTTGTCTATAAATTTTGGGAGGAAACTTTTTTGAAAGTCATTTCTTTTCAAACTGGATATTTAGCCAATGATTTTCTTCTTTTAATTCCTGTTTCGAAACTTATTTTCACAGAAAAGTGTTAACTAGACACACCTGGTAATGCATTTTAAGGTGTTAATTAATCTATCATACTTTTCTATTTAATGTGACTTTATCATTGTTGTAGCATACCTATGGACAATAATGGTTATGTCCCCATTGACATAAATACAGTAGTAAATACTGTATGTTGGTCTGCAGTTGGAGATATGTCTCCAGCTGTGCTGGTCAAACTCTCTGCCTCCAGGCAGAGAGGATCCCCAGATGAGGCTATGCCGATGAACAGTCTCATCTCAGGGAATCAGCTACCCGACCTTGTTTTACAGGGTCTATGGGGAATTTGGGGCTGAGCCTACGGGCTTGGATACCCCACATTAAATTCGACCTTGTGGCACATCTGACCGCATGGAGCAGTTGGTAGATATCCTGCAGTTGGAGATTCATTATGGAATTCATTTGACTCACTTCTAGCAGTTGACTTCTTCTATGCGCCACTGGTGAATCTTATATATGTTGTTCTTATCCTAAGTATTATCATTCATTACCAACTTTCATGTGATTATTCTATTCAGTAACCTTCCTTGGTTACAACAATTATATTTCTATATATTAATAAACTATGGAAATAAAAAAACTATTCTCTTTCATTAAGGATGAAGCGAGAAATCATAAAAAAAAACAGGAAAATCAAAATACAAATGAACTTTATCGTGCAAGCAAAATTGAGTTTATTTGCAATCTTGCTTTTTTCAAATAAGAGAATTTTTTAAGCTGAGTGAAAATTGTTGAAGATAGGTACTTGTGTATAATATGACCCCCTCTTTTTACACTTTTAATTTTCTTTCAAGAATCTTCTTTTACTCTTAATCTTTACTTTCTACCTGTTTCATTCATGACACACATCATTCATCATAATCATTTTAAAGTAGCCCTCTACCTTGAGTGTCTCTTAAGTATTGTATTGTGGAAACTTTAAAAAATACTGACATAACAGTGGAATATCTCATTAGTGTGTAGAGTAGATCAGGCTGCATAACCAGTAGGTATATAAAGTCACATTGTATTTTATAGAATGATAGGTCACAAGGTATGTAATAATGCTTATTTTGTTTGCAATGTTAAAATGCTATGACTAAAGTTACATTAGATGGGATATTAAGAATTTCAATTTGAAATGGATGTGGATTAACAACCTAAAAATACTGCCATATTTCATTTGAAAATCCTTTCAGTGGAAAAGCTGAAAGAGATTACTGGAATCTATTTTGGGCACGAGTCTTGGAAGTGTACCATTATTTCTATTCTAGTCAGTCTTTGTTGCAAGTAAAAGAATTATTTCTTGCTTTGCTCTCTTTCTTCAAAATCATTTCCACCAATCAGCTGCTTCTTTTCTGTAATTTTTCAGGAAAGAAAATGTTTCACTTGTCAATTTGATTTTTAACTTCAGTTAAAAATTTACCAAATATAGATAATGTAATTTAAACTTCAAAGCTGAACGTTGGTAGCAAATTTGGCTCACAAAATATCTTCTGTCTTCTATGCAAAAATGAGGCTTCTAGTGTACTAATTATTTTTTAAATCATTTCACCTCAAGCAAGGCAATAAAGCCACTAAGATACAAAGAGTTACTGTGTGTGAAATATGAGAAAAACAAAGCATTATTAAGAAAAAAGGACAGTAACAGGAATTAAGAAAACAGAATATAATGATTAACATGGCATTTAAATTTTTGAAGATCAAAATCAACTAGGAAGCAATAAGCCAGAAGAGAGTTCCACAAGCGAGAAGTGTGATAGAAGAAACTGTTTGCATAGAACTTACAGTTACAGCTACCCTTTTCATCTGTAAAATGATGAGACCTTGTCATCAAAACATTTATAAAAAAGACACAGGGAGGCTATGTTATGGTGGTGGGAAAGGGACTGAAGCCAAGATGCCAGGTCAGGAGCAATAACATTGCAGATTCTTCTTTGGATTTAATCAAAAATCTCTAAATACATAGCAGAAGCAATAGACCAGAGGTGGCAGCAATATTAAATGCATGGATGAATAGTAGACTTATAAATATGTAAGATAGATTCTGGCAAGAAAAGTTGTCTAGCATGACACAGTGAACCAACTTTCCTAGCAGCAGACCTAGCAATTGATTCAATATAATCTTTCCATTTCATGTCCACAAAAAACATTAGCCTAAGAAAGTACAATGAGTCACTCTCCTCAAGTTTAGCATCAACCATGCTGATGGCAGATAAAAAAAGGTTTTCTCTAAGACAATCAAGAGAGCTGATTCATTGTGGAGGCAATAAAATTAACAAGCCATGTTTTGGCCCAGTTAACAACAGATTGTAGGTCATTCTGGCCAATTTGACCCTATAGAATCAATCAGACTTACTATTAAGACAAGAGTAATAGTTGTTCAATCAGCATAGATACTGAATTGAGAACTGATGACATCAGGAAGGTTGTTGATGAAAATTAAGAAAACCATAAGTCCAAGGATAGACCTCCAGGGGACACTTGCATTAGTGCAAATAGATTTAGAAGAGTGGCCATTCAAGACAATTTTTATTTTCACAGTTTGACAGGAAAGATTGGATCAGATCAAAAGTTCATCTAGAAATACCATCACCTTTCAACTTGTGAAAAAGACCAGCATGCCAAACCCTGTCAAATGCCTTTGAGATATTCAAAGTAACAGACCAAGCTTCAACATTTTTATCACACTAATACAACCGAAAAAAAGTGATTCCTGTGGACTATAATGGCTGGACAGGCTGATACAAACCAAGGAGAAAACTGTGGTAATAATAATAATAATAATAATAATAATAATCCCTTGTCTTTCAATTTTTTGTCATAAATCTGGATTCTTTATCTTCAAAATTTTCAGCATCCAGGCCCACTGTAAATGATAGTGGACATTAAATCTTTGATACCATTCACTGACTGTATTTGCTTTTCATTCGGCACCAAAGACATACATTGGTCGAGCTTGTGTTTCCTGATTGTAATTGTCTGGCAAACAGCATAAATTTCAAATAAAAATTGATGATCTAAAGAGAAAGACAAATAAAAGTACAAGATCGGATGAAACTTTTTCATGTGACATTACCGTTCTTTGTTAATTAGAGATCTTGTGTCAGAAAGATGGGACAAGATTAGATAATGACACAGAAGTTGATACAAGTCATGTCTGCGAGGAAAAGAACATTTTTTATAATTTATCCTGGCAGTCAAATGACTCAGCCAGTGAGGTACAAGGAGATGGAACCAAAAATTTAATTTCTGTGAGCAGGCCATTGCTTCATCTTGTGTTGATACAATTATTTAATAAGCATGAACTCAAAGCCTACCATATATAATTTTTTTGTATGCTATTTTATTTAAAGGATCTAATTTAATTGTTTAAAGTTGAAGGGGTGAAAATTTGGACTTGTAAAAATATCCCCCCACCACCAAAAAAAAATGGACAGGCAAAGAAAAAAGCAGATAAAGAATAAACACATCGTTTTTAGATTCAAGAAATTGTTGAGATGATTTTTACAAAAACTGTTTTATTTTTTTTCGTCCATTTTCTTATCAAGAGAGTTTTCTGTATGACAGGAAATAGATGAGACTTAGGAAGATATTTAAATGACTCCTCTTACTACTTTGGCTCAAACTTTAACTTGGACTATTACTCAGGCTGACTACTTGAGACATTTTTCTTTTATTTATACCTGATATGCATGAATATCTAACAGAAAAGTTCTTGGCTCTATTTCAATATGTAAAAACTTAATAGCTATAAATGCCAAAGAGCTGAAATTTTGCAAATTAGTAAGTCAATATATGTTTTAAATACTATGCAAATTTTATCTTTCTCTGTAAATTATAAGTTAATCAAGTCTTACTTGTATTCACTTGGTATCAAATTGTAACATTAATAATTTTCACTAAAATGAAAATGGTAATATTAACCATTTCCTTATATGGAAACATTTGGCATTCATTGACCAAGCAGCCAATGCTATTGTCTGTTGAGATTTATAAAATCTTTTGATTAAAAGAATTTTAGAGGAAGTTTCTCAAGTCCAGTAATTGTTATTGCTCTTTCCATTATTGATAGAAGCTTCCATCCTAACCTTTTGTAGATTGGTTTGGGATGTAGTATGGAATGCTTAAATGATCAGTGCCCATCTCTTCATATCTGTGCATGTATATTACATGATGTACATTGATTCATGTGACTACTGGCAGCACTGTATATTGTTATCTTCTGTCTTCTCAATTATTGTTCTTTTATTGTTTTCTCTACTTAATGATGTTTCTCTTTTTCTTATATACATTCTCACTCAGTTGGTCATCAGTAAGAGGAGGAGCCCGAAATACGATTTGCAAGTCGGGAACACTATAATCAAGCAGACGCAGAAGTTTAAATATCTGGGAAGCGTCTTGACAGAGGATGGTAAGTGCAACACTGAGATCTGTAGACGTATTGGGATGGTCAAGGACACATTCCAAAAGCTGAGCAGGGTATTGTGAGACAGTAGGAATTTTTTTGGTAACAAAGAAAAGAATACTAAACTGTTATGTGACATCTGTTCTTTACAACAGCAAATGTTTGACAATTTCCTCAAGGATGAGGAAGAGACTATATATATATATATATATATATATATATATAAGTGTGTAAATGGATCAAACCCAACATATTTTTAATTTATTTGTTTAAATGTTATTTTAAATGGATATCCATATTTTAGTAGATGGTCTGTTTTTATTTATTTGTTAAACAGTATATTTATTTATTTACATCTACTGGTCTGAATATTCAAGAAATCTTGTTTGAAAAATATGCACCCTCCAGTAGGATTCAAACCAGTGTTCCCTAAGGGAAACTTTTATTAGGTCTGATGTGCCTTAAACCAACTTAACCATGTAGGACCTTCTGATCAAACACAGCTTGAATAGTGCTTCTGAACCCCACATTTTTACTGATTCTTGAAAAACTTTTTCCTCTTTTGTCTTATATTTTCATAAAATTATTTTGTTATATAAAAATTTATATATCATTTTCCCATTTATTTATATATATATATATATATATAATATTATTTTTAATTTATTTTGTTTAAACCTTATTTTTTCCAACAAGATTTCTTATTTATTACAACATTTCAGCCGTTGTACGCTCTGGCCTTCTTCAGGTGGTTGGAATGTCAAACTGAACCCTTTATTTCGCTCACTGGGGTAGACTCTTCTAGTTCCATCTGCCATGTCTAATGGACATCAGTTATCAGTTATCACCTGCTTAATAACTGACAACTGACATCCAGTAGACATGTCATGTGTGTACAGCAGCTGAAATGTGATAAATATGGCAACAAAGATGAGGACAATAGTCCAAATAATGTAAATAGTGTACATAATATCTCATCTCAGAAATATAGACAGGTACTGAAAATTTCTCAAATATTCAGGCCAGTAGATGTAGTTGGATAAAAAATACTGTTTATTTAAAAAACTGAGCTTCTACTTGAATATGAGTATCCATCAAAGTTAACATTTAAACAAAATAAATTAAAAATAACAATATGTTGGATTTAATCCATTTCCTAAAAATAAATTATCCTTGTTTACATTAGGATATGATACAGAGCCGATATGGATGTTTTGAGAATTGGCAGAGAAGTGTGTGTTCAAAAGGTACAATTCAGGTTTTGTTTGACTAGAAGTGCTGTGTGGCTGAGTTACTGATTTTCTGCTGAAGTGGAAACAGTATATCAAATCAATTGCTAAATTTGCAGCTAAGAAAGTTGGCTTGCGATATTTTGCTAGACAATTTTTCTCACCAGAATCTATCTTACATATTTACAAGTCACCATTCATACTTGCTTTAAATATTGCTTCTACATCTGGTCTGATGCTCTTATATATTTAGAGGATTCTTGATAAAATCCAAATATGAATCTGACCTGGCATATCACCTTCAGACACTTTCCTATCATTGTAACATAGCTCTCCTGTGCCCTTTCTCTAAATACTTTCATGTTAATTGTTCTGATGAACTTTCCTCTATAGGAACTTGACTTAATGAATTTAAGCATAGTATTAGATTGGCAGCAAGGTCTCATCATTTTAGATTTGAACTGGCTAGATGCAACATGCTAACAGTTTCATCTATTGCACTTCTCACTTGTGGAACTCTCTACCGGCTTCTTGCTTTCCAGTCAACTTTGATCGTCAAAAATTTAAATGCAATGTCAATCATTATCTTCTGCCTTCATAATTCTTATTCTTTTATTGTCCTCTCTCCTTCATAGTAGTTTTTCTCATATTCTGTAACACTCAGCAACCTTTTGCACCCTAGTGGCTTTATTGCTTTGCTTAGGATGAAATGATTAAAAAAAAAAAAAAAAAATGGAAAAAGCCACTTTTATCATATTTACTTTAGTTTTGGTCTGTTTTTATAGCTGAATTGAAAAATTTTTTTAAACACATTTATCAACTCACCTTCATTTAGACAGCCATATGTTTTCACCTATTTTCCTGACAATTCATAGTTTTCATGTATTGAAATGATTTGCTAACCATTTGAACTCTGAAAAGGCAAATGCAGTTTTTCTGGCAGCTTAAGAGCTTTGTTGCTAACATCTAATTCTTGAACAGCTACTTGAAATTTGAAATGGAGAATGTGTTTAGTTATGACAAGAGATCACCTGCTTGCTGTTACTATTGATCTGTCAATCTCTCTTTTTCTCTTGAAGTTTTCTCACCTTTTTCTGTCTCACATAAACAGGCTTTCTCTCATATTTCTCTATCATACTTCCCTAATTTTCAGTAAATTCTTCCTTTCTTTGCTAATTTCCAGTAAATTCTTGCTTTCTTTATTTTTAAGTAATTTCTTTCTTTACTATTTTTTCCATAATTTCATTCTTTCTTCTCTATTTTTCAGTAAATTCTTCCTTTTCTTCTCTATTTTACAAAAATCATTTTCTTTATTTTTCAGTAATTACTTTCTTTCTTCCCTATTGATATATATATATATATATATATATATATATATATATATATATATATAAAAAAAAGGCAGGATGTGTGTGTGTAATGAATGCATGGGCGCAATTTTCGATGGATTTGCACCAAAATTTACATGCACATGCTCCAAGTTAGCAGAAAAGCCAAGACTGACTTTACATTTCCCAACTCCCATCGATAGTGGAAATAATCAATTTTTTCATACTTCTACGGCAGTTTTCATGTAGTTTGCGGCCATTTTCTACTGGCCAGAGTAAGAGCCTATAGCTAGCTGCCACGAATAGGCAGGAAGATTCTCTTGGCCAGCATGAGAGCCAACAGCTGACTGACATGAATGTTAACTAGCATGCTAGCATGCAAAAAAAATTCAATAGCTGCATTCGTCACAAGTGGGAAACATTTAAATCTGCATGGTTCTTTACTCCAATTGACTCATTCGCTTGCTTAAACTCAACATTGATTCTGATTCCACAGAACTGGGTTGGGTGTGAAAAAGTATTTGTTGTTAACATTTTTTTTTCATTCGGTTTTTCCAGTTACGAGTCCTTTTTTTAAAGCTGATTGTTTTGTGTTCATTTTGTTTAGTTCTTTTTTCATAACAGATTTAATGTTTAGTATAGAGCTTAGAAAAAATTTGCAGTGTGGGATAGGCAAGAAGTAAGGCATGTAGCAAAGGGCACTCCTTTAAAGGCAAGGAAGGGCAAAAATCAAGTGATAGCAATTGCTGTATGAGTCGTATGATTTTTGAATCAAGCACGGGCAATGCTGCTAATATATATATATATATATATATATATATATATATATATATATATATTAGATAATAATAATAGTTGGCCACTTGTATTCGAGGATGCCTGTCTACTAGGGCAGCTAGCCAATCCCTATTGCAGATGCTGGCTCAGGCAGATTTGTGTTTGTTCAACACCCACAGAGCCCCCCCCTGTGGTTTATACTGCACTATGGTGAGCAGACCTTAGTTACAGTTTCTAGGAGAGAGTGGGCATGAGTAAAAATCTGAACAAGGCCAACACACTCAAACCCTCAGTCATGATGACCTGTGACTTTGTGTTAGCACAGCTATTGACAGTCCCCCAAGTGTTCTGTCTACCCAATTTTACTCAGAAGGCTTGGGTCAACCTGTGGTATGGTTTCAGGCACTTTCAAAGGATATATATATATATATATATATATATATATATATATATATATGAATATGGATTGTGTGGTTAATTTTAGTGTGGACCGTTTTTCGATTTTATCTAGGTCCCACTCCACATTTCACCTCAAGTTTCTAGAGTCCTTGTATATCAGATCCCGTGGGCCTTCCCTTTGTAAACAGAGGGAATGCTTACTGGCTCTGAATGTTATTGGACTCTAGTTTTCTTGAAATTCATAATTTTTTTTTTCTCCTTCCATTCGTTATATTAATTTAATTTACACGCTTATATTTTTTTTATATCCCAGAAAATAAACTTGATAAGGCTGGGAGGAAACTATTTGTTCCTTTTTTAGCTTTTTAAAATGCCATATAAATTTTGCTTTTTCATAGATATCGTTAAATTTTGTACTATAAAAAACTTATTTAAATATATATATATTTACAGCAAAAACCAAAATTACCTCAACATGTGTATAGTGTATTTGAAGCTGGTCTGAACCCATCATCTTCAGCTTTTAAGTGTTTGTCTGGAAGTAGGGATTTGAATTTATTTTCAATATCAGTCCTCCAAGAGATGCCTTATGATAAGGAGCTTGTGTTGGTGTCTGGGAGAGAGGGGGTGGGGGAGTGATCCGGGGTTGGAGTTTATGTGTGGCTAGAGCCTTTCATTGTCTGTACCTAAATTTCGGTTCTCTCTATGGGGTGCTCCATATACTATCAGCAAGTGTGTTTTCCTGGGATTTATAGTAAATAGTATTTAGACCATAAGGGTTTAATGTTATTAATAAGTGATGTGGGATTTAACGTTAGGACCAATTAAATTTAGGTAAATTAGTTGAATGATAGATTCATAAATTGTGGGTAATACTGGGACATCTAATGGAATAGATCATTCTATACTACACATATACACATACATATATCCACATTCACATGTCTGTGCATGTACATATACATACATATATGTAAGTCACCATACTCCCCCAACACACACGTACATATATTCTTATGTAATTTTGAATCTGTTCCTATGTCCGCATTTTGTAATTAACTCTTTCCATTAATTTAATAGTTTGTATTGAGTTTTGTCTTTTTTTATCATGATTTTCTCCTTCAAACATAGCGTGCATCTATCTCTAAAACTATTGGGGGAGTTTGGGAAAGCTAAAATTCCCCAACTTATTTGGGGATTCAGTCCCTATTCCTTCAATTCCCAAAATATTCTGAAAGGTCTGTGTATACAATGGCCATAACATCATGAATATGGCAACAAAGATGAGGACAACAGTCCAATGTAAATAGTGTAAATAATTACAATACTTCATCTCAGAAATATAGACAGACTTTGCTTTTCATTTATTTTGTATTTTTCTCTTCTTTTTACTGCATTTTATTTCCTCTTTTTCTCACTCCAATAAATACAGTTGTCAACAAGAGATGCATAGAGGCCTCATAATTCATTTTTGTTATCATCTTGTGTTTATATACTTAAAAAAAAAATCAACCTTTCCTTTTATCTTTTTTATTTTATTTTTAAAGCTTTCTGACCGACTTGTAGTAAAGTGTGAGTGTGTGTAAAGAGGGTGGGATAAATGGTCTCCTTTTCTCTCTTATTGATCTTTTTTTTTTCTTTTCAAATAATTTTTATAGTTGGATGGTGCAGATTCCATGTTTAATTCTCCTCAGGCTTCAGATGGTCATTGTTGGAGTTTATTACTTCTTGCGGTTCTTTGTTTTCTCTTACTGTCTTTTTTATCCTACTTTTTCTCTCATGTCTGTTATGAGTTAAATGGTTGCCAACAAAATATCTTTCCCTCTTTCTCTCTCTCATATATATATATATATATATATATATATATATATTATTACGACCCTCCCTCCTTCCTTACTTTCTCCAACCTTATCGATGGCGGAGGTAGAGGAGGATCGTAATCTGTGTTATTTTGTTTTTTAACATTTTACATTTTTTTTTGTTGTAAAATATATTTCTTTCCCAAGGGTCTCTTTCCGATTGATCAGACACGGCCGGGCGGAATCGGTTAAGGAACAAACACGATAGGCAACAAACAACAATGGAGACAGAAAATATAAATTTATTAACAAACATGGAATTGTGGAAAAGATAAAAATAAAAAAAAACGGCCAAAACAATGACGATACGTCAAGAATAAACATTGTGGACAAAATAGTGGGAGGAGAGCATCCTCTAAGAAAGGTAAAATAAAAATCAGCATATGGCCTTGTGCTATACTGCCACGAATTTATAGAACATGTGCTATACCTGCATGGATTCACAAAACATCAAAATTTTAAGACAAGTGGACAGGAACATGTAATAAAAAGATCTCATGCTAAATTTGCATGAAAGTACAAATATGAAAAAGAGGTACATTTAAACAAAAACAAGGTACAAGAAAAATAAACTTAACTCACAATAAAGTCCTTTTTCACTAACAATGTCTCTTAGTCTTATCTTTTCTTTTTCCTTTTCTATTTCTTTTTATAAGGGTCTCCTTTTGAGGTCTTTTCTTGCTTCCTCTCTTTTTCTTTTCGCCGTCTAGGGGCTTGGCTGTCAATTAAGCAGAAAGTGTGTTCCCTCTCTTTTTCATCTTGGTATAACAGCATTTTCGCTCCAGATGGTCTGTTCTTTCTTTCTTTTTTTCTTTCTTTTCCCTCTCATGCTTTGTTTAAGGGCTTGGTGACAGTTGAAACTGCTTTCTCTCTCTTTGATATAGCAGCGTTCCGCGTATGTCGTAAAAACGGGTCCATCCATTCGACTGGGAGACCAATTCTTCTCACAATTTTGCAAACACATCTTTTCGACCTATATGCCAAGACATTTGCCAAACGTTGACGAAGACTAACTTTTTCCGTTTCACTATTCGTTTCTGTTTTCTTCTTGTCACGTGGTCAATTTTCAAAATACTAACTTTTTCCCATTATGGGTAGAATGAGGTCATTGACCCTCTCTCTCATCTTCAGGGTCAGAGAAAGTTTAGTTTAAAGTATTTCAAATTCTCCTAACTGGAATCTATCCGCGTAAATCATGCTATCAGCACCTTGACCAAAGGAGAAAGAAAGGGTACACTGTGATCAGTCTTTGTCACTACGAAGTCTACCTATCTCTTTGGGTTTATTTTAAATTTTCTGCAAGTACTGGGCTCTTTATTTTAGAATGCTTCTAAAATATAAGCAATGGTATAGTTTTTATAATAAATTTAGATCGGGGTTCGTAAAAAATATATATATATATATATATATATATATATATATATATATAAACACATACATATATATGTATACATATATGTAAATGAATTAATCTGTAGAAAAAAACATGTATAAAGAAAAAAAGAAAATTACAAAATGTGATGTTTTTCAAGGAATTTGTTTTTTGTTGATGTTTTTTAAGTAATGTAGTAAAAATTTGTTTTTTTGCATTTGTATATTGAGATAAATTCTAATCATTTACTTAGTAAATGTGTGTTGATCTGGGATAATGATTATAACTATTTTCTCCTCCAGAAAGAGTATACACACGCACACACATATATTGTCATCCACAGACTGTTTTGCTGTATCACAGCTCATCAGTGTGGCTAGACGTTCGGTTGCCTCTAGCTAGGATTGAAACCTGGCTAAATTGGTGTCGGTTGAAGATTCTATCCCTAAGTTGTAGGTGCATGGCAGGGATGAAGGTGAATTTAAGCATATTTATTTTTGGATAAACACACAGTGACTGAGAGAACTCAATTCACTTTATCAAAGAGTCTTGCATTATTAGCTGTAATAGTCACTGTTTACAAACTCACACTTCCTCCCCAGATATATAGGTAGGTATACAAGTGAGAGATCATATACAAATACATATACCCTATACTTAAAAAAAAAATAGTGCTCAATGTTAAGTAACAGAGCTATTTGATATATATATATATTAAGAAATATACATAATACCTTACATTAATTGCACACAAATATAATAATAATAAAAATAAATATATTTCCAGTACTTGAAAATTGTTTCGGAATGTAACTTTGAGTTGTTCAGTTAATGCAAGATATTATATATATTTCTTTATTTTATATATATATATATATAAATCAAATATGTGGTGCAGTTCAATTTATATCACAATGAATCATTCATACAAAAAGTAGATTAGTAAAGTTAATGACATAAAATGGCAAAAAACTTCTTCCCAAACTGTTGTGGTACGATACACCTAATTTACATAAGTGGAGTACCGACCATATAAATATGGGTTGGTACCGGAAAAGAAGGGAAGAAGAAGAGATCGAATCGAGAGACTCTGCCCGACTGCTATTTAGTCAACCCATTCTGCAGGAACAGTCTTCCCAAGAATATACCAAAACTAACTGTAAATATTGTGTACCTTTTCCTTGTTTCAATACATTTTGTTTACGTACATTTTGTGTTGTATTATTATTATTCCATGCTTATCCAAGCTTCAACACAAACAAAATTTTTAAAGTTTCATTAACCCACGAATCACTTGATGAATGTTATAATACTTGTTTTTAATAACTACAAGCTGTATAAGGTCTGTTTTTTAATCTGCTAGTACATTCAGCTGTACATACAACCATCCTCAGGCAGGGAAATTATTTTGTTTTTAGTAAATCCAGGTAGTAGTGGACATGAAAGATTAAATGAGAATCAAAATATGTTTTTTTTAGAAATGTGTTATTGTTAATGGATAAAAACTTTTGATGCGTGCAGTTGCAAAGATAAGGTTGAATTCTCAAATTACCATATTAGTAAAAAAACACACTCTCTGAAATTTTCCAAAAAATTCAACCTTAGCATTGCGACTGCATGCTCCAAAAAAAAAAAAACAAATAATTGAGTAGCTGCTCTTTTTTCTTTATTTATTAAACAATATTTCCATCTACAGACTTGAATATTTGAAAAATCTTAAATTAAAAATAAAATTAAAAATAACTTTGAAATAATAAATTAAAATATTCCAGATTAATAAATGAAAAATTCATTTCTTAGACGTACAGGATGTTTGATAAATTATCTAGCCATTTAATATAAATGAAAAATAGCCTACCTAGGAAAATGATGCTGTCGTCTTTTTCCAAATACTCTCTTTGGGACCTCACAGACATATCCATGTGCCTTTTCTGGAAAGTCGACAAAGTCTTCTCTTGGATGCATCATCAGTTGACTTGTCCCATTTTCCTTTGTCTTGTCCATAGGATTTTTCCATTGATTTTAGCATTGGGAAATACCAAAGATCCCAAGGAATCAAATCTTGATAACAGTAGGTGATGAGAGACCTGGGTGCAGGGTTGCCAGATTGGCTTTTTTGATGCCAAATTTCTGAAATCTGGAATTTTTCATGTTGGTTTGGTGCCAGAGAATTCATTTGCCATCTTTGGTGCCAGAGAATTCATTTGCCATCTTTGGCTTTTTCTTGGGTTATTTTTGCATGCTAAAATATAAAATAAACAGTGTATTACAGCTGCTATGTTACAATCTTTTCTTTTTTTATTATCCCCAGTGATGCGCTGAGAGATTTTGACCCTTTTTATCATAATATCCTTAATCCAGAAGTGGAAGGGTTCCTAGAAATTTATTGTAAAAAAAAAAAAAAAAAAAAAAAAAAAAAAAAAAAGATGAATAATGATTCTTTTGCAAACCTAAGCTAATTTCAGCCGCCAATCAAAAGGAAGAAATTTCTCTTTCATAATTCTCTATCACATAAATTAGTGGTCCTCAACCTTTTTTACCCATGGCCACCTTTTCTCTTCCTTTTTCCCTGGTGTTCCCCTTAATAGCTATTTGAAATAACACAACAATATTCTATTTTTCACTAACAAAAATTTTGAGATTTTAATAATCAAAGAAATATTATATAATTAAGCTTTATTTTTAAATGAAAACTAATTTAATGCAAATAAGTTATTCTACAATAATGATGATGATGATGATAATAATAGTAATAATAATAATAATTGTTATTAAAGACCACAAACAAAAACGGTGCCTCCTTGTTGATATCGCAGTCTCTGCTGACTGCAATGTATCTTTGAAGATATTCAAAAAGCTGTCAAAATACAAGGACCTTGAAATAGAAATCTCAAAAATGTGGCATATGGGAACATCAACAATCCCTGTTGTAGTTGGAGCCCTAGGACTGGTTGGAAAAGATTGCAGTAGATTAATTGAAGGGATTCCTGGAAGTCCATGCCTCAAGGAGATACAAAAATTGTTCTGACAAGTACAGCCCACACTTTACGAAGGGCTTTATCTATGTAATTTTTTTTTTTTTTTTTTTTTTTTTTGTCAGTGGAAAGTGTCATGATGCCATTTCTAACCTTAAGTCCCTGGGCGGGACCGGAAAAGAAATGTGTAAACGCCAGAAATCAAAGAAAATAATAATAATAGTAATAGTAATAATAATTTTTATTGACCAATATCTTGTATTACAATGTTTCTTCCCTGGCCAAGCTCATGGGGAGCAGAGCTCTTCTGGAAATTGAACTGACTGCAACATTTATTTATGCACACTGGTTAAAAATTTTAATAAACTAATTTAAGTTAAGTGTGCAATTAGAAAAAAAAGAAATGCATATTTCTTCAATTAGATCCCTGTGGTTGATGCTGCTCAGCAAGTTTCTTTATATCTGGTTCCATCGATGTTAATGATAGTCGAAGATCACCTCTTTTCACAATGTCAAGTCTGTTGTGAACTTTTCATAACAGTTGAGAAACATGACTAAATCCCGATTCAACAAGATGTTGGAAAAGCAGTAACGTAGAGCTGTGCTTTATCCCAGAGTAAAGGGTACTTTGTAATAATATCATTTGTTTTTTATATATTGTACTTTACATCTTGGAATTTTGCATGCATTATTTCATCACTTTATAATTCGATGAGGGGTTCTTTCTATCTTAAATACACCAGAATATTTTACTTATTGCAAATAATAAATTTAATCATTTAGCTTTCAATTAAAGCTAAAATAAAATCTTCAAGAATGATTTTTCATTTTTAAAAATTAATTTTAAGCCTTATGTATCAAAAATTCGGTGGAGGTACCTATATAAAAGAAATAAATAAAGAAAGAATCATTCACACACACACACACATATTTCAATATAGTGTAAATTAAAATAGAAATTTAATTTTTTATAATAAAAACCATTCTGAATTGGCTTTCTTCATGGACCACCAAAATATCATTGTGGACCCCCAATTTGTTATATTTCGTCTGTAGACCCTTCAGAAATATCATATGGGTCTGTAGGGTCCATGTGGACCCCGGTTGAGAACCTCTGATATAAATGAATAAATAAATAAACAAACCAATAACTGTTTATTTTTTTTTCCTGGTCTTTCACATAATTGACATTCTTCTAAATGTTTTTTTCATCAATTTATTATGTTCTTTAAATGAAAAAAAGTCTTATGGATATACAAACTAAAAAGTGAATAAAACTCTTTTAAAAAAAGGTGAAAAAAACTCTTTTCTGTTAAAATTATTTAATGACATTTATCTAAAAAAAGTTTCCAATCACAAAGTATTATTAAAATTCTAAAAAGAAAATAGTGATAAAACAAGATTTTCAAGTGAATCAGACTTGTTTAACTATTGTTATTTAAATGAATTTTTAATTTCAGTGCTAAGGTTGAATTTTCAAATTACCATTTCAGTAAAAAAAAACGCACTCTCTTAAATTTTCAAAAAAATTCAGCCTTAGTGTTGCAACTGCATGCACCAAAAGTTTTTATCCATTAACAATAACACATTTCTAAAAAAACATATTTTGATTCGCATTTAATCTTTCATGTCGGCTACTACCTGGATTTGCTAAAAACAAAATAATTTCCCTGCCTGAGGATGGTTGTATGTACAGTTGAAAGTACTAACAGATAAAAAAAAGACCTTATACAACTTGTAGTTATTAAAAACAAGGTTCATAACATTCATCAAGTGATTTGTGGGTTAATGCAACTTTAAAAATTTTGTTTGGGAAGAAGTTTTTTGTCATTTTATATCATTAACTTTACTAATCTACTTTTTGTATGAATGATTCATGTAATATATATATATATATATATATATATATAAAACGTCATCCACAGACAGACTGTTTCGCTGTTTCACAGCTCATCAGTGTGGCTAGATATCTGGTTGCCTCTAGCTAGGATCGAAACCCGACTGAATTGGTGTCAGTCAGAGATTCTAACCATTAAGCCGTCGGCGCACGGTAGGGATGAAGGTGGATTTTAGTGTATTTATTTATATATAAATCCTTCAGAGGATGAAATGTGGCAGCAAAGAAGTTTTTCCTCTGATATTTTCATTCATCTTGTTACTTTACAGTTGAACTCTATCTGAAAATAATTTACATATATCTGTATTGTGCATTTCGTCTGATTGAAACATTGAAATGGATAAATTTTTCAATGACTGTCACAGTTAAATTTCTAATTCTGACATAAACTCAGTCTATACACTGGGGTGGAATAAGACCAACAAAGTTTTCATTGGTTGAAATAGCTCTATCCCTCATATGAGGTAATTTTGTATTTTGTTGTGTAAACTATTATTTAATGGCTCTGTTATAATAAATACATTGAACTCTTTTTGTGGATCAGTTTTAATATTTTATATTACCAGGATCCACTTAGATTATATACCAATGGAGTTATTACTGTTACCATATATATATATATATATATATATATATATATATATATATATATATATATATGTGTGTGTGTGTGTCTGTGTAAAAATATATAGAAAATAGCTTTAATTGAAAAACAGTTTCCTACCAATAGTAGACTTAGTAAAATATTTAATAAAAACAAATTTAAAACCAGATGGAGGCAGCATAAGTGCTCCTTCAACAATATAAATAAAAGAAATCAGACATCTCTATCTAAATATTTTTGGCATTTGAAGGAAATAAATAAAACACCAAAAGTAAAATGGAAAATTATCAACAAAACTAGAACTTGTAAAACTTGGGATGACCCATGCCTTTTATGCCTACATGAAAAACTACACATTAAGTTTCTAAATAATAAAAATCTATTAAGCAATAGACAGGAGTTAACGGTTTTTGTCCGACATCATCAAATTTTCGCATTAAATAATTAGCATAAAAACAAACAAACAATAAAATAATTTTTAAATTCCATAGTCTAAATAAATAGTTTAAATGCCCTATAAAAAAATAAAAATAAAGATAACCCTTTATGAAGTCGTCAAAAAAACAAATGTTAGCGACTTACGAGTTTTTTTTATATACACAAAACCCTTTCAGAAAAATAAAAAAAAATAAATAAATCTCCATTGACACTTAACCAGACTAGGTGATGTCATCTTCCGCTTTAAATTTAGACACCCCAACCTTACCCTGACTTGATGTCTGTGAATGTAACTGAGATATTGATACAAATTATTAACCCTTATGCTCCTTTTCTTTAAACAATTGCTCTAGCTGTTACCATAGTAATCTTAATTTCAATAATGAATATGCTTATAAAATGCGTAAATTTCAGGAATAAGTTATTCCAGTAAAAATTTCGCTTGAAGATGGAACAGAGCTTAGTATTTTAATTCAATTTAATTCAAATAATTATATTGAAGTTTTCGGCTCTTGTTTTGAAACATGAGAACTCTTATGTAGCGTTGGAATCATATTTTTAAATAAATAATTATATATATATATGAAAAAAAGTCTTATGGATATACAAACTAAAAAGTGAATAATTTATAAAAACAGTTATTAGTCTATCATTAGATTTAAAGTAAGGTGAAAAAAACTCTTTTCTGTTAAAATTATTTAATGACATTTATCTAAAATAAAGTTTCCAATCACAAAGTATTATTAAAATTCTAAAAAGAAAATAGTGAAAAAACAAGATTTTCAAGTGAATCAGACTTGTTTAACTTTTGTTATTTAAATGAATTTCTGAATTTACAACTAAAAATAAATTCACTATATAAATGTTTAAAATTGAAAAAAAATAATAAAATGGTTTCATGGTTAATGCCTAAAATCTGACTATATATTAATAAATAAATAAAATCTCATATGTTGGCTTTTTTCTGGCTTCATATAAAAAAATTTATTTGGCATTTTTCAAGATTTTTATATGCATTTTTTGGCTCTAAATAAAAATTTTGATCTGCCAACTCTGCCTGGGAGATGTGACGTCTTACTAAAAAAAAACTTGCACAAGACATGATTTGCTCAGTTATTGTGAATGTAACAGTCATTTAGAACACAAACTCACTCAGTGGTATCTTACTGCTGATGATATTTAACAGTCCCCTCACGCAGGATGTATGTGGCACAAGGCCGAGTTTAACGTGGGTTTCTCCAAGCCCGTAGGCTCGGCCAAAAATATTCCCTTAGAACCTGCATAAGCGGGTTCAGGATCTGTCTACCTCCCTGAACGAAACTTTTCCCTTTGGCAAAGCTTTGTCCAGGTTCCTCTCTGACAAAGCAGAGAGTTCGACAGAAGTCGCACACATTCAGAGATTGCATGTCGACCTCCTTATCTTACTGCTGACTGAGTAACCCCAAGGGAGTGTTCCTGTTTATATATACACAGCAAGGTCTCCTCTGATTGGCTGCTAAATTACATCGAAACCAGGCAACTGATTCTCAAATTATTTAAACTGGCTGAATAAGTTACCAGATAAGCCTTATTAAAACTTGTGTGATTTATAAACATGAACTTATAGGCATTATTGATATAACAAACCCTCAACTAATTCATAATTCTTCTTTTTTGTGCTGTGTCCTTTCAGAACGTAGGTGATCATGGCCCTCCACGTCTTCCTGTTCCTTGTAGCTCTTAATAAGTTTTGTTTTCTTGTTATTTCTCCCAAACCCTGTTCTTCCATCTATTTGCTCAAGCTCATGAAATATGTTATGTGCCGCTTTCCTCTGTTCCTCCTTCCCTCAATCTGTCCTGTGAGGATCAGATTTTCCAAGCCCTCCTTCCTCATTACATGCCCCAGAAATTTCAACTGCTTCTTCCTGATGTTAGGTATAAGTTTTCTTTTTGTTTCCATTTTCTCCAAAACATTATCGCTGCTCACATGTTTGGCTTATGGTATCCTTAGCATCCTTTTGTAAAACCACATTTCTGTTACAAGTCAAAACAAATGTTTGCATAACAAACACTGAATTACCTCCCTTATCTTGCTTTGACTTGCCTCACATTGAGAGCTAACAAAGTTTAATCCAAATGATATGGGTATCACCTTGGATCTAATTAACTTAGGTGATGCTATGTCTAATCTGTGGATGCACAGATAGTGCAAGAGTTATTTATTGGTGCAGAAAGTCAAGTTTAAATTATGGTCTGTTCTGTTTCATTCCCTTGCTATGAATCCATCTTCATCCAGCTGTCACTTAAATAGTAAGGCAGACTGGGTTCTCTTGTCTTGGGTGACAGTCAGTCTAGGAGAAGGAAAACTGTTTAGAGACTTCATGGCACACTGTGCACCATTTCTTTATCAGTTTTTCTGAAAATGTGTTAGGAATTTTTCCCGGTTGCATGTTTTTGCTTGGCAATGTGAGTGGAATGAACAAAAACCCAAAGCTTGAAATAACTGTTCAACAGCTTTCATTTCTGGTTGAAAGAGAGAGCAAAATAGTAGTATTTTGTGGCAAAAAAATGGGGTTTCCCCAGTTAACAAAGTTTTTCACTTGAGTATGTTATAATAAGTGTTTGGTTGCAAAGGGAAAAGAATAACAAGGATTATAGTTTTGAAGAATGTGAATATTTTAGTATATAGGGTGTTTTACAGAGTTGTTGGAACTCAGTGAAATGTCAATTTCTGTTTTTGATTGTCAAGATAATGATTGGGTGTAAGGGCAGTGCTGGGAGTTGACCAATTTTTTTTGTTGGTTTGACGAAGGTGACAGTACCTGTTTGTTTGCACATGTTGGTTGATCTAAGTCACAGTGGTGTGTCAATTCATGGTAAGGTGCATGGGTTGTCAAGGTAATGAGAGATTGGCATAACTGATAGGCCTGTTCTATGAAATGTGGCCGCAGTGACAACTGCAAAGTGAATGCCTGTAGTGAGTTGGGTATGCGGAGGTGACAGCAGTGGGTTCTGAGGTGACAAGGATGGTGTAGCTGGTTGGCTGTGGTTCTATGAAACAGTGGTAGCCCAAGTGGGTTGCATGTTTGCAGACCATCCTGGGTATGACAATAAACTACATTCTGCATCCTAGGTAAGATGATAAACTATGTCCAACAACAAGGCCACTGATTAGGAGGTTTTAAGGGGTGTGGAACCATCTCTTAATTGCTGGTGTTCTCAGAACCACTTGATCTAGGGTGGTAGCACCTGTTAGGGTCCAAGCTACGAGCAAATAGTTAACCACTAAGCTGGGGTCAAAACACTATGAAAGTGTAAAAATAGGTTTTAATACCACAAATACTTTGTAAAAAATTATTGCCAGCAATACATTATTACCAGCAATACATTTTTGAAGGAAAAAAATTATTACCAGCAATAAAAATTTTGTCAGCATTAAATAACCCCATTGTTATGGAGTGATTTCACAGTGGAGGCTTGTATTTGTACTAAGTTGGTCCTAAAATAGGTTCGACGTACAAAATGTTAGGAACTTCATATAATAGGTATGATGCAGAGTAATCTAGTTGTGGTCACTGATACTTTAGTATCCGACTAACGGTTGTCTGGCATCGACTGACTGACCGACCGACTGAGCCAACTTCTCGTTACTGTTACTACTCCTACTTATTATAGGTGGGAGAGTCTATTAACTATAGAATAGGTGTGTTCCACTATAACACCCATTGAGGTTGATATGCCGTAAACAAACCAAACCATGCTTGCAGAGTCAGCGTTGCTTGGTTGCAGAGTTAGAGTTGCTGTAGGCAGTTGGGTTTGCTGATGGTGTTGGTGATGAGAAAGGTTTGTAACTGGGTAGTCTTGATGTTGAGTACTTTGGGCCTGGCAATGTCGAGTGGTTAGTCAGCCACTGTAGTGTGTTGGGTTTTCTGAGGTGACAGCAGCAACATCAGCGGTATCCTGCCGGCCCACAACTGCTTGCAGTTGTTAAGAGAAACTTGCTTTTAAGCAGATCTGGCAGTCACCAGGACATCTTTTTTTTGTGGGAACATTCATGATTGACCAGTGTTGCTTTTATTGTGGGGCTTGCTTCGTGGACTGGATGTGATGTTTGGAGCCTATGCACAGAAAATGACTTTTTTATTTTTTTTTTTCTGACTTTGTGGCATTCACATCTGGCTGGCGTGCAGAATGAATTGGAAATAGATCTAATTGCAATGAAGTATAACAAGTAGTTCTTTTGTAGAAAGAGATTTCTCCGGAAGTTCCCATAAAAGAAACAAGAAATCTGAATGTGAAACTGCTAGGACAGATACAAGTCTTCTGCAGCAAGATTTGTGTGTAATTTTGCTTTGGTAAGTGTCTTCCCACTTACGTGCTGATATCCTTGGGAAAAGTATGAATCCTCTTCTTCTCCCCCCCAGTTATGGGTAAATAGCAGGACAGACCAGGTTCTGTAGGCTTGGATGGCAACTGGTCTACCGCAGAAAGAAATGGCAACCTACTGCGGGGAAAAAATCTGCCTCGTCAGTCATGTATCAAAAGATACATGATTGCTTAAGTGTGTATCAAACATGGCACATAACTGACTGAGGTACCTTGAAGGGAGATTTTTCTGCCTGTTCCAACCCGAGGAAAAAGAAATCTGAGTCAAGTTGCCAGGACAGGCTTCATCTTCTGCAGCAAAGGTTGTGTGTAAACCTTTGAGCTGGGCTTGAAGGTAGAGATCGTTTAAAATGAAAAGTGGGAAAGAGTGGTCCTTGAATGTAGAATCTGGCTGTTAGGTAGAGGCCACAGGAATGGGAGATGGAAAAAAAGAGACCGAATAGGGCTTTGTCAAGGCTTTTGTGACCTGCACTTAGTTTGCAATAGAAATTTCCTGAATACTTACATTTACATGTAAATGTACATGCTTCATTAAAAAATGACTTGATGAATTTGATAAAATCTACCCATTTTGGAATTATCGACAGTAAAATTTTGGATTCATTCATGTTGCAGTGGCCGTTACTGGTGTTGTTTGCATACATTTGCTGCGGAACAGCTATGAGTGGAATATTCACTTGTCTTGCGCATGCAATATAGTTCTCTTGTGCAGTAATTGAGACAAGAAAGATCAGTTAACTATGTTCTCTTTCACACTTAGCTTTCCACAGTGAATGTATACAAACAATGCCAGTAATGATTGCCATCAATGACATGAATGAATTTGAATTTTTACTGTTGATAACTCCAAAACGGTAGATTTTATTAAATTTATGAAGTAATTTTTGAATGATTGATGTACATTTACATGTAAATGTATGTATTTGGGAAATTTTTAATGCAAATTTAGTCTGAGTACTAATCTGCAAATTAGCCATAAAACAAATAACATTAAAACTTTGTTTAAAATAAATAAAATCAAAATAATAAAAGTTCTCTCAGAATGCAACAGAAAATTTTCCTGCCTGAAAACAGATACTTTGTGCCAAAAAATACTAAACTCCCTCTCTTCTCTACTGATCATCAAATGGTCAAGAAGTCCATCTCCTCTCCTCTTTGCTTGTCATAAGACAATGTGACTTTCTTCGTCTATCACATGCAACCTTAAAACACATATGACTAAAATACAAACACACACACACACACACGCACACACGCAAAAGAAATAGTATGTTTTTATTCCTTTGCTGGTATAATGTGGGTGGCACCAAACATGTTGAGTCTTTCATCCACCTGACATTCATAATTCCTTTGATATGGCATGCACATGTTTGATATTTTTTTGACTATGGTTGACATTTTCAATAAATTTTCAAAATGAAGTCAGATCAGGTGTATCTTCTGTATATTTCTTTCTTAAAATGCTTTGAAAATGTCCAAAAAGATGAAACATATAAAGACAATTTCACATTTGAGAACTTCACAAACAGTACAAGGTGCGATGGATAAATTGTCGTTTAAAATACACAAAAATGAAAATAGCACTGACATCTCATAAACAGATATATTTACCAAAATTACACAAAAATAGTTTGGAATACTAAAGAGTAAATCTATTCAATAAAATCGCCATTGGCTTCAACCACAGCCTTCACGTGACTTCAGAATCTCCTGCAACTCTTCTGGATGCTCTTCTTGTTTAAGTTGGTGAATACTGCCATAATCCTTGCCCTCAGTTCATCTTAAGGTGTTACGAGGAGTTTTGTTGGTCTCTCACCCAACTGTGCCCCACACATAATGATCAAGGGGGTTGCAGTCTGGAGAGTTAGGTAGCCACATGTAAGGGGTGATGTGGTTGCAGAAATTGTTAGACAGTCATAACTGGGTTCTCCTGCTTGTATGGCATGGTGCAGTGTCCTGTTGCTAGACATAGGGTCTTCCATCAGCCACCCTCTTGATCCAAGGCAACACTACCTCCTTAAGGCACTTGATGTAGATCTTCATGTTGAGTCTGAGTCCCTGTGAGAAGGTCAATGGAGGCATACCGCTGCTATCACTAGTGATCACTCCAAACATCTTTGTAATCATTAAACTCATCCAACTCTTTCCGAATCTTCTGCACTGTCCTGAGATTGACACCCTTTTTAGTTTTTGGCCGGAGGTTCAATTCTACCTCCATGGGAGATAGCTTAAAAGTCCGAACAGAGTGAAGCTTTTAAGCTAAAAAAAAATTTTCAGCTGTTGTGGAAAGCCATGATCGTCCATCTCCTGAATGAACCCGGCACAGAAAAAGTAAGTCAATCAGTTTTGTTTGAACATGATACTCAATGGGCTCTTTGGATGTGCGTTGTGAATTCAAGTTTTGTTCTATCCATTCTGTTTACTTTAACAATCGAAGAGTGTACCGACTTAGAATAGAGAGATGAGTGTATCGACCAGGATCAAAAACTATTAAAAAAGTAATAACGACTTTCGTTGATTGTACATTTCAAAACATCATATGAAAATCTCTATCCATGGGAGGCAACTCTTCCGTAAATATTAAATTTATTCTGAGTTACCCCCCTTGCATGATTTCAATGGCAGCTTATATTGTGATTTTTTTAGTGTAGCTTTGATGTGGCACGAGGCCAGAAGTATGGGGTACCCAGTGTGGATCGAACTCACAATTCAGTCGTAATTAATCTAGTGAGATAATCTTGCTAACCATTACACTATGTCGAAGTACCCCAGTGTCAGTATATTTTTACCAGGTTTTTTAATCGAATTGCAAAGTTGGTTCACTGTGTCGTGCTAGATAATTTTACTCGCCAGAATCTATCTTTTAGACATTTATAAGTTTACCATTCATCTATGCATTGAATATTGCTGTCATATCTGGTCTGGTGCTTCTGTGGCCGACTTCACCACATTAATTTAACTTTAGGAAACAGGACTGATGCAGAAAAGGATAAGCCAAAGACATTGTTGCACATAAAATCTGTATTTAACAAGATGTATAATATCAAACACCGATGTGAAAGAAAGCATGCATTTAAGTAAGAAAAGGTTGAAATAAACAAGAGTTGTCTCTCTTTATCTGTTATTTTAGTATTTTGAAAGTTCACTGGAATAATGTTCATGAGAGTCTCTTATTAATGACTGTTCTTAAAAGATTTGCTGTGTTAGAAAAGATTATCTGAGTGTATAAAAGGTATGTTCAGCATGTGAGTGGTGTGTGTGAGTGAGAAGGTTGGCGCATGGTTTCGACTGTCATGGGTTCATTTGGCAGCTGAATTCTCATTAATTAGCTAAGAAAAATTCTTGTTTAAATAAGTGACTATAGGCTCCAGATCGCTGCACGGGAAAAATTATTCTTCACGTGCAGACGATCAGACTGGTTGGCATAGACCAATCAGCGAGCGAGCTTTGGGGAGACTTAAGAAAACTTCTTGTGATCTGTTTCTCCCAAAAGTGCACAAAACTGACTACATGACAATAGAGCGATTACAAAATTGTCGCGTTGCTGCGATTTGTAATTGTCTATAATAATGCAGTGATGATTAATTAACCAATGAATACTTGGTGTTGTATGTGATTTGTATGTATGTTTGTGCGTGATAGACTCGCACACTTCTGTTATGTATTTAGAGCTTCTTGATAAAATCCAAAGAAAAATCTGCAATGTTATCAGTCCTGACCTGGCATCTCATTTCTTATTAATAATATTCAATAAAAAGACGTTTTTATTTTGTTGGAATTGATTGATTAATAGATTAAGTTCCACTAAAGCATCTGTTATAATTTAAGTCCTTAATTGGAGGAGATAGGTTCATCTGTCGTCTGGTTCACACACCTACCCAGCTTTTGAACAGGAGTAGAGATTTATCCCTTGTTTACTATTTAGGATTGGCTTTCCAATTCATTCAACGTCTACTTCAACTCTATATTTCTAATGTCACTGCCTCGATTCTGAAATGTTATTTATTCATTTATATTTATTGTTTTAATAGGAGTAGATGGGTTCATTTATCGCCCGGTTCACACTTCTCCCTTGTCTTTTGAACAGGTAAAGAGGTTTATCCCTTGTTTTCTGTTTAGTATTTAGGTTTCTTCTAAAGTCTTTTCATTTTCGTTCACTCCCAGTAGCCTCTTTGTGTCTTTGTGGCACCATTGTCTTGCTTGGGATGAATTGATTCAAAAAACAAAAAAAAAAAAATAACATCTAATTTGTTCATTTCACCAAATCGTAATTTATATGAATTTTTAAAGTTTTTCTTTACAAAGACTATAACCTAATATTATAATGACCGATAAATTATTCAGTGTTGTATGAAGCTAGCTGGAGAACTGACTAAATAGAAGAAACCGCTTAAGGTGATTTTTTTATTTATCAAATTCTAAAGTTAATGGTAATATGGAATCATAGGAATAAAATTCTATACATATTTTTCAACCTATAAAATTCCACCAGATAAACAATAATTACTAGAGAAAATACTGCCAAAATACTTGTGGATATAGTTGTAGACCTAGCATGTGTTATTTTTGGACCATTTAGAAAATAACAACAACTTCTTTCACCACTCCTGCAAATTCGAGAAAAAGATTTTTAAAATCTAGTGTGAAATTATTTTCTAACAAATTCACAAAGTTCCATTTTATGGATATAAAAATGGAAGCATACTGCTTCTCGGGGTTTAAAACAATGTTGGAGGCCAGTTTGATCTATACATGCATATGCACACACATGCATATAATACCAGACAAAAGCCAGCAGCTGCCAAGGTCTTGTTCACGCACTGACAGAAACATTAGGCTGACCGTCATAAAGTAAGACTGTCCACACATCTCACATAAAATCTTAATTACTTTACAAAACAATTTTCACTACAAGAAAGAACTGAATATTTTGTTGTTATTGTCTATTTCTAAAAGAATCTATAAATGTTATTTCAACTGATGTTCTGCTTCAACTTTTCCTTCAGAAAATAACCTTTTTCAGGTTTCATTTAAAAGATGTATTGTTGTTAAATGTTTGGAATCCTGACATTAAGAAAAAAAACAAAAAACTGGGTAGATGGATCCTAACAGAATAAAGGGAGATAATAAAAATTCAAAATTCAAAGAGCTACAAAAAACAGGAAATTGTGGCGATCCATAAACACCCACATCCTGAAAAGACATTGTACATAGATGAAGAATATTAACTGTTTCCTAATAAGAAACATTTGGCATTCATTAATTTATACAGATTTTTAAAGTTTTTCTTTAGAAACACTAGCAATCAAATAATTCCTCAATTATACAGACTGACTATCTGAACATGAAATGAAGAGAAAAATTGAAATCAACCGATTATATTTCAATTATCCAAACCCATTTTTAATATTTAATTTCAGACAGGTTTTTCAGGAGAATTTCTTTTATAAAACATCAATGTAAATACAGCAGAAATAAATGACAAGTTCAGTGCAGATGTTCCCTGGTATAAATACCTAAATGATGCAAGGAAAACATTGATGATAATGAAATTGTACATGCCAAGGTTCAACAACCCCAATTTCAAACACCAAAGCAACGATTATATTTGACAAATGTTTAAGTGGTTGTGCTTTTTCAACCAGAAGCTGCCTTTACTAATCATCACCATCATCAGTTCCTTTACTGCTTCAATTATCGGTGGGTGGGGAGGGGACCTAAAGACAGAAGAAAGAGACAACCTTCTCTAGGATAATCTGTTGGCAGTGTCCCTCAGGATTTCCTGCATTGTCATCTCTGTCCATTTGTTGCAGGTGGCATATTAGCCCACAAAGCCCACATTGAATGACAGAAGACAACAATAGATAAAATGAAGACTCTGGTGAAATAATATATTGCCAAGTTTATATTTGTTACTAGGCAAAAGATTATCTTTGCATGTTTGTGTAGAGGGTGAGAAGAGTGTTGTCCTGAGAAGGAACAGTTTTGTAGTCATTGAAAGGTATTGTCCTGAAAGGGACAGAGTGTTGCATATTGTTGCTGCTGACAAGGATGGCAGGCTAGCTGGAGCTGAAGGACCGCTAGAGAATGTCGGGTTGAAGCTGAGGGCCTGCTAGAGAATGTCTGGAGCTGAAGGCCTACTGGAGAATAGCTGGCTGGCTGGAGCTGAAGGCCTGCTGGAGAATGGCTGGCTGGGGCTGAAGGCCTGCTAGAGAATGTTTGGTTGGGGCTGAAGGCCTGCTAGAAAATGTCTGGCTGGAGCTGAAGGCCTGCCGGAGAATAGCTGGCTGGCTGAAGTTGAAGGCCTGCTGGAGATGGCTGGCTGGAGTGGTGGCTGATGATAAGCTGGAGCTGTGACTGATGATGACAGCTAGCTGGAACTGCTGCTGCTGATAGATGGAGCCGTCTTGGTCCAGGTTTGTTGTCTTTGTCAATTTTTGAGGCCTTTTTAGAATCAATTTTACAACAGTCGCTGGTCCTGGAAAGTGAAGTTTCTTCTTCTGGTTCTTTTTTTAAAGAATATCAGAATGCCAACAGGATTTGACACACTCTTTGATGCTGTCCCCTTTAAAAACATTTTCTATTTTAAACCAGCTTCAGGAGTTAACAGCAGAAAAACTGAAGACTAGATGGAAAACCAAAAATTTACACATTTTTTCATAAACTGGACAAAAAATTGAAGAAAACATTTTGAAATGTTATTTGAAAATAAGATTTGAAATTTTGAAAAATATTTAAATTATTTTTTTGAAAGTGTGAAAAATTTAAAATTTTTTTTTTTTTTAATTTTGAAAACTGTTTAAATTATTTTTTTTGAAAGTTTGAAAAATTAAAAAAATTTTTTTTTTTTTTTTTTTGAAATTTTGAAAAATTTTAAATTTATTCTTTTGAAATTTTGATGATAGAAATGTTATGAAGTAGGATTTCCTTTGTAAAATAGGATGTTTAACAATAGTTGGTTATCTTGTATACTGAGAACCTCTCTATCCTTACTGCTTACTTATTTATATAGTCTATGACTTAGTTATGCTAAAGCAGTCAGTTACATATCATTACAATAAATGTTAAATTTCTTTCAGAAAATGACTTTTTCTTAATTTTTTTTTTATAATATAAGTATATGAAATATCGAACATATTTTTTAACCTCTCCCCCAAGGTGTCTGGATAGTTGTGTGCTGTAATAATTATGTTCACTAGTATTCAATTTTATCTTAATCTTTTTTAGTTGCTTTTGATCAACTTTTACTTAGGCCTTTAATCTACAGCAGTAAATAGACAAGACAAATCAGAAATAAAAGATAAACTCACAATTTCTTTATTTCTGATCCGCACTGTCCATACACTGATGTAGACTGATGTCCTGAATAAAATAGTGAAAAAAAAGGGCAGGTAAAATATAAAAATAAATGCTAATTAAAATTAATAGCAATGGTTTTAACTAATAAAAACATTTAAAAAGATTAAAAAATAACATCATGCTGTTACTGTTATATTAAGAATTTCAAGCAGGAAGCTGTGGAGAAACATGATTGCTTTATTGATTTGTTTTCTACAGCTAATCAACCCTTTACAGGTTATTTAAAGCCAGAAAATACTTTTTGATTGTAAGAATATTTTTTTTGAGATAATGGTTCAGTGGAAAAAAGTTTTACTAATTAACCCATAGCTGGGAGGAAAAGAGGTGAATTCATAAGGGTATTTGCTTGTAAGTGAATATAACAAATCCAATGGGAATTGGAACTCAAATCTCCAATTCACAATTCCCAGTCATTATCCATTGCACCACCTGCACATCCAAGCTCACAGTACTAGGTATTCCCAAGCTGTCACCCATCAAGGTACTGACCAAGTTCGATGTTGCTTAATTTTGGTGATCATACAAGAACTGATGTTTCATTGTGATAAGTTTGTAATAATTGAAAGAGTGATAGCAGCTAGTAGACTTGAGAAATTTGTTTTAAGAAAATGCTTTGATAAATTTCAACCAACAGCAGTATTGCTTGGTCAATGAATGCCAAATGTTTCCTTATAAGGAAGCAGCTAATATTACCATTACGATTTACTCAGACCCTTAATCTACAACAGTAAATAGAATAAATCAGAAATAAGAATAAACTTTCAATTTCTTTACTTCTGATCTGCACTGTCGACCGATTAATGTAGACTGGTGGCCTGAGTAAATTAGTGATAAAAAGGCAACTAAAAACTTAAAATAAAAGTAAATACTAATTAAAATTAATAACAATGGTTGTCAGTACTAATAAAAAAAAAATGTGAAAATTTAAAAAAAATAGATCATGCTATTAAGATTTGAGGACAGGAAGCTGTGGTGAACTATGAAAGCTTACATCCTGAAGGGTTTATGATAGAAAGAGAGAGATGATCAAATTTTTGCACATAAAGAGAATAAAGATATAGTTTATATATCCTTCTCAGTTTTTATTCAACATTCACAATCGAAAAATCCGGTAGATTAAAAAGGATGCTATCTTACATCACTTGATCTTGTTTTCTACTAGTTTTAATGTTCTTTTGCAATTTTTAGTATTTTAATATGGCGTAGATTACTGTAGAAATTTCAGTTCATAGTTGTAACAACTATTCAGAAATGAAATTGCTCTATGGACTATGAAAATAGTACTGTGGACCCCCAATTTACTATTTTTTTTTCTTTTGTGTGTGTGTGTGTGTGTGTGGACCCCAAGTAATGTTACATGGAGCCATGTGCCTCCAGTTTGAGAACCACTGGTTTAAAGTCTCGTGTGCTGAACAATTTTTACATGAGAAATACAGGATTATCTCCCTTACATTTCTTTAATTATCCTCAGAGACCGAAACTTTTTATAGATTTTTGAAAAGTCATACAACAGAAAACGAAAAATAGCGCCCAAAACGAAATATAATTTATTTCAACAATTACTCCCAGAAGTTTCATTTTCATCTTTATCTCCGCCCCCTCACTTTTTAATTTTTATCTAGCTCTCTTATTTAGCTTCTAATTTTTAATTTACCCTCTCTTATTCACCCTAATTTACCACGCCCACGAAATACTCAGTTATAATTGGATAGAAAATAAGTACTGTTTACTACATGACAATTTACCTATCGCAGTAACCACACGAAATTTTCTGCCATGACTTTGCCTAACTTGGTTTTGTAAAAAAATCAGTGATTGGTCAATTTTTATCCAATCGTGTATTTTAGATATTCCTTTCGATATTTTTCCCGCTTCTCTCTGGAGCCTACCCAAAAGGTATTTAAATAGTTCGTACTCCAGAAATAAATTAGTAGAACAATAAATCAGCAGAACTCAGCAACGCACCCGTATCTACATTCTTCTACTCACGCACACACAGACACAGAACTACCATTACACTACACTGTTAACTGTCTGTCACAAGCCAAGTCATAAACCAAATTGTATTATCCTTTTTGTACAAACTTTTCATTCTTGAATTCAAATCTTCTTCACTGAACTCTGAACATTTCAACAAGAAAGTTCTTAAGTACATTATTCCTATCTTGTATCAGATATCAGTACAAGGGAAGCTACTTTTCTCTCCCTAAATATTAATACATAAGCACAATTGTTGTATTCGTTGATTTTCAATATATATTTTATTGTTGAATGCAATTTGATCTTTTGTTCTTCTTTCCTTGTGTTCTTTGCAAATTTAAATGTATGTGCTCTCACTAAAAACGCAGCCCTACTAACAACCTCATTAACAATTTTAAAACAAATCTGAGCAGCACACCACAACCCTCTAATTTTTAATTTACCCTCTCTTATTTACCTTCTAATTTTTGATTTACTATCTAATTTACTATATTAATTTCTTGAGCTTACTTTTCCATGTTTGCTCAAGGTAAGTTGGAAGAGAGCGTTTGTAAATTATCCTGCAGGAGATTGCCAATTATTTCTGTGGTAGATTGGCTGCCAACCAAGGCAAAAGAACTCAGTCTGTTCTATGATTCAACACATACTTGGAGGGAGAAGAGATGTAGGGTATTTGTGTGTAAGTGAATGCAACAAAACTGACCAGAATTTTAACTAGGCTCTCCGATTTAAAATTCTGAGCCAATAACCATTACGCAAAAAGACAAATACATTACTTATACGCTTTCATTTTACTCGGATGTCTTTTTCATATTCCTTTGGTTTTCTTGCTTTTCCACTACATTTACACTCTTTCATCTCCATCACTTGTCCATTTTCATTTTGCTCACTTTAATTTTTTTTTTTTTATATTTCTATTTCCCTATTTCATTCCTTACTTTTCCCGCCTTTTCTTCTTCAGCTCCTTACTATTTCCTATTTCATCTCCATCATTTGCCTCGTTTTTCCCACACTTTTCTTGTTCATTTTCCTTTCCATCCTTTCTTCCCGCTCAATTCCTCTTTTCATCTCCATCATTTGCCCCTTTTCATTTCCCACACTTTGCTTGTTCATTTTCCTTGGGCATCCTTACTTTACCCACTACTTTCCTCTCTTTTCATCTCCATCATTTGCCCTTTTCATTTCCCACACTTTGCTTTGTTCATTTTCCTTGGGCATTTTCCTCTCTTTCATCTCCATCATTTGCCCTTTTCATTTCCCACTTTGCTTGTTCATTTTCCTTGGGCATCCTTACCTACCCGCTACTATTCCTCTCTTTCATCTCCATCATTTGCCCCTTTTCATTTCCCACACTTTTGCTTGTTCATTTTCCATGGGCATCCTTACTTACCCACTACTATTCATCTCCATCATTTGCCCCTTTTCATTTCCATCATTTCATTTTCCTTTTCATTTCCCTCTCTTTCATCTCCATCATTTGTTTTCATTTCCCCTTTTGATTGTTCATTTTCCTTGGGCATCCTTACTTGCCCACTATTCCTCTCTTTCATCTCCATCATTTGCCCCTTTTCATTTCCCACACTTTGCTTTTTCATTTTCCTTGGGCATCCTTACTTACCCGCTACTATTCCTCTCTTTCATCTCCATCATTTGCCCCTTTTCATTTCCCACACTTTGCTTGTTCATTTTCCATGAGCATCCTTACTTACCCACTACTATTCCTCTTTATCATCTCCATCATTTGCCCCTTTTCATTTCCCACACTTTGCTTGTTCATTTTCCATGGGCATCCTTACTTACCCACTACTATTCCTCTCTTTCATCTCCATCATTTGCCCCTTTTCATTTCCCACACTTTGCTTGTTCATTTTCCTTGGGCATCCTTACTTAACCGCTAGTATTCCTCTCTTTCATCTCCATCATTTGCCCTTTTCATTTCCCACACTTTGCTTTTTCATTTTCCTTTGGCATCCTTACTTACCCGCTACTATTCCTCTTTTCATCTCCATCATTTGCCCTTTTCATTTTCCACACTTTGCTTGTTCATTTCCATGGGCATCCTTACTTACCCACTACTATTCCTCTCTTTCATCTCCATCATTTGCCCCTTTTCATTTCCCACACTTTGCTTTTCATTTTCCTTGAGCATCCTTACTTACCCACTACTATTCCTCTTTCATCTCCATTATTTGCCCCTTTTCATTTCCCACACTTTGCTTTTTTTCATTTTCCTTTGGCATCCTTACTTACCCACTACTATTCATCTTTCATTTACATCATTTGCCCTTTTCATTTCCCTCACTTTGCCCCTTTGGCATCCTTACTTATTATTCCTCTCTTTCATTTCCATCATTTGCTCCATTTCATTTCCCACACTTTGCTTGTTCATTTTCAATGGGCATCCTTACTTACCCCTTACTATTCCTCTCTTTCATCTCCATCATTTGCCCCATTTCATTTCCCACACTTTGCTTTTCATTTTCCTTGGGCATCCTTACTTACCCACTACTATTCCTCTTTTCATCTCCATCATTTGCCCCTTTTCATTTCCCACACTTTTACTTTTTCATTTTTCCTTTAGCATCCTTACTTACCCCGCTACTATTCCTCTCTTTCATCTCCATCATTTGCCTTTCATTTCCCTTTTACTTTTTCATTTCCTCATCCTTACTTACCCACTATTCCTCTCTTTCATTTCCATCATTTGCCCCTTTTCATTTCCCACACTTTGCTTGTTCATTTTCCATGGGCATCCTTACTTACCCACTACTATTCCTCTCTTTCATCTCCATCATTTGCCCCTTTTCATTTCCCACACTTTGCTTGTTCATTTTCCTTGGGCATCCTTACTTACCCACTACTATTCCTCTCTTTCATCTCCATCATTTGCCCCTTTTCATTTCCCACACTTTGCTTTTTCATTTTCCTTTGGCATCCTTACTTACCCACTACTATTCCTCTCTTTCATTTCATCTCCATCATTTGCCCCACTTTTGCTTTCCCTATTTTCCATCCTTACATCATTACTTGCCCTTTTTTCATTTTCATCTCCATCATGGGCATTTCCTTTGTTTGTTCATTTCCTTGGGCATCCTTACCCACTACTATTCCTCTCTTTCATTTCCATCATTTGCCCCTTTTCATTTCCCACACTTTTCTTGTTCATTTTCCTTGGGCATCCTTACTTAACCCTAGTATTCCTCTCTTTCATCTCCATCATTTGCCCCTTTTCATTTCCCACACTTTTGCTTGTTCATTTTCAATGGGCATCCTTATACTATTCCTCTCTTTCATCTCCATCATTTGCCCTTTTCATTTCCCCACACTTTGCATTTCATTTTCCATCCTTACTTTTATTCCTCTTTTTCATCTCCATCATTTGCCTTTTCATTTCCCACACTTTGCTTGTTCATTTTCCTTTGGCATCCTTACTTACCCACTACTATTCCTCTCTTTCATCTCCATCATTTGCCCCTTTTCATTTCCCACTTTGCTTGTTCATTTTCCATGGGCATCCTTACTTACCCACTACTATTCCTTTCTTTCATTTCCATCATTTGCCCTTTTCATTTCCCACACTTTGCTTGTTCATTTTCAATGGGCATCCTTACTTAACCACTTACCTCTCTTTCATCTCCATCATTGCCCTTTTCATTTCCATCATTTCATTTTCAATGGGCATCCTTTTTAGTATTCCTCTCTTTCATTTCATCATTTGCTCCTTTTCATTTCCATTTTCATTTTCAATGGGCATCCTTACTTAACCACTACTATTCCTCTCTTTCATCTCCATCATTTGCCCCTTTTCATTTCCCACACTTTGCTTGTTCATTTTCCATGGGCATCCTTACTTACCCACTACTATTCCTCTCTTTTCATCTCCATCATTTGCCCTTTTCATTTCCCACACTTTGCTTGTTCATTTTCCATGGGCATCATTACTTACCCATACTATTTCTCTTTCATCTCCATCATTTGCCTTTTCATTTCCTCACTTTGCTTTGTTCATTTTCAATGGGCATCTCCATCTATTTGCTCCCTTTCATCTCATTTCCCATTTCCCACTTTGCTTTTTCATTTTCCTTTGGCATCCTTACTTACCCACTACTATTCCTCTCTTTCATCTCCATCATTTGCCCCTTTTCATTTCCCACACTTTGCTTGTTCATTTTCCTTGGGCATCCTTACTTAACCGCTAGTATTCCTCTCTTTCATTTCCATCATTTGCTACTTTTCATTTCCCACACTTTGCTTGTTCATTTTCCTTGGGCATCCTTACTTACCCGCTACTATTCCTCTCTTTCATCTCCATCATTTGCCCCTTTTCATTTCCCACACTTTGCTTGTTCATTTTCCATGGGCATCATTACTTACCCACTACTATTCCTCTCTTTCATTTCCATCATTTGCCCCTTTTCATTTCCCTCACTTTTGCTTTTTTTTCATTTTCCTTTGGCATCCTTACTTACCCTTACTATTCCTCTCTTTTTCATTTCCATCATTTGCTCCATTTCATTTCCCACACTTTGCTTTGTTCATTTTATTTGGGCATCCTTACTTACCCACTACTATTCCTCTTTCATCTCCATCATTTGCCCCATTTCATTTCCCACACTTTTGCTTTGTTCATTTTCAATGGGCATCCTTACTTACCCGCTACTATTCCTCTCTTTCATCTCCATCATTTGCCCCTTTTCATTTCCCACACTTTGCTTTTTCATTTTCCTTTGGCATCCTTACTTACCCACTACTATTCCTCTCTTTCATCTCCATCATTTGCCCCTTTTCATTTCCCACACTTTGCTTGTTCATTTTACTTGGCATCCTTACTTAACCGCTAGTATTCTTCTCTTTCATTTCCATCATTTGCTCCTTTTCATTTCCCACACTTTGCTTGTTCATTTTCCATGGGCATCATTACTTACCCTCTAATATCTCCATCATTTTCCCCTTTCCATTTCCCATTTGCCCATTTTCATTCATTACCCCTTTAATTTTGCTTGTTCATTTGCCCCTTTTCCCACACTTTGGTTCATTTTTCCATCCTTACTTAACCGCTACTATTCCTCTCTTTCATCTCCATTATTTGCCTTTTCATTTCCCACACTTTGCTTGTTCATTTTCCTTTGGCATCCTTACTTAACTGCTACTATTCCTCTCTTTCATCTCCATCATTTTTTTCCCCACACTTTTCATCCTTACTTAACCCCTTTGCTTTTTCATTTCATTTGCCCTTTTCATTTCCCACTTTGGGCATCCTTACTTACCCGCTACTATTCCTCTCTTTCATCTCCATCATTTGCTCCATTTCATTTCCCACACTTTGATTGTTCATTTTCCTTGGGCATCCTTACTTTCCCGCTACTATTCCTCTCTTTCATCTCCATCATTTGCCCCTTTTCATTTCCCACACTTTGCTTGTTCATTTTCCTTGGGCATCCTTACTTACCCGCTACTATTCCTCTCTTTCATCTCCATCATTTGCCCCTTTTCATTTCCCATGCTTTTGTTGTTCATTTTTCTTTGGCTTTCTTACTTACCTGTTAACTTTAAGCTTGCATATCTTCTTTCACTTGTTTTCTCCAGTCTTGAAGAACTGACATACTGGTTCATCTTGAACTGTATAACTTTTCGGCACCTTCTCTCATGATTAGCATATATTCTTTTTTGATTGTTTGCCACTGAAGGCTAGAAAATCAAGTCTTCACTTGGTACAATTAAAAAAACATGGATTCATAGCTTTCTCAAAAGCATCAGTGCAAAACTGAATGTACCAAACTTGTAAGAGTAAAAAGATGTGACTTTCATTGCCAACCTTGACAAGAGTCAGTTAAAATGGTTATTTTTAGAATCAACTGAAACACACTTTTTAGCTACCATGTATACTCCTGTATCATGCGACATATGACCGCCTAATTTTTAAGCTAATTTTTAGGTGGTCGCATCATACACAAGATATAAAATTAGCATATATACTGGTGTATCTGGCTGCTCTGCTGATGAAACTATATATATATCCATTTACCCTCGTCAAATTAGCTTCTAATTTAGCTCTTTGAAAGTCGCATGATACAAAAGTATGTACGGTATTTCAAAAACTGATTTTATTTCACTCTGTCTTTTAAATTATTAGGAAAAAAATACCTTTAGAGAATAGAAAGCAAAATTATTCTGAGTGCCAAATATTTTTCGTGTTCTTCAAGAATTGGTAAATTGTAAATTGTCCAATATTGGGATTACAACTTCAAATAATTATTAAATTACTCAATTCAGTTAATCTATAAGAAGCTATTTCTTCTATCTTGCATGACTTAGTTGCTATGTCCACCATGTTGAATTCCTGATTAATGAAATAACTTCTCACTAAAAAAAGACGAAATATTTCTCGGTTAAGAAGGTTCAAGAAATATCAAATTCAATTAAATTATCAATGATAAGAATTATGATACTTTAGCAAAATAAACATCTCAAAACATTATTTGCAACCTCTGCCAACAGGTAAAATTAGCTATAATAATATTTCCAGATCCAAATAACTTCTTGTACCAGAAATCCAAAGTCTTGAGTCTTTGAATACATATTAAAAATTACCTCTTAAACATATATGAGACTGGTTAAAAAAAAAAAGTACATTTCAATTAAAGCCCCACCAATACATTTATAATAACCTTGCTTTTCTTCTCTTACTCCTTCTTCTCCTCCTCCTTCTTCTCCTCCTCCTCCTTCTTCTTCCTTCTTCACATCCTTTTCCTCCCTTTCTATCACACCCAACGTCATGCCTTTATTTAGTTTTGTCAGAAATAATATAGTATTCATTAGTTTTTTAAAAATAAACCATTGAGAGGTCATTTGATAAAAATCACCTGAGGATACCATAAGTTCAAACCAAGCTAGTGGATTTAACTGATCTCCTGATTTTTTAAGTTTATATATATATATATATATATATATATATATATAAAGTGATAGAAAATAGGAGGATTTGAGATAATTATAATTAAGTAATTCATCAAGTCTAGATCTCTTCTAGAAGAAAACTCAACAGAATGCTGAAAGCACTGGATGGTCGTTTCTTCCTATATTTGGGAATCATAAGAAGTGCGCATCCACTACCAAGAATTGAAACCTGGACAGTTACGTTATCAGGCAAGTGTCATACAAACTGTTCCAATGGGCCTCGATGACAAAGAGGTAGTGAATCAGACTCGATATAGCACTGCTCAATCACATATTCCGTGATAGAACTCATCCAAGTTTCTTTTTTACCCATAGGACTGTGCCCCCATGAGCCACGAAATACTACCTGGTTCAAGCAAGGATATACTTGTATATCCTTGCTTGAACTAGCTTCGAATGCTCTGGATGAAGCGACTTGGTGATATAATGTCAACATCAGATGTTTCGGTCTAATAGACCATCTTCAGGACATATTCATAAAACATAATTAACATAGACCATATTCAATTCAACATGAAAAAGACGATGGACATAAAAGCGAGACCAATCCAAACAGATAACTGAAATCTTTTATAAGATCAGCGTTCCGTTTAAATATGATCACGTCGTCATCACGTGGGCGATGTTGTGAAAACGTATTCCTAAAATTTGAGTATTTTGAATGAAAAACGGAAAGAATTTTATTTTGATCTAAAACTTATATGTACATTTGTCGAGCATTAATCTTGCTAGAAAAGAGGAAATATTAAAGAAGCCAGGTCTAGTGTTGAAATTTTGCTGTTGTGACCTCCTGATCCAGTTTTCCTCTCTAGTGTTCCCTCTTTTTTAAACTTATGCACCGTTCTCTTGATGGTTCTTGAATGGACTTTGAAGATGGAAGCCAGAGTATAAATGTCGGTACCATTACTGAAAGCCTGAATGATTTTTTCCTCTCCCCATTGCTCAGTCAGGAAGACATAGAGTGGCTGACACAAACGATTTTAACCTGTTCTCTTTCTAACTGAATAACTCAAAGGGTTTTTCAGTGATTCTTACAACAAATGGTGTCAAGATGGCTAAATGTTTTACCTGAAAACCTAGAAAAAAGAAACTCAATTAGTTCAAAGGGTTTTTTTTAGATATTAAACATTTTGTGGGATGAACAGTTATCCTATGCTGTTACAAGATTTGGACAATTTTGCTGTTATACCTGGTACACACACACACACACACACACACACATATCTATCTATCTATCTATCTATCTATCTATCTATATATATATATATATATATATATATATATATATATAAACTTTGCTGATACAAACATTTAAGGACTTTATTGCTATACTCATAAATGACTTTATTTATTTTGGGATTTAATTCTCTTATATAAAGTGCTTCTAGGATTTTAAGTTTTTGCTTATTATTTTGGTGTAATATAGATGTATTTTCAACTAATTCAACTGTGAATGTGGGCATGAGTGTTCCTTTAAATGCTGTAAGATTGAACTATGCTCATGCAAGAGAAAATGTAAGCCTTCTTGTCAGCATTGTCATTGTAAAAACAACATACATATTAACATTTTTATCAGAGATGCAATCTCCTAAAGGATATCTAAATTGATATACAATGTTGGCCTTTTGTTAGATGTTAGTTGACAGAGAAGAACTATTTTTGACAAGTAGGTTGGTGGTATTAAATTTAGTATAGTATACAACAAATCTCACTTTTTTACTTGGATCAGTGTGGTGGGGGATGCAGTAGTGTTTATGAGTCTTTTTCCTCCTGCTTATGGTTAGGATGCATTTAATTATGGTATGATAGTTTGATATGTTTAGAATTATTTGATGATGTATTGTATTTATTTTTGTTCATGTTTATATTCCTAATAGCATGTCTAATTTGTTCATCAACGACGTAATTAGGAAAGTCATTATTAATGAGGATTTGTTTAATATCTTTTAATTCAGTATAGAAAATCCTTTTTGTGGAAGAATTTGATTTAGCATGGATTATTAAGTTTCATATAATAGCTGTTTTGTAATAATTAGGACATTCACTTTTATAGTTAAGAGTGCACGGGTTTATGTCCGTTGTTGTTTTTTTATATGGAGAGGTAGTAAATGTATTATTATTATTATCTATCAGTACATGAAGAAAAACGAATAATTTTCTTTTTGTTAAGTTTATACGTGAACTTAAGTACAGAGATTTTTAAAGTTTTTTTGTAATTTATACATTTCATTTATATCTTTGACTAAAATGAAAATGTCATCTACATATCTTAAGTAAATAGAGGTTTTTTGTGGTATTAAGTACATTATTTTCTAGGTTAGTCATAAAGAAATATACTAAATGTTGGACCAAGAACAGATCCATAGAGACACTATTGTAAATATATGTTATTTTGGTGGTCATAAAAGCCAAACCTGTTTGAATATATATATATATATATATATATATATATATATATATATATATCAAGTTTGAATCTCACCACAGGTGATTTGTCAGGAAGGAGATTTCCTGATGTTAGTCTGGAAGGGAGGGCAATCTCAGTGAGCAGCACCTTTGGAAAGTGCCTGAAAACCGTACCACAGGTTGACCCCAGCCTTGTGAGTGAAATTGGGTAGATGGAACACTTCAAAGACTGTCAATAGCTGTGTTAGCATGAAGTCACATATCATCATGACCGAGTAATTGATTGTGCTGGCCTTGTTCTGATTGTTGACCAGGCTAGCTCACACACTCTCTCCCAGAAACTGTAACTAAATTCTGCTCAGCATAGTCACAGCATATACCACAGTTTGGCTCTGTGGGTGTTGACAAACACAGATGTGCCTGAGTGAGTGTCTGCAACAGTGATTGGCTAGCCACCCTAGTAGATGGGTATCCTCAAATACATGAGTATATATATATATATATATATATATATATATATATATATATATATATATATATATATATATATAGCTCTGGCATCACGCCTTCATAATCAGCCTATGAACTTTCAGCCCATCCTTGTAAATGCCAATATTTAAATAATGCAACAGTCAGTTTTCAATCAGCAATTGACAATGTGCTGACCATGTTTGGAAAATAAAAAATCATTCATATCACTTTAGAAACATAAAAATCTAGACATTCAGTTAAAAAAAAAAAAAACATCCTTGATAATGTCTAATAAAATAGCTGAAAGTGCTGGATATATATATATATGTATGTATATATATATATATATATATATATATATATATAGAACATATGGACAGTTATTACATGCTTTATCCAGAAAATATATGAACACAAAAAAATTGAATATAAAGCTTAATCACTATACCTTATCGGTCATCTTTAATCAAACTTTTATATATATATATATATATATATATATAAAAACAAAGAACAGTAAGATATATAATCTGGTGCTCTTATTGTTATTTTTATTTTTTACAAAATAGTGCTCAATGTAAATTTACAGAGCATTAATATTATAAATTAACTGATTTAAAATATGTTTTTTTTGCTACACAGTAATAACCATGTTTCAAAAATGGAAGCTAAAAGCTTCAAATTTAATTTTGTAATTAAATTAAAAACAAAATTTGCTTGAAGAACTAATGTTTTTAATTTAATTACAAAATTAAATTTGAAGCTTTTAGCTTCCATTTTTAAAATATGGTTATTATTGTGTAGTGAAAAAAAATTTATAATATATATAATCAGTTAATTTATAATATATATATATATATATTTGTGTATTTAGGCTGCAAATTATCTTTTAGGTTTGTCTAATTAAATAAATTACAAACATTATGCCTGCTTATTTTTATCATAATCCTTTCATATTCACAAATATTTTTCTGTATATTACAATTAAATAAGGCAAGAAATATATTGTAACAGAGAGAATCACTTTTATTTTTCAAGTAATTTCCATTTCTTTCTGAGATCATCATCAGAGGTGCAACAAACTATATGTAGCTATTCATGAGTGAATTTTGTTTTTCTTCTGTATTCCTGTCCACTTCCACAATACAGAAAAATACTTGTTGGCAACACCAATATACAAGACCATGAAGATAATAAACAAAACTTCATATTCTTGAGGCCCTCTATATCAAAATCAACTAACCAACACTCAACAAAATTTATTATGAACATAGCAACAACATATTATAGTGCATATAACATTCAATGCCATTTCACATTTCTACCAATTTCCGCTCAGTTCCATCCTATTGAAACATTTGTTTTGCAAAAAATTCCATAGCTACAATGGATGAATTTAAAATTTTAAACTAATTACAAAGCACATTTGTGAGTGTTTTTAAAAATTACCATCACAATGGAATGCAGATTTTATCACAGTTAAAATAAGTTTGTCTTTTTAATTTACTACTGAAGATGATTGTACAAACGATCAAAAG
>CAHIKZ030000246.1:275000-427500 GCA_903632075.3 Acanthosepion pharaonis | reverse complement strand
GATCCATTATTGTACATAGGTTATAATAAAATTTGTATTTTTTGTGAATACTACCTTATGAAAATTGAGATGTAATAGTGTCTGTTTCTACACAAGTGTTTGTCATCTTAATCAAATCATCTTTGTAGGTATACTAACAATTCAAATCCAATAAATATGGCACAAAATATAAAATAGAGGAAGCAAAAAGCTGGTCAATACTTTTAACCTACCTTGTCTCAATTGATATTCAAAAATTTCCTTTTAACCCAAATTTCACATTTACATTTCTCTCTCTTACTGTAATCACTGGAATACCAGAATGGTAACAGTAATTGCAATGTTAGTTGTTTCCTTATAATTGTCTACAATATTAATAGTTTGGGTTGGGATATACTACCCATGAAACCCCAAACTCTGGGGGCTAAGCCTTATAGGAGGCCCTGGGCAGTGCTTTGTGGCCTTTGCTATCTTATCAACATTTGCTTTTTTCTACCTACATTTAATATGTTTCAAATTAAACTAAGCACAACTGACTACTAAAGAATGAAAAATTTTTGCAGGTTTTGACATCATTCTGGAGTCTCTTATTTCCATCCAAATCTTGGATGTGCAGGTGGTGTAATGAATAATAGCTCAGAATTGCAAATCAGTGAGTCAAGTTTCAATTTCAGCTGGGTTTTTTATATTCACATACATAAATACACTTGGGAAAGGTATAAATCCACATCTTCTCCCCCAGCTATGGGTTAATTAGTTAGACTTGTATCAGTAAATCATTATTACTTCCAAAAAATCTTGCAATCTTAAAATATTTTATGACTTAGAATAACATGAAAAATGGTTGATAAGCTGTAAAAAAACAAATCAATCAATCTCACATTAAACTGACTTTGTGTCATATACAACTACCAATTAGAGAAGGATAAATTGACTGATCAAAGTGGAGTATCTGTACATTCTGCCTTTAAATAAAAGTGCAAACAAGACAACTCCAAATTATTTTCATTTGTTTATTTACTGAGAGCAGCCATCTTGAAATGATAACTATTATAGGCCTCATTTCTTCTTCCCTTGGCAGGTAATATAGTGTCAAGGCTGGCTGGAGGGTGTGGCTGATTTTACAGTCCCTCAGACAATGCATTGTGACTCTCACTATTTGCTTTTTTTCTACCTCCATTTATATGTTAGAAATTAAATTGACTATTAAAAGAAGAAAAATTTGATGTCATATATATATATATATATATATATAGTATACACACACACACACACACATATATATATATATATATATATATATATATATATATATACATATATATATATATATATATATATATATATATATATAGTATACACACACACAATTTTATATATATATATATATAGTATACACACACACACACATATATATATATATATATATATATATATATATATATATATTTAATATTTATTAATAAAAAAGACAACACTTAATATTATTAACTTTGTGCATGCACACAATATCTTAACTGTATTTTGAAAAAAATGAAAAAACATTATATAAATACATACATGCAATTTTAACTATTTCTTATTTAACAGTTAAAATATTTAACCTTGAAAATGGCTAAATGTATAGCTAAAAGTGCTTTTGTTATGGATAAAAGAACATTCGACAGATTTTATATAATTTATCATCCTAAAAGAAAAAATTATTAGATCGCATAAGAAATTGTATAAAAAACTAAATAAAAATTGCACCTTGTCTGTATCGTATTCAATGAAATGTGCATGAAAGAAGGATTGCTGCCTAAATAAATTATTATACAAATTAAATATATATTTAAAAATTTTAAATATATATATATATATATATATATATATAAAATACCCATACATACATATATATATATATATATATATATATAGTATAATGTAAATTTAAATGTAACACATTATTACAATTTTATTTTAAAATATATATATATATAAAAAAAAATATATATTTTAATATATTTAATATTAAAATTTTAAAATTATAAATTTAAATTTTAAAATTTTCGTTTTAGTTTTAATGAATACATATATATATATATATATATATATATATATATATTTAATTTTTTTTTTTTTTTTTTTTTTCCTTTTTCTGGATCTCTTTAAATTTAAATATTAATTTAAGTAATAAAAATGGCAGTTTACACAAAACTACAAATATTAGTATATATATATATATATATATATAGTATTTTTTTAAGATTTGAAATAACATAAACATTTTTTTTTTACATATATATATATATATATATATATATATATATTATTTATAATCTAAATTTACTCTATATATATATATATATATTTTAAAATTTTAATTTCAGAGATTTCTTTAAGTATGTATATTCAATTTTAAAATTTTTCAAATAATATATAAATTTTCTCAAATTAAAAACTAAATTTAAATATATATATATATATATATATAAGTTTAAAAATACCATGGGTCATTCAAAGCTTACAAATTTATTTCAAATTCAATTTTGTTTCATATATATATAACTATATATATATATATATATATATTTTATGACAAACATTGAAACTTTTGAAATATTTTTCATTGTTATATATATATATATATATATATATAAAAAAAATCCAAATTTGAGAAAACATTTTACATTTATATATATATATATATATATAGTATTTTATTAATTAATTTATTTATTTATTTTAAATATACATATATATATATATTATATTTAATACAATTTTAGTACAATTTTAAAATTACCACATTAAAATTTAAAATATTTTCATTAAATAAAATTAATTTAACCTATTACTTTATAACAGAAGGATAATTATATATATATATATATATTATATATTATATTTAAATATTTAAGTAATATAAATATACAAAACTATATTTCTCATATAAACTATATATAAATATTTATTTTAAATATACCCCCTTTTTAATAAAATTTCATATATATATATATATATATATCATATATAATATATATATATTCAATATATATATATATATATATTTTATAAATTTTTTCGTTTTAACCAAATTTTTTAAATAACATAAAACATATATATATATATATATATATAAATATTATTCAACATAATATATATATATATATATATATATTCCATATTACTGTAGGTGTTTTAACTTGATTCTTTTAGATACCAAACATACATATATATATATATATATATAGTATACAATTTTGGTATACTATATTCATATTTATTTTGTATATATATATATATATATATATATATATATAGTATACATATTTATAAAATATATATATATATATATATATATATATATATTTATACCTATCTAAATAAGTTTCATTTTCATACTAGTTTTATATATATATATATATATATATATAGTATAAAAATCTTGTTAAATAAATAAAAAATAACACACATACACATATATATTTATATATATATATATATATATATATATATATAGTATTTTATTTAATCTAAAAAACATACATATATATATATATATATATATAGTATTAGCCCCAATACAAACCATTGGTATATAATCCAGGTGGATCCTAGTAATAAGAACTGTTAAAACTGATCCACAGAGAGCTAAATGTCTTTTGATTTTGTGAAATTAACAGAGCATATAGAGGAGGAGTAAAAACCAATTATCTCAATATGACTAGAGTCTATTTTGGGCTGAGAAATAATTTTACATAATATGAAATAGACCATACCATGTTGAGGTAATTTTGGTTTTGCCTTTCAGCAAAACGTCAGGTTTTCAGATATATAAATAACAGTATAGTATATATTTATTTATGCCACATATACATGTTTATAGTATTTACATTATAATCATAACTCCTGATAGTTACTATATTGTTTTTATAACTAAAAAATAATCCCTTCCCCTCTATGGACAATCAACTATAACAGACCACTCCTCCCCACTATTAGACCGTTGATGAGAGGTTTGTCTGTATTAGAAGCCCCCACCTACCAAAAAATCTGCAAAAATAACAATTTAAATATAAGAAATATTTTTACATTAATTGGTCTAATGAGCTTTCTTCATGAGTACCTTGACTTCACAACTTTAAGTACAATACTCGATTGGCAGTTAGGTCTCATAATTTCACTGTTGGAATTGCTAGTTGTAACCATAAATTCTATGCTAATAGCTTCTTCACCCACACTGCTCACTTAAGAAACTCTCTTCTGGATTCTTGCTCGCCTGTCAACTATGATCTTCAAAAATTTAAACACAAGGTCAGTCGTCATTATCTGTCTCCTTGAATCTTGTTCTTTTATTGCCCTCTATATTACTTTTACTCTCAATAACCTCTTGCATTTTAATGGAGTTACACATGTCAAGGCCCAAGAGCCACTTAAGGTAGATTGTTACTGAGTGAGGTTGTTATATGAATATAAAAGGAGAAAGTAAGAAGCACAGATGAGGATTTTTAGGAAAGATACCCTTTGACCTTTGACTTGAAGAGGTTAAGAGTGGAGGTCTGTTACACAGTTCTGAGGAAGTAGCTGTTGAAATGGAACTTTCTTATTACTAATGAGATGCGAAGGGAATGAGGATGAGTCAACTCTGCGTATGTGGCATGACGGATCTTAGCTGTGAAGGTCTGAAATGGTGGAACTAAGAAATGTAGCTTGTTGGAACATTTGACATGAAAACAGCGATTATGTGGCGAGGATCTAGATGATTCATCCCAGTGTATAAGGCATGTGAACGATAGTAAAGAGACAACTATTATGAAAGATAGGAAGTTGTGGAGAGCTATGTTCACCTACTTAAAAAGTTTGTCTAAATGGATGGCAGAACAGGAAATTGTAGGATAGTAATGGGACAAATATTACTTAGAACTACAAAGGATAGGAAGTAGTAGAGAGGCATGATCACCTACCTGAAGAGCTTCTGTAAATGGATGTCAGAGTAGGGAGTGGGAAGTATAGTAGAGAGATAAATATTAGAGCCTAAGAATGATAGGAAGTTGTGGAGAGCCATTATCACTTATTTAAACAGCAAATGGATGACAGAACAGGGATTGGGAAGGATAGTAGAGAGACATATTACTTAGAGCTACAAATGACAGGAAGTAGTGGAGAGCCATAATCACTTAACTAGTTTGTGTAAACAAATGTCAGAACAATGCAAGGAATAGTAAAAAGACAAATATTGCTAAATGCTACAGAAGATAGGAAGTTGTGGAGAGCCGCGATCAACCACCTCCTGAAGCACATGACACAGAAACAGAAGCTGTCGACTCACAGTCATAGATTGATGGCCTAAGTAATAGTTGTGATAAAAAGTAACTAAACTGGCTGTAGCTGACCATCAAGTGACATGGTAATTAAGATGCAGTTTTTATTTATTTGCGACATATTACAAGAGACACAGAGAAGAAACGATATTCTAGCTCGGAAAGTGATCACCTAAAGCACAAAGCAAACAATCAGATAATGGAGATTGCATTTGCAAGAGGATTAGGCAACTGGGTGCAGTTATATGTTAAGAGATAAATGCAGACAAGTGCATTATTTTTTCGTCGTCTTTCAGTGCTGCTAGGTAACAATTATTGCTTTGCCCTCAATCGACCAAAAAGATAGAAGGAAAGCTGTGGGTGAATAGGAAGGCTTTTTGTATACATATTGGGATTACCAAATGGTGTTGGGGGTCAAAAACAAACAACAGGCATACAAGAAATTAAAAATATAAAATGGCGACAATTTACCCATCAAACCTGTACACCTCTACGCACACTATACAGGGTGCGACTGGTAAATTGCCGCCATTTTATATTCCTCATTTCTTGCATGTCTGTTGATTTTGTCAACTACACAGTGAGATCCGTTGGGCACCGTCTGTGAGAAAAAGAGCTCCATGACACAATATACGTGGCCAAAAATTTTGAAACGGCATGCTGTACTGCTTGGCATTCATGTGGAAGCTCCAATATGTACATTTCAGAGTGTTTGGGATGACAATCTGAGAACAATGCCCTGGATTCGGAAAGAGTTGGATGAGTCTAATGATGATTATGAAGGTATGGCAGCTCAAAATAAAAGAACATCTGAATTTGTTGGTGAGGGCCTCAGACTCAACACAGAGGCCTACATCAAGTTTCTTGAGGAGGTAGTGCTGCCCTGAGTGAAGAGGGAGGCTGCTGGTAGGCCCTATGTCTGGCAACAGAACTCAACACCATGCCAAACAAGCAGGAGAACCCAGTTATGGCTGTCTAACAATTTCTGCAACCACATCACCCCTGGCCACTTAACTCCCCCGACTGCGGCCCCCTTGATTATTATGTGTGAAGCACAGTTGAGTGAGAGACCAACAAAAACTCCTTGTAATATCAAAGATGAATTGAAGGCAAGGATTATGACAACATCACCAACTTAAACAAGGCGACCATCCAGAAGAGTTGCAGGAGATTCTGAAGTCATCTGGAGGCTGTGGTTGAAGCCAATGGCAATTTTAGTGAAGAAATTTACTCTTTAGTATTTCAAGATATTGTTGTGTAATTTGGGTAAATATATCTGTTAAAATAAGATGTCAGTGTTATTTTCATTTTTGTGATACTGAGATGACAATTTATCCATTGTACCCTCTACATGTATATGAGCCCCCTCATATGTACCTGTGCAAAGATACACACACTCACATAATTATATATATATATATATATATATATATATATATATATATATATATATATATATATTGCACATTGAGTGCTGGTGTTAATAAAATATTGCTCAATGTAATATATGTGATATTTATATTTACACTAGCAGCATGGCCTGGTGTTGCCTGTGCTTGATTCAAAAATCGTACGACTCATACAGCAATCGCTTTCACTTGACTTAAAATATTTTTGCCCTTCCTTGCCTTTTAAAGGAGTGCCCTTTGCCGTGCTGATGTTGCTACATGCCTTATTTCTTGCCTATCTCACACTGCGAATTTTTTTCTAAGCTCTATACTAAACATTAAATCTGTTATGAAAAAGAACTAAACAAAATGAACACAAAACAATCAGCTTTAAAAAAAGGACTTGTAACTGGAAAAACCGAATGAAAAAAGAACGTTAACAACAAATACTTTTTCATGCCCAACCCAGTTCTGCAGAATCAGAATCAACATTGAGTTTAAGCAACCAAATGAGCCAATTGGAGTAAAGTGCCATGCAGATTTAAATTTTTCCCACTTGTGACGAATGCAGCTATCGATTTTTTTTGCATGATAGCATGCTAGTTAACATTCGTGTCAGTCAGCTGTTGGCTCTCATGCTGGCCAATAGAATCTTCCTGCCTATTCGTGGCAGCCAGCGATAGACTCTCATTCTGGCCAATACAAAATGGCCGAGAACTACATGAAAACTGCTGTAGAAGCAGGAAAAAAATGATTATTTCCACTATCGATGGGAGTTGGGAAATGCAAAGTTGGTCTTGGCCTTCCTACTAACTTGGAGCATGTGCATGTAAATTTTGGTGCAAATCCATCGAAAATTGCGGCCGTGCATTCGTTACACATGCACACGCACACGCACTCACACACACACACATCCTGCCTTTTATAGATAGAGATTATAATTCTACCTATGTAACTTGTAATAATTTTTGTGGCTGTGTGTCTTATTAAATTTTTCTTTTTTTTTTCTTCTTATATTTATGTTTATTTTAAATACAAAAGAATTTTCTTTTTGTTTAACCACAATTCCCCGTATAAAATATGGACCACTTCACCATTATGATAATCTTATTTATCTAACATAGTTAAATTATATAACAATCAGTCTCAAATGAACACACGAAGAATGCTGCTGGTGAGGAAAAATGTGTATATTTACTAATATATACAGGTAGAAATCCGTTGGTATAATCCAAGCGAGTCCTATTAACTCAATATAGAATTTGAAATATTAAATGCTAAAACTGACTCATAAAGAATGCTCAGTGTTTATTTTCATCCTTGATAAAATCCAAAGAATCAGCAATATTATTGGTACTGATATGGCATCTCAGTTTTAGTCTCTTTCCTATCACCATAATGTTGCATCCCTGTGCCTTTTCTATAAATACTTTCATGGTAATTGTTTAGATGAGTTCTTCAGTATGGTACCTAGACTTTCTGAATTTAAATGCAGTATTATATTAGTGACGTGGCTTTATCATTTTAGAGTTGAGTTAGCAAGATGTAACTGTAATTTCTATGCTAACAGTTTCTTTTCTCACACTTCTCACTTGTGGAATTCCCTTCCAGCTCCATGCCTTCCTGTCAACTTTAATCTTCAAAACTTTAAATGCAATGTCAATCGCTATCAACTGTTCTCTTGATTCTTCTTCTTTTGTTCTTGCTCCTTAGTAATGTTTCTGTTTTCTAATTCTTCCATATCCAATAGCCTTTGGTGTCTTAGTGGCTTTACTACCTTGCTTGGGGTGAATGTGATCAAAATAAAAAAAAATTAAAAATGACAGGATTTTTTTCACCCCCGATCACTACAATCTTAACCTATTCAAGGCTAGGGTTAATCATTATCTCCCTCACCTATATTTACAAATGACCTCCTGACGTAATCCTCTACCTCGAGTGGACCCCAGATTTTGTAATGGGTGACTCACACTCTTAAAAAAAAAAAAAAAAATCAGCACTTCTCCTTCATCCCAGAATATCTTTATGTTCTCTCTAGTGGCAAAGTGTTACTCACCAGCTATCTGCCTTGAATCGTCACACTCGTTCATTAGCTTTGGGTTGGGATCAAAGTGTAGTATCTATTCTTCACCTCCCTGCCATGGTTCTGTCTTTGGACAGTTCACAGCAAAGCCTTGCCCTGGGGATCCCAACATTATTGCAACACCTTCCTCATTGCATTAATGAGAAAGAATCAGTATATGGAGTGTTGGGGGAGTAGATATACAGTAATGAGAAACAAAAAAAAAATACACATAAAACAAAATTGTATTGATTATACAAACATATCAATAATAAACATATCAATCCCTTAAATGTTCACATCCTGGGTATGACGATAAACTACATTCGCATTCTGGGTAAGACGATGAGCTTGCGTCCAGCAGTAGGGCCTCTGGTTGGGAGGTTTTGGTGAGCGTGGAACCACCTCTTGATTGCTGGTGTTCCCAGGTCAACCCTGACCTGGGGTGGTGGAACCTGTTGGGGTCACAGGTAGTTGACCCCAAAACTGAGGTAAAAAGCATTATAAAAGTGTAAAAATGGGTTTTAATACCAGAAATACTTTGTAAAAATTATTACCAGAAATAAATTTTCAGCTATACGTTTTTGAAAAAATATTGCCAGCTATACATTTTTGAGGAAAAAAATATTAACAGGAATAGATTTTTGACAAAACAAAAATATTACCAGGAAAAAAATGTTGTCGGCATTAAATGACCCATTGAAGTTGATATGCCGTAAAACAAACCAAACCAAACCTTAAATGTTCAAACTGTTTGCCCCCATCATTCACATATTCCTCTTTACCTGCAAAACATTTATTATTATTAAATTGTTATTTATATTTATTATTATTATTATAAAAATTATCAAAATAAAAATATTAAAAATGAATTCTAGAACCATTATGATAATACTGGTATAATACTTACTATATATTTACTTTTGCAGACTCTGGTATACCAACATCAGTGTAATAGTCATTGCAGGGACTGAGCAGTTTTGTCCTTGGCTACGGCCATATAACATTGAAATACAAATACTATTGTAAAAGCACACATCCTATAGGCATAACTTGCTTATGACCATATCATGTTGAAATACAAGTTCTCTTCTGATCACTGAAGTTAAGCAACATTGATCCTTGTCAGTACCTAGATGGGTGACAGCTTGGGAAAACAAATAAATCCATTAAGGCACAAGGGGATGCTGAGTGTCAAAGTTTCTCTTAGTGGTACTTCTCAGATACCTTTTTAAGCTAGACATCCTATGGGCATAACTTGCTTATGACCATATGTTGAAACACTAGTTCATGTATGTTAACTGAAGTTAAGCAATGTCAAGCTTGGTCAGCATTTAGATAGGTGTTCACTGAAGAATACATGGTGCTGTAAGCTTGGATGTGTAGGTGGTGTAATGAATAATGGCTCAGAATTGCAAATCAGTGAGTCAAGTTTCAATTCCACCTGAGTTTGTTATATTGACTTTTGCACAAATACACTTGGAAAACGTATAAAATCCACATCTTCTCCCCCAGCTATGGGTTAATTAGTTGGACTTGTATAAGTAAATCATTATTACTTCCAAAAAGTATTGCAATCTTAAAATATTTTATGACTTTGAATAACGTGAAAAAGGTTGATAAGCCATAAAAATAAATCAATCAATCTCACATTAAAATGACTTTGTGTCATATACAACTACCAATTGGAGAAGGATAACTTGACTGATCAAAGTGGAGTATCTGTACATTCTGCCTTTAAATAAAAGTGCAAACAAGACAACTCCAGATTATTTTCATTTGTTTATTTACTGAGAGCGGCCATCTTGAAATGATTTATAACTATTATAGGCCTTATTCCTTCTTCCCTTGGAAGGTAATATAGTGTCAAGGCCGGCTGGAGGATGGTGTCTGATTTGACAGTCCCTCGGACAGTGCATTGTGACTCTCACTATTTGCTTTTTTTCTACCTCCATTTATATGTTAGAAATTAAATTGACTATTATTGGAGAAAGATTTCTGAGGATTTTGATGTCATTTTGGGGCCTTTTTTTTTCCTTGTCTGTGATTTTATTTTGCTCATGCTTATGTCTTGAAAAACACTACATAAAATTCACTTTTTTTTATCCATGATATTGAATGTGTTAAAATTATTCACCTTTTTAACAAGAAAATCTCAAATTGATGCTAAAAACTGCCACAGAAGATTGTTGATTTAAGATGGAATAATCTATTATGGCATGTCTCTAATTTCTATTTAGATTTCAATTTTTTTAGTTGAATTATTCACCTATATTGCATATGATTCATTATTGTACATAATTAGGTTATAATAAAATTTGCAATTTATACAAATACTAGCTACTATGGTAAGTAGACTTTATGAATTTAAGCTCAGTGATAGATTGGCAGTAAAGTCTCATTATTTTACAATTGAAATAGTTGCTAGATATAACTGTAAGTTTTATGTTAATAGTTTCTTCTTTTACACTTGTAGCTTGTGGAGATCACTTTGGGTTTCTTGATTCTCAGTTAACTTTGATTTTCAATAATTTAAATGCAATGTTAATTGTTATCTTCTGTCTGCTTACTTCTTGTTGTTTTATTATTTTCTCTCCTTAATAGTGTTTTTTTTTTGTCTTATTCTCTCACATTCAGTAACCCTTTTCATCTTAGTTGCTTTATTACCTTTCATGGGGTGAAATGATTAAAAACAAATTATCTCTGGTAAACAAATAAATCCAATTTGACCCAATTTTGTCTGTTTTTGATTCCTGGAAAAAATGGGATTGAGTTCTGAACTGAAGCATAAGATGCATTAGGCTTTTGGACACCATTTTGGATGAAAAAACCCCCCTGCATCTTACACACTGAGGATTACAGTATATTTTCTATCTAAAAAAAAACCCCAGAGAAATTCCAGGGGAAAAAGTTTATTTTCATGTATAAAACGCACCTGATTTTAGAGCTATGAAAATGACCAAACCCTGTGAAAAAGAACAAGAAAAAAATGTAGATTTTCTTTACCTTTGTGATTCATAAGCATCATGAAAGCCTGATAATGACTATATATATATATATATATATATATATATATATATATATATACTTTTCTGATTTGTAAGCATTATGTAAACTTTGTATTTTTTATTGTAAATTAAAAAATATTTTTACCTCAAAGAAACATTATGAAAGATTTTTTTCCCTTTGTTAGAATCCACCATTATTAGATAGATATCTCTCTGGTAAACAAATAAATCCAATTCGACATGATTTTGTCCATTTTTGATTCCTGGAAAAAATGGAATTGAGTTCTAAACTAAAGCATAAGATGTATTAGGCTTTTGGACACCATTTTAGATAATAAAAAAAAACTGCATCTTACACACACAGGATTATGATATATTTTTTTATTTTAAAAAGTATTTATTGGATTTTTCAGTGAGAAATCTTTTTCCCCAAGAAACAGTGAACCTGTTTTTTTTTCCTTATATTCTCTATTACTCAGTAATTCTTTATGTCTTAGTGACTTTATTACCTTGTTTGGGGTGATGTGTTTACAAAAAAAAAATGAGACTTAAATGAACATCAGTTTATCATGTATGAGACATGTAAAGAAGGCTCCTCCTGCTTCTAGCTCTTCCTGTTTTTCCATCAAATGGGAAGGTTTGCATATATGATTTCCACAAAGCATTACAAGGAAGGAACCAGTGATCTGCAAACTAGAATTTAAAACTGTTCTCGGTTTTATTTTCGAGTATCTGACCTTGTGTGAGAGTCTTTTCTGCTAAATAAGATTCCATTAGATTCCTTTTTGCAGAGTGGACCAACCCTGATAAGATATGTTTGTTCATGAAGTCTGGTCAGATTAAATAGTATTTGTAGACCTTCTGGCTAGTAGAAAGTATTTTTTTCCTTTCTGCACTCAGACAGAAAGCACAACTTTATATTTTTTTTTTTGTTACTTTTTCTTCAGAATTGGTACACTAGATCCGATCATGTGGCCATGGGCTGCATTAGATATGGCTCATCATAAGGTGGGTAGTGCTATTAAAAAGATTCTGTGGCTGGTAATAAAGTCATAAGAAAAAAGTTACAGAAAAAGTCAGAAATAAAATCATATTAAAGAAGTCACAGAAATAAAGTCGCAGAAAAAGTCACAATTTTGGCTAAGTAAAAAAGAAAAACAGAAGTAGTCACAATTTGTTTCTGCGAGTGACATTTTTGGCGGGAACCCATTGTAGTAGATTTTTGAACCACACTTATTACTGTCAATAATTTCCATGGTAGGAGGTATACAAATTATTTTTCACAAAAAAAAATAATTTTTACTAAATCCAAATATTGTTGATCCACACCGAAATCCAAGATCTCCACTATTAATGCTGTCTTCAGGGTTAGGATTAAAAAAAATCTGTTAAAGAAAGATTGGGTTTATAACTCCCCAAAATTCACTCACTACTGTCCCCAAAGAATTCAGCAAGGAAAACAAAAATTTGGAGGCGGTGAGAATAAAATCTTATCAAGGCAAATTAATTAAAACTGAAATATCTAAATGTTGTAACCTAGGGAAAGTTACTGAATAGAATAATCACACGAAGGTTGGTAATGAATGATAATAATGAGGATACGAACAACACATATAAGATTTGCCAGAAGTGCATAGTAGTCATCAACAGATAGAAGTGAGTCAAGTGAATTTCACAATGAATCTCCAACTGCAGACCAGCATACAGTATTTACTACTGTATTTATGTGAATGGGACATACCCATTATTGTCCGTAGGTATGCTACAACACTAAAGGAACATTAGAAAATCTACCTCCACCGTTTGAAATTCCATCAAATATCACTTGAAGAAGACCAGAGCATACAACAGCTGAAATGTTGTAAATGTGACAATAAAGATGAGGAAATTAAGAAAAGATGCAGACTCAATATATGCATTGTCCTATTTTGTTTGTTTTTTTTCTGTAACTTTTTTTTCCTGGATTCAAAGATTCAAGGTAATTTTTCATTGAAGGTGGCTCAGCTATTTTTACTACAGAAGACTATACGCATAAGAATGTGACTTAGAAATGCAGAAAGGTTGATTGTTTCTTGGCATTATATTATCAGGGATGACAGTGATTAACACACATTGCCATATCTGATTGGTTTCTAATTTATTCATTGGAAAATATAATAAATATTTTTTAAAATATAAAATATACGGTAAACCTGTGTGTGTAAGACGCAGGTTTTTTTTTCATCCAAAATGGTGTCCAAAAATCTGCTGCATTTTTTACTTCAGTTTATAAATCAATATATTTTTCCAGGAATTGAAACAGACAAAATTGGGGGCAAATTGGATTTATTTGTTTACCAGAGAGATAATTTGTTTTTTTATCATTTCACCCCAAGCAATGCAATAAAGCCACTAAGACAAAAGGCAATTACTGAGTGTTAGAGAATATGAGAAAAAAAAGACACTATTATGAAGAGAGAAAAATAAAAGAAAAGGAATTCAGATGGATGATAATGATTGACATTGCATTTAAATTTTTGAAGATCAAAGCTGACTGGGAAGCAAGAAGTCAGAAAAGAGTTCCACAAGCGAGAAGTGCAATAGAAAAAATTGTTATTATACAACTTATGATGAAATCTGGTGCACCTCGAGGTGGTGTAATGGTTAGCAAGCTTGGCTTGCTAGAACAATTAAGACTGAGTAGTGAGTTCGATCCTCACTGGGTACCCCCAGTGTCACATCTAAGCTACACTTGGAAAATCACTATGATGAAATCTAGCCATTTCAAGTGTAAAATGATGAAACCTTGCTGCCAATCTAGTACTGATCTTAAATTCATAAAGTTTAATTAACATAGAGGAAAGTTCATCTGAACAATTATCATGAAAGTATTTACAGAAAATGGGCAGGGAAGCTGCATTATGGTGCCAGGTCAGGATCAATAATATTGCAAATTCTTCTCTGGATTTTATCAAGAATCTTTAAATATATAGCAGCAGCACCAGACCAGATGTGTCAGTTAACACTGCAGATAACTCTGTAAAAGTCATGCATCAATTTGACACTTTTTCAGTATTATAAAAAGGATCCTTCTTTTAAATTGATAAAAAAAAAAAAATGATATTTTTTTGATTCTGACAAATACTAATCTTCAAAGATTATTTCTTAGAAAATCTTTCCTTATCTTTTAGGAATTGACCAGTTTATTTAATTAGTGCCAAATTCTTTTAAAAGTTTTAATATACCAGTCACCATTGCTGTGTTTGTTATTTGATTAATGATTATATGAGGACATTGATGTGGCTTGTGGGCTGCAGTTTGATCATGACTATTGCTGAGGTAAGGGTCTCATGACCCCCTCTAAATGATACGCCCCCCCACTCTACTACATCTTAATTTTTATAAGGTAGTATTCATATAAAATACAAATTTTATTCTAACCTAATTATATAGAATAATGGATCTGATACAATATAGGTGAACAATTCAATGAGAAAAATTGAAAATAAATATGATGTATCTAAATACAAATTAGAGACATGGCATAATAGATGATTCCATCTTACTTATTATAAAACCCAGATTGTATGTGTATGTGTGTGTCTGTACATTTATATATTGGATCGGATTTCCTACATTTTTCAACCGATTTCAACAAAACTTCACAGGACTGCGTAAAATTACCTTGTGGTGGTTCTGACAGTGCCAAAAATGGGAAAAACACAATTGTTTTTGCACAAAATCAATTTGAAAACACAATAAAACACGATTCTGTCGCCAGAATGAAAGGGGGACAACTCATATCGAGTTATACTTATTATAAAACCCAGGTTGTTTGTTTGTGTGTGTGTGTGTGTTCATTTATATATGGGATCGGATTTCCTACATTTTTTAACCGATTTCAACAAAACTTCACTTTTTTTTGGCAGGTAGTGTTTCTTATTGTCTTGCACACATTTTTTCTTTATTTTTACATTCAGAATGTTGAATTCATTTACAAGACAATTGTTTATAATAAAGTTCTATTCAATCGGTAGACTCATAACCATTGAAAACAATGTTTTTGTTTCAGTTTGGGTTTGACCAATTCGTAAAAAAAAAAAAATATTTAAGACATGCATGTCTGTCAACCTTAAACAATAATCTTTGTCAATTTTATTTTTCAGTCTTTATGATGGTCGATACTAGATCTATCTCTTACTGTTACATCCCCGGGCAACGCTGGGCTCTACTGCTAGTCTTAAATAAATCAACAATGTTTTGTACCAAGTTTTCATATCAACATTCTTCTTTTCCCTATGTTCCATGTCTCCTCAGGACATAAGTGATCATGGCTCTCCACAACTTCTTGTAGCTCTTAATAAATTTTGTCTTTTTGTTATCTCTCCTGAAACATGTTCTGACATCCATTTACTCAAGCTCACTAAATAGGTTATGCGTTGTTTTCCTTTGTCTTTCTTGCTTTCAATCTGTCCTCTGAGTATCAGATTTTCCAAGCCCTCCTTCCTTATAATGTGCCCTAGAAATTTCAACTATCGCTTCCTGATGTTAAGTATAAGTTTCCTTTTAGTTTCTATTTTCTCTAAAACTTTGTCATTCCTCACATGTTCGGTCCATGGTATCCTCAGCATCCTTCTGTAGAACTACATTTCTGTTGCTTCATCCCTTCATCTTTGTGAAGATTTTCCAGTATTCACTGGCATATAGGATGAATGATATCATGTAACAGTTTAGTACTCTTTTCTTTGTTTCTAGCGATATTTTTCTATTTCTTAATACTCTGCTTAGCTTTTGGAAGGCGTCTTTGGCTATTCCAATGTACCTTTGGATTTCACTGTTGCGCTTTCCATTCTTTGTTAAAACACTTCCCAAATATTTAAATGTTTGTACTGGTTTGATTTTGATAGCTTTGAATTCCAGTTCCCACTTTGGGCTCGTCTTTTTACTAACAGCCACGAGTTCTGTCTTTTTGCAGACAAAAAATGTCTGATGTTTAATCTTTTCTTCCTGCTTTCTTTTACTACCTTCTGTCAGAGTTTTTGTAACTTACTTTCTTTCTGTCAACATTGTCATCTTCATATTTCAAAACACATATAATACTACAGTGAACTCTGCTTTGACCTATGACCTGGAAGCAAGCCAAATGTACCATATTATTACATCAGGTAGCACTACTTAAATAGACTGGTCTACTCACAAAAATAGGAAAATTCTGTAGGAAAATAATTTTTATAGGGTAGCATTCTTTAGGCCTTCATTCAGCCATGGTACTTGTCAGAATAAAAAATATTGATTTGTTATTGATTTAGAAGCAGGGTCCTTTTTATATTATCAATACAGTGTCAAATTGACTCCTGACTTTTACAGAGTTATTGGTCTTTGGCTAAGTCAGCTGTTATTTACAAATGTCAAGTTTGAAAATGTTCTAACATTATTGATATTTGCATATTTTTTTAGAACATTTTAAAACATTTATTTTAAAAAGCTTTTCAATAATATTTTTTTTTTAAGGGATTTTTTTGGGAAACACATCAACAAACATTTGAAGTTTATCATTAGAAATGAATACGATTTTATTAATTTATGCAAATTTTTGTCCTTTAATTACTAATGAATATAAGTGTTTGTTATTCAAAAGAAATAATTTTGTACCCTCCCCAACACACAGCCTAAAAAAATCTTTATTTAATCTGCCGACCATGTCTAGGGTAATTTCATGCAATTCTTATTTAGTACTGCTCAGTTATTGCTCACCACATGTTGCTTGGCCCAGGGATTGAACTCACAATTATTATGTCAGAAAATTCACAAACCAACTCTTTGATCAACTTGGTTTATATTTATTTTAGCAAATAAATATGGATGCTTTAAACTCCTTTAAAACAACAAGAATTAAATTTAGACAATTTTTCTTGCTAAAATGTATCTTACATCATTATAAGTCTAGTATAGCAGGACAGACTATAGCCTTGTATGGCAACTGGTCTACCACAAAAAGAAATGGCAACCTACTGTGGGATAAAATCTGTCTTGTCAGTTATGTATCGATTGATACATAATCGCCTAAGCATGTATCACGTATGGCACATAACTGACTGACTATATTTATTTTTACAAATGATATTGATACTTTAAACTAGTTTCAAGCAACAAAGACTAAATTTAACAGGTTTTGAATTTTTGTTGACATGGCAGCTATGTGAATATGATTTTTTTAAATATAAAGTTGAAGCATTTCTGATTTCATCCAAATATTTGTAGCTGAAAATTAAAATAAAAAAACACAAACAAAAAACTAAATTGTTTTTTTAATCATTTCACTCCTGAGGAAGGCAACAAAGCCACTAAGATGCTATTGAGTGTGAGAGAATATTAGAAAAAAGGGAGAGAACAATAAAAGAAGAATAATTAAGAATACTGACAATAACGATTGACACTGCATTTTAAATTTTTGAAGTTCAAAATTGGCTGGAAAGCAAGAATCTGGAAGAGAGTTCCACAAGTGAGAAGTGCAAGAGAAGAAACTGTTAGCATAGAACTTGCAGTTACATCTAGCCATTTCAACTATAAAATGATGAGACCCAGCTACCAATCTAATATAAACTTGGCAACACCCCAATCAACGGCATTGACTTGCCGGCTAAAAAGTGTGATAGTAGTTGGAAGAGTTTTCCAACTTGACTGGTGAAAGAGAACACCTCTCGCTAATCCATCTGTGCCAAGCAACAATTGACTAGTCACCAGCCTGGGTGTAGGAGCTGCACCTCAGAGGTCAATGGCTTTACCAGTGGACAGAGTAACTTTTGAGAGTGTGCCCAGGATAACGTCAACATCCCTGGTGCAAAAGTCATTGCACTATTTTGCCTTGAATGTCACCATGAGCCACAATTAAAGAGAGTGGTGACTACAGTGATGCAAAATGTGGTGACTGAATAAATGATGATGAAAAACAAGTATAAGAATTTTATATACAATTTGTGGGCAGCTTTTTATCCTTAATTTGATTTTGATGGAAGGAAAATGTGTTGATAAATTTCAGTATTGTTGCACGCCTTGCAAATAAATAAATAAAAATATAAAGCTTATTCGAAGATTTAAAATTCTTGAAAGAAAATTGTGAGTTGCTTGGTTTAGTTTGTTTTGTTTTAAGGCATATCAACCTCAATGGGTTATTTAATGCCGACAAGATTTTTATTGCTGGTAATATTTTTTCCAAAAATGTATTGCCAGTGATCATTTTTTTTCTTCAAAATTCATTGCTGGTAATAATTTTTTACAAAAATATATTGCTGGTATTAAAACCTATTTTTACACTTTCATAGTACTTTGACCCCAGTTTGGGGGTTAACTATTTGCCCATATCTGGGATCCTAACAAACCTGGGAACACCAGCAATCTCCTCAAAACCTCCTGATCAGAGGCCTTGTTGTCGGATGCATTTTATCATTTTACGCAAGACACAGATAGAGTTTATCATCTTACCCAGGACTCTGTGAATTGCTTTTTATATTGTAAACTGTCTAAAACTCATATAAAATTAAAAAAAAAAAAAATTCCCACCATCCAGCTATAGACATATTGATTTGAAAATACTGATTTGAAAAGTTGTTTTAATTGAAAAGTAAATAAATTTGATTAAAATGGAGTTAATTTATGTTCATTTATTACTAAACTCTGGCTTCAGTCAGTGTTGATGCAAATTTTTGACATTATGAATTCAAAACCCACATTAACAATAAGTGCCTTAATCACCTTCCCTCTCCATGGATTTGTTAAATTTCTTTTCAAATTATAACTGTGTCGTTGATGATTTGTATTATTGCTTGTGGCATGAAAAAATACAATGGTGATTACTGTTTCATTTTTTTTCCTCCTCAGGCAAAATTTTCTGTGCTACAATATGTAATTAGAATGAATGGGTTTTGACATATGTTTGTGAAATCCTGCTTATGGTAATGCGAGTGACATAATTAATATAACATATAATAAAATACATACTTGGTGGCTGTGACTTGATTTCAAGTAATGTTATCATTTCATTCATCTGCACGGATGGGGATTTTTAATCCTGCAATGGTCTTACATTCCCTTGTGTAGATGTGGCAATATTGGACAATTTTTGCAGTAGTTGTTAAATTAATATTAAATTAATATTTTGGGGAAATTTCAAATCATGTTTTAGTCTACCAACTGATTTTTTAGGCTTGCCCTATTTAATGCAGGTGCAACTACATTAGATCAAATTCTGGGGCAACAATTAGCAATACTTATAATGTAAGGGAATTATAACTCTGAATAAATAATTATAAATTCCCCAACATTTATATATACAAAAATACTCACAAAAATGAAAAATGGCAAGACATGGAAACAACAAAGCAAGTATTAGTTATGATTTGGTTGTAATGTGGTGCTGAAGTCTCGAGAGACAGTAATAGTGATTAGAATTGTGAGTTTGGGGTTAAATTTGGATTAAATATGGATCAAAACCTGAGAGAAGTATATGATAAAGAATAAGTAAAAAATGTATATAAAGTCTTTCTTTTTGTGTATTTAGGCAGCAATCTATCTTTCATGCACATTTCATTGAATACGACAGACAAGGTGCTTTGATTTTAGTTTTTTATACAATTTCTCATGCGATCTATTAATTTTTCTTTTCGGATGATAAATTATATAAAAACTGTCCGAATGTTCTTTTTATCCGAGTGCTTTTGGCTATACATTTAACCATTTTCAAGGATTAAATATTTTAACTGTTAAATAAGAAATAGTTTGTTGCATGTATGTATTTATATAATGTTTTCATTTTTCAAAATATGGTCAAGATATTGTGTCCATGTTCAAAATTAATATTATTAAGTGTAGGTTTTTTGTTTTTATTAATAAGACTTCAATTATTTTTAGCCTTTTTTTTTGCATGTAGATGATGCTATTATATTAGTGTTGTCAACAAGTATGTTACGAATAGTGTCCGGTAGGTCTCCATGAATATTTAAATGAGATCCAATTGAGCTATGGTCAGAAAGGTGTAGAGTGAGTCTGCATGTCAAACATGTTGTAGTGTGGCATATATAATTATTTATGAAATTTGATTGATCAGGAATACAATTCCTCAATGGGCATTTAAATTCATAAATAATATTTGCCCAACTGGATATATTAAATATTTAATCCTTGAAAATGGCTAAATGTATAGCCGAAAGCGCTCAGAATAAAAGAACATTCAAACAGTTTTCATACAATTTATCATCCACAAAGAAAAAAAATTATTAGATCGCATGAGAAATTGTATAAAAAAACAAATAAAAGCACCTTGTATGTCGTATTCAATGAAATGTGCATGAAAGTCTTTCTTGTATATTTCTTCTTTTTTTTTTTTTATAGATGTGTGTAATGCGTGTCCAGATAATTTAGTTGGAAAAATACCAGGAGCGTCTCTGGTTTTCTTACATCAAATTTTTGTTCGGTGCTAAAAGATAAATGTTTCTATGATAGCCTGAAAAATAAAAAGAGACAAAATTTCAATTAACGCACATGTTAATGACCTGTCCATGTGAATTGCTTATCCAATAGTGAGAATTTCACATGTTTGCGTGTGTAGAGGAGGAAAGTGGGGTTGATTCTCATTTGTTTAGAATAAGTGAATTAATGATAATTATAATATTGTTATAATTATTTTATTATAATTATTTTGACACTATGATTAATTTTTATTTATTTTTATGGACATGACAAAATAAATGCATATATATATATATATATATATATATATATATATATATATATAAAGGAAAAAGGTTATAGTAGTTCCAACAAGAGCAAAATGTGTATAATAAAAAGAGAAAACCACAAACGTTTTTGGTTATGTGGATTTTTAAAAAAAAGTATATTATGCTTTATTTTCCATAATTTTGCTACACGGGTTTCCGATCTTGTGAACTTCATCAGGCAAAGAGGATATTTCCTTATATTATAAAAAGGAATTAATTTTTTTTATGTTTTTCAATGTTAAATATTCTCAATATTAGACATTCTCTTTTTTTGTGTGTTAGTGACCCAAATGTCTTTCTTGAACTGGCAGTGAATGAATTCTGCATGAAGGGTAATAAAACAATTAAGATTGGACTGAGAAAGGGTGAGGAAGGATATCTGTATTCTTATCTTTTAATGACCCCTGTATGTACTTAGATCTATTTGCATTTTTTTGTGTTTTTGTCAGCATGCATAAGCATACATATATTCCCTCTCCATATATACATACTGTCTTATTATAAGGAATTAGTATACACATATGTACACATACACATACAGATACACACATACACACATTTCCTATGTTGTGTAGGTTTTGTGTGCGTACCTGTGAGCAGTTTTGTTTTTGTCAATATGTGTGTGTATATATATATATATATATATACATACATATATATATATATATCAGTACATGCATATAAATGCGTATTCCCTCTCTATACACACATACTGCCTTATGTGTGTGTGTGTATGTATATATATATATATATATATATGTATATAAATAAAAAGAAAAAACAGCAAGATATAGTAGCTGTGTAGCTTAAAAACCATATTTTAAATCAATCAATTTATAATATATATATATATATATATACACACACATATATATATATATATATATATACACACACATACACACACACACACACATATATATATATATATATATACATACATACACACACACACACATATATATATATATATACATATATACACACGCACATATATATATATATATACACACATACACATATGTATATACACACACACACACACACACACACACACACACATATCTCATTATTATTATTACTTCAAACATTATTATAGTGGATATTTTGTATAAAAATACACCCCATTTTTTATTTATTAAGCAGCATGTATTTTGTCTTTCAGCATGTATAATTGAGAAATCATATTAAAGAAAATGTGTTTACTGACATGGATCAAATCTGCGTACACCTTTGTATGGAAAACCACTGTTTGATTCAGTGTGCTTCACCACTCAGCCATGAAGAACAGTGCAACAAACAAGGTTCTATTTCTCCCTTTTTAAGGAAAGCACATTATCTTCACTCAGCTTATTTTCGCAAACACTTAAATGTCGGATTAAAAATAACCTCATTAATTCACTAGAAATTGTTCTGTTTACATTTCAGATACAAAACTGAGCAGATATGAAGCTTTTGAGAGAATGATCTGAATGAAGAGTTAAACTATAAGCTTGTTTGCTGAGTGGGTCAACTTATTTAACAAGCATTTTTAAGATACAAGTAACAAAAATGCTTGTCAAGTCGATCCTGACTTCAGTCACTTTCTCACCAACATGATGTGGCTTCACACTGTCTTTTTTTTTTTTTACAAATATTTTCATGACAATGGCTATGACAAGCTTTTTTCCCTGGTGCCCTGACTACATGAATTTAAGCGTGCTACTAGATTGGCATGTAGGTCCCACTTTTTACTGTTGAATTAGGTAAATGTAACCACCACTTCTACTCCAATAGTTTCTTTTTTCATGCTTCCCACCTGTGGAACTCCCTTCTGTTTACTTGCTTCCCTGATAACTACAACCTTCAGAAATTTAAATGCAACATCAATCGCCATCTATCTTCTTGAATCCTTATCATCTTTTATCCTTCTCTGAATCTCTCATATACCCAGTCTTTTCTCTCATTTTCATTCTCTGTAAATCCCTACCCCCCTCTGCATACTACTTGCATTCCTGCCTTGCTTGGGGTGAAATGAAAAAAATAAATAAATAAATTAAACAGTTTTTGAATTTTTGTGACATTTTATTTTAATGAGAGCCATGTGAATAAAATATTTTTATTTTTTTAAATTTGTAATATGAGGTTCAGCTGAAAAGTTCATGCCCTGAACAAGATATAAAAGTAACTAGACACACTGGTTGGTCGACTAAAAGATATACAAGTGTACCAGAATACAACAGCTGGCTGACCAGGTATTGTATTCTGATACACTTGTCTTTTAGTCGACCAACTGGTGTATCTACTTACATTTATGCAAATATTTGCTTCCTCCTAAGTTAATTGAGCCCAGAAAATGTATTTAAATGCTATCATAATAGATGTGAAAGATGAAATTGGAATTTGCAAAAAGTTATAAATAAAAGGTGTTCCAATAACTTGGACTGATTTAAGTTTAATTGTCCAATGATTTTTTTTTCTTTCAGATTTAACAACTTAAGTCTTTGTTAATTTCAACCATGGAAAGATTAACAATCAAACAATGTGTTAAAATTATCGAAGCCTATTACAAAAATGGAGGTTCAAACACAAATGCGTTTTGTGCACTTTGCAATTTTTTGGGGGTCAACATAACTGACCAACTGAGAATGGAATTGGAAATGATGTGGCTTTGTTGTGGAGAGGTTCAATTCCTGTGTGCGATGACTAATAGAGGTGTCTGAATGATTGTTTACAATCTTGAATGTAAATGACCAATATCTACCTATTTTGGATCCAAGTAAACACGTAAAAATAGTTTGGTTATATTTGATTTTACAAATGACCTATCTTTACCTATTCTTGTAGCAGTTAAATAAAAACTTAAATGTCAGTGATCAATATTTATCATCAAACCAAGTAAATGCTTATAAACTCATGTCTAAAAACTCAGCAGTTACTTATCCTTGAACAAAATGACTAGTAATGGTGAGAAAAATCGTTGCCATTCAGGAAACACCATGCATTCATTGATAGAAAGGTTAATATTACAGTTAGTTGAAATTAGCTTTTCAAGTCCATTAACTGTTATAGCTCTTTCTAGCAATGATGGAAGTTTCTTTTAGAAATTCTTTATTATTAGTACTTGAGTACGAACGTCCAATATTTTCCTATCCCTAAACCAAGTCAATGCTTATAGATTCAAATATGAATGACTGACATTGACCTATCCCTGATTCAAATATTCAAATATGAATGACTGATATTGACCTATCCCTGAACCGAGTCAATGCTTATAGATTCAAATATGAATGACTGACATTGACCTATTCCTGAACCGAGTCAATGCTTACAGACTCAGATATCTAAAGTCCGATTTTCGCATTTTGACAAAGTATGATATGTTGTCAAATCCACCAACACAAGCCCATTCGTATTGTTAGCAGTTTGTTATTCATATGAATACATAGCATTATTATTCAGGCAATAATGTAAAGGGTGTTCCAATAACTTGGACTGATTTTAGATGTAAATTAAGTTTAAGCGTCTAATGAGTTTTTTTCTTGTTCTTTCAGGTTTGGCAGACATTTGGGTGATATTATTTTTCACACATGATTGCCATGATTTAAATAACATGATCCAATAGAGAAATAAATAAATTTTCATCAATAACACTGAATTATTTACTGCTGACTTTGATCCATCTTAATGAAACACCTTTATATATAATCCATCTTAATGAAACACCCTTTATATAAATTTTGTTTCTTATTGGTAGAAGATTCCATTACACTGCATTTTATAGAGAGAAGAGGGAGAGATAACAGTGTACTTTAGACTTGAACAGGTTAAGATCATAGTGATCAAGGAAACATCCTCATGGGAATCTTTTCCACAGAGCAGTGGATCGTGGGAAGAAGCTGTTCAAGTGAAACTGACTTCTCACCAATAGGATATGGAGAGAATGTGTGTGGTTTGCTACACTGTAAGTGGCATGACATGTCCTTGTCATGAAGGTCAGACCTAGTGGAACCAAGGAATGTAGTTCGTCTGAATACTTTTCAAGGTAGTATCAATAGAGCAGTGAGAAGCTTACTGCATCTCACCTGTGAGAGAGAGAGAGAGATTGGAGGATGGAAAATAATTTGTAACCTATAAAGGTTTGGAAACACTTTTGAATTATGTGAATATTGAAGAAGAGAAAAAGTATTTTAATCCAGTTGCTATAAAAACCAAGTATGAAATATTGCTGCCGCATTTAGTCTGCTGCTTCTTCTATGTATTTAGAGATTCTTGATAAAATCAAAAGTATCTGCAATGTTATTGGTCCTGACCTAACATCTCAGTTTCAGTCACTTTCCCATCACTGTAACACAGCTTCCCTGTACTTTTCTATAGACATTTTTATGGCAATTATTCTGATGAGCTTTCCTCTTTGGTACTTTAATTTTACAGGTTGCAATGGATAAATTGTCATCTAAATGAAGCAAAAATAAAAATAACACTGACATCTCATTTTAACAGATATACTGACTGCGATGACTAAATTGTCGTCTAAATTACTCAAAAATAAAAATAATACTGACCTCTCATTTTAACAGATATATTTACCAAAATTGCACAAAAATGTCTTGAAATACTAAAGAATAAATTTAGTCAATAAATCACTATTGGCTTCAACCATGGCCTCCAAATGACTTCAGAATCTTCTGCAACTCTTCTGGAATGTCTCCTTGTTTAAAATGGTGAATGATGCACTATTCATTGCCTTCAGTTCATCTTTGGTGTTACATGGAGTTTTGTTGGTCTTTCACTCAACTGCACCCTACACATAATAATCCAGAAGGCTGCAGTCTGGGGAGTTAGGTGGCCAGATGTAAGGGGTGATGTGGTTGCAGAAATTGTCTGACAAGCCATGACTGGATTCTCCTGCTTGTGTGGCATAGTGCAGAATCTTGTTGCCAGATATAAGGGCTTCAGCAGCCAACCTCTTGACCCAGGGTAGCACTACCTCCTCAAGGCACTTGATGTAGGTCTCCATGTTGAGTCTGAGGCCCTGTGGGAAGATGAATGCAGGCATAATGTTACTATCACTAGTAATCCCACCAAACACCTTTGTAATCACCATTAGGCTCATCTAACTCATTCAGAATCATCTGCATTGTTCTTAGACTGACACATAAACTCTCTAAAATGTTCTTACTGGAGCTTCTGGTACAAATGCCAAGCAGTACAGCATGCCATTTCAAAATTTCTGGTGAAGTAAATTGTGTTATGGTGCTCTTTTTCTCACAGATGGTGCCCAACTGACCCTACTCTACTGCGCAGTTGACAAAATCCAAAACAAACAATGCATATGTGCAAAATTAAAAATATAAAATGGCGACAGTTTACCTATTGCACCCGTATACTAACAGTTTCTTCTCTCAAATTTCTTGTTTGTGCAACTCTCTTCCAGGGGCTTACAGCCATGTCACATTGAAACACAGGTTCCAGTATAATCATAGAAGTTAAGCAATGTTGAGTTTGGTCAGTAGCTAGATGGGTGACCACTTGGGCATACCAGGTGCTGCAAGCTTGGATGTGTGGGTGGTGTAATGGATAATGGCTCGGAAGTTTTGATCAGAGAGCCAAGTTCCAGTTTCAGTTGTGTTTGTTAAATTCACTTATGCCCAAATACACTTGGGGTAGGTATGTATCTACCTCTTCTTCTCCCCAGTTATGGGTTAATTAGTAAGATTTATCATGAAATCATTATTTTCTTAAAAAAAAATTCTTACAATCTAAAATATCTTCTGTCTTTAAATAATCTGCAAAGTGTTGATAAACCATAAAAATATGAATTAATCAATCAGTCAAGCCTTTTGTTTGTTAGTCAAATTTGATCTGCAAAAGTTTAAACGCAATGTCAATCATTATTTTTGTCTTCTTAATTACTGTTCTTTTATTGTTCCCTCTCCTTAATCGTGTTTTTTTCTTCTTCATATTCTCTAATACTCAGTAACCCCTTGTCTTTACTGCCTTGTTTTGGATGAAATGATTAAAAAAAATGAAAAAGATGGCACTGTAAGCATGAAATGCCATGTGTCAGGGGGGATGTAACTTGGGGACCGTCTGCATGTGTGTGTGTGTGTATATACATATATATATATATATATATATATATATATATATATATATATAATAAAGGTAATAAATCCATTGGTATATAATCCAAGTGGATCCTAGTAATATAAAATATTAAAACTGATCTACAAAAAGAGCTTAATGTATTTATTATTACAGAGCAAATAATTAATACATAATAAAATCCAAAATTACCTCATATGGGGAATAGGCTCATTTCAACCGACAAAATTTGTCGACCTCATTCAACACCAGTATAGACTGAGTTTGTATTGGAATTAGAAAAAAAATGTTGGAAAACTGATACAGAATTTATCCATTTCAATGTTTCAGTCAGACGAAAGGCACAAGACAGTGGTCAGGGTGGGTCGAAATCTTAAAAGGAAGAGGTTTTATAAAATTAAACCCAGATATTAACCTCATGACATTAAATTGGGGTCATATGAAGAATGAAATGTTAATTTGAAACTAAGAGAGGAATAAAAAAGGTGTTTTAAAAAAAATTAAATTATATAGATAAAGTTATGTTTAAAAATACAAAATCATACTGAAAGTACTCTTCTAAAGACAAGTTATATTCAAAAATAAGATATATTTAAATAAATTAAAATAAATCATATTTAGATAATTTATATGAAAATTAAGTAAAATTATATTTTTAAAAAAGTTTATATTTATTATAAAATCAATAGGTTATATTAAAAAATAAAAAATATTTAGAAATAAAAAATAAAAGATAAAATAAATTATACATTTAGAAATAAAAATGAAATAAATAAACAAAATTTTTTTTAACTTTAATGATAAGTTAAATAAAAAACAAGTTATATTTAAAGGTATAAAGTTATACTTAAAAATACAAAGTTATATTTAAAAACAACCCTAAAAAATATAGATAAAAAGGTGTAAGTATTAAAAGGAAAGAGAGTTCTTAGAACAGGGGACAATTATAAGATATAAGTATGATTTTGTGTTTTTAAATATAACTTTATCTATATAATTTAAGGTTTTTTTAAAAGTCCCTTTTTATTTCTCTCTTAACTTCAAATTAACATTTCATTCTTCCTATAACCTCAATTTAATGTCATAAGGTTAATATCCAGGTTTAATTTTATAAAACCTCTTCTCTTCTGTATTAGTTTTTTGATTATTTTTTTTTTTTGTAGCTGTCACAGTTAAATTTCTAATTCCAACATGAACTCAGTTTGTACCAAGGTTGAACAAGACCAACAAATTTTGTTGGTTGAAATAAGCCTATTCCCCATATAAGAATTTGGGACTTTATTATGTACTAACATATATATATATATATATATATATATATATATATATATTGGCACTTTGAGGCAGTGTAATGGTTAGTAAGCTTGTCTTGCTAGAACAATTACAACTGAGTAGTGAGTTCGATCCTCACTGGGTGTCCCCTGTTTTTGGCCTTGTGCCACATCTAAGCTACACTTGGAAAATCCATATATATATATATATATATATATATATAACCTGCTGTTAGGAAAGTTGGTTCACTGTATCGTGCAAGACAATCTTTCCTTTCTTACCAGAATCTATTTTACATATTTATAAGTCTACCATTCACCTGTGGTTTAGAATATTGCTTTCATATTTAGTCTGGTTCTCTTGCTATATATTTAGAGATTATTGATGAAATTCAAAGAAAAATCTGCAATGTTATTGGTCCTGTACTGGCATCTAGGTTTCAATTACTTTGCCACTTCCCTGTGCCTTTTCTATAAATACTTTCATGGTAATTGTTCAGATGATTGGCAGCAAGGTCTCATTATTTTACAGTTGAAATGGCTAGATGTAACCATAATTAACAGTTTTTTTCTATTGCATTTCTCTCTTGTAGAACTCTCTTCAAGCTTCTTGCTTCCCAGTCAACTTTGACCATCAAAAATTTAAACGCAATGCCAATAGTTATATTCTGTCTCCTTAATTCCTATTCTTGTATTTTTCTCTCTCCTTAAGTGTTTTTCTTTTTTTCTCATATTCTCTAACAATCAGTAACCACTTGTGTCTTAGTAGCTTTATTACCTTGCTTAGGATGAAATGATTAAAAAAATACACACTAATATATAATAATTGGAGTAAAGGTCTGTAAAAAGTTAAAATACTTTTGATATATCATCATCATCTTATTATAATAGCAACAACAATGATGATGATGATAAGGAAGAGAGAGTGGTGGTAGTAGTTGCGGTTGTCAGGTTGTTTGTACTGGTGGAGGTGGTCGTCGTGGTAGTGGTGGCTCCAGTAGATTAACAACTTTCTTTTATATTAATACACGCATTTTGTAGACACTTGTTCTCCTTATAATTGTCTTCTGTCTTCTGACATTTCCTGAGAAGCTACAGGAAGACGTGAGCCCTCAGTGTCTGTTAACATTTGGTATGAGTTTTTGCTTGATTTCCTTGGTTAAATTCACATTCACTGGTGATACAAGCAAAAAATGGATTCCTGGAAGTTGAAGAGAATCATTAGAGCATTCCAGCTGTGGGTTATTCTCAGGCTCTGACGACAAAGAATCATTTTTCACAGCGTCGTTTAAGAATAACTCTTTTGAAAGTGAGGATGAAAAGATATAGCAAATGAAGTATTGGCTGAAACTATTAAAAAGCAATGGAAGTAATACTGCTAAAAAAAGTCATGAATACATCAATGTCAGATACTTAAAAAATACAAGAAAGATTTTGATATTACCCTATTTTCCAGCCAATATGACATGCCTCTGGTGTTACAATGAGGAGGCTACCTACTGGAGCTCAAATTAGATAGCTATGGAGCTTGGATGAATAAGAATGAGTAAAAATGCACAAAATAATTTTGCAATCTGTACAGTGAGACTGATTATGGCTGAAATGCATATTTCAAAATATAAAGATCTTTTATGCTGTTGCATAAATTTGTTTGTATTTTATAATTTATTTTAATATATATTATCTATTAATATTTCTGTTGAACCATTCAACAATGTATTCTCCTTTATTGATTGACCTCCTGTTAATAATCCACTAACTGTTCAATGTCTCACTATGTTTTGACTTGAAAAATTCATCAAGTGATGTTTTAAGCCCCACATTGTTGTTGAATGAAACACCCCACAAATTGAATGAAAATGCCCCAAAATATGTTAGTCTGAAGGCAAATATGGTGGGTGTGGCAGAATATCCAACCAAACTCTTTAATTGCATGCTTACACCGTTGTGCAAATTAATTGAAACAAAACAAATAATTCCATTATTATTACCTTTTTTTTGTATTTTTCCAATGAAACCTAACCCAATGCACATGTTAGTACTTCGTATGTCTGTTCCATAAAGTCTTTCCTTGCAGAATGACTATAGATTCTTAATTGGATTTAAATCTGGAGAGTTTCCGGGCTAGTCTATAGTACTTTGATTTGTAAGGCTTGCCAGTGTGTCCATGCAGGATTACAAATTTTCATACACTTCCTTGGAGTAATGTCTTTTATAGACAATGGCCATAAGATAATCAACAATTTGGACAATAGTGTCTGGGTGTGATAAAAATCTGATGCAATCACAGATAACGCAATATTTTTAAGGTCAAATTTTATCACACACTGCAAAAATAGACTCATAATACAGCACACCACTGCAAATGATCTAATCTAAGGAAAAAATAGAAATCGATTACACCCAGTCACTTCAGTGGGTCTAAAACTGACCATATGGTGAAAGAAAGGAAACTAAAGCAGTTGTTTCAATTAATTTGCACAAGGATGGAGTCATGTTAGGGAAGTTTGGGTGAGATTGTCTTGTTGAATAATTATATTGTATTGCTGGTCAGGTCTTTTCAACTGAATTGCCTTTTTGAGTCTAAAATATTCTGAAACACAGGTGAGTGGTAGACTTATAAATATGTAAAATAGATTCTGGCGAGAAAGATTGCTTTGTACAATACAGTGAACCAACAGGAAGATGATGTTGAACATGCTCATTATTCTCCACCTGACATTCCATTTCAAAGGTGTGTCTAATGTGAAATAAAATTTCAATAACGTGCGACAGCAGTTTTACAGGGTAACCAGAGAAACGTAAAAAGGATATGAAAGGTTATTTTTCAGATAAATTGAATGAATATATGTAACAAACTAACACTTTATTAGACTAAGTTTTGAAAGCCATTAAAATTAATTGTTGACTAATGTTCATTTTAATATTCATTTATTATTATAGCAATGTCATTCATAATAATTATTATTGATGAATAATTTCATCCGAGTTTATTTCTGTACACAACGCAAATGTCTCAAGCAACTTTGGCAACTTTGAGACCTTGATTGAAGGCAAACAGAAGATGTTGAACATGCTCATTCTTGTATACTCAGCATTCCATCTCAAAGGGTTGTCTGATTTGAAATAAAATTTCAATAAAGTAAGGCAACAGTTTCACAGGATGACCAGAATTACTAAAAGCAAAAAATGCTACAAAAGATTATTCTTCGAAATCATTTGCAGAACATCAGAAAAAAATATGTAACAACCTAATGTATTATATATTATGACCTCTTGCTAATGATCCACTAACTGTTCAATGCCTTGATGATAGTAATCACAAGGTTTTGACTCAAAAAATTCATCCAGCCACATTTTAAGCTCCACATCATTGTCGAACGAAACACCCTTCAAATTGTTAGAAAGTGTCCAGAAAGAAAAGGTGGTAGTCTGCAGGATGTAAATCAGGAGAATATGCTGGGTGTGACAGAACTGAACTCTTTAATTCCACATACTGCTTTGGATTGACTATTTAGTTGTTCTGAAGCATTTCATATCATTTTGTTGATAATGAGGCCCTCTCTGTACACAGCATGAATGTTTCAAGAAACTTTGGCAGTGTTGTAACCTTGATTAAAAGGAAAGAAAAGATGCTGAACATGTTCCTCCTTGTCTGCTTGGCATTCCATGTCAAAGGGGTGTCTAATCTGAAATAAAATTTCAATAACATTTGATAACAGGTTCACAGGATGATCAGTTGGGTCCCACCCTTTTACTGTTGAAATAGTTAAATTTAACTGCCACTTCTACTCTAACAATTTATTTTCTTGCACTTCCCACCTGTGGAACTCCCTTCAATTTACTTGCTTCCCTGAAAACTACAATTTTCAAAATTTTAAATGCAATATCAATTGCCATTTTCTGCCATCTCGAACTCCTTTCGTCTTCTGTCCTTTACTCAATCCTCTCTATACATAGTCTTTTCCCTCACTTTCACTCTCTGTAAACCCCCTGCATACTAGTGGCAGTCCTGCCTTGCTTGGAATGAAATGATTAAAAAAAAAATGCTATGAAAAATTATTCTTTGAGATCATTCAGCGAACATAAAAAAAAACAGACAAATATTTGTAACAACTTAATAGAATTTTGACTTGGGATAGGGTCCAGGTAGAATAATTGTTATCCATAGAGACAGTGGAATTGGTAAGCAGGGTTAATACTCCAAATCAGTTCTGTAGTGTTCACTTCATACTTTTGTTCTTGGAAAAGGCATGAATTATTCTCTTCTGCTTTCAATTATGGATTAAATAAGAGGACAGTCTAAGAGAAGGAAAATATGGAATTTAAACCAATTCAGTGTACTAATACTAATTGCAGAATGACAGCTCTTTAAATGTCAGATTTTAACTTCTTTTTTAATTATTTCAACTCAAGCAAGGTGATAAAGTCACTAAGCTGCAGTGGGGGGTTATTGGGGGTGAAAGAAAATGAGAAAACTTTAGGAGAAGGAACTGGAAACACAATCATAACCAGGAAACAGGGGATAAACCTCAACTCCTGTTCAAAAGACAGGGAAGGAGTGTGAACTGAGTTATAGTTGAACTTTATCCATTTGGACATATTTCCATCATGAGAAGTGGTTATGGTTCAACCAAAAGGTGAGAGAAGGAATTTCAAATAGAAAAAAAATATGCATGTCAAGATTTTTTTCATTTTAAAATTTTATTTATGACTAGCAGTAGAGCCCGGCGTTGCCCGGGGATGTAACAGTAAAAGAGATAGATCAAGTATCGACCATCATAAAGACTGAAAAATAAGATTGACAATGATTGTTTAAGGTTGACAGACATGGATGTCTTAATTAGTTTTTTTTTTATTTGTTTTTTTTTTTACAAATTGGTCAAACTCAAACAAAAACATTGTTTTCAATCGTTATGAGTCTACCGATTGAATAGAATTTTATTATAAACAATTGTCTTGTAAATAGAATTTTTAAAGCATTCTGAATGTAAAAATAAAGAAAAAAAAAAAAAAAGTGCAAGACAATAAGAAACACTACCTGCCAAAAAAAAGTGAAGTTTTGTTGAAATCGGTTGAAAAATGTAGGAAATCCAATCCAATATATAAATGTACAGACACACACACATGCACACACATACACAATCTGCATTTTATAATAAGTAAGATTACTTTGGGATTTTTTGGGGTTTACATTTATAAAATTTCTTTATCTAAAATTTTAATTGTGTTTTTCTTGATCAGAGGTTGAACACTTGATCAGTATTTTGATCCTTGCTTGATCAGGGGTTGTACCTTTGATAAGTATTGTTGCAATCACATCAGGTATATCACAAATTAGTCGAAAGTATTGATTATTGTGTTGTGTTCCAATTGGTAGAGAAAATGGTGTATGATTTTCTATTGCTAGAAATTTTCTCTTCGTTGGCTCCCTGTCTTGAAAAATGTCCAAATTGTGCAGAATTTTATTTGTCTTTTTATGTTTTTTGGCACCAGTGTGTTCAAATCACTTCATTTGTCACCATCTTGTAGCAGTAAGTGCATAACATATCATATGTCAGGGTCAGCATGTATCACAGCATTGGATTAAAAGCAGTGGCAAACAAAATTTACATATGTGAATGACAGGCTGCCATTATCAGTAGAGGTGACAGGAAATAGAATAAATTAGTGAATAATTAATAATAATTGTTGAGATTTCCTCATTTAAGCCAAAATGAAGATAAAAGTAAGTTCTTGTCAAAAATTAATAATAATGGCTGACAATGCTTCATCTAATAGAAACTAAAGATAAAAGTAAATTTTCATAAAAAATTAATAATAATGGTTGACATTTCTTCATCTAATACAAAATAAAGATGAAAGTAAATACTAATAAAAAATTAAGATTAGTGTCTTATCTAATAATTATAAAATTTCCTAAAATCAAGTGAATTGTTTATAAATTCATTGTGCTACTTTGATGTGTAAATATTCCATTAAATACTTTTATGAGATGTTAAATAATCCATGAAAAAAAATGTATAATTCAAAAGTTTGTTTTACATTCTTGAATCTTTTTAAAATTTATTGAATTACTTCTTTCAACAACTAGTGTTACTTTCTCAAACTTTCATTTTTAATATTCATTCCAGTAAAGTTTGAATGAACAGATTGAAATGTAAGCTAATAACCTTTTTAGTCTAAAGTCATGAATGATGATAAAAATATCAGATGTTTGAAACTTTATCTCATTTCAAAGCCAGAATTCAGTCAAGCCAGTAATAATAATCTATTTTAATTTCCTAAACTAAATCTTTGGAAAAACTCCAGACATTACTTGTGTTTATACTCTAAGAAACATGCACCTCACAGACTTCCTTGAAAGTCAAGTTTTACGTCAATTAGTTTTTACGTTTCTTTTGCTAAGTATCAATTTCCTTCTTTGATGATGAACTTCAAGAATCCATCTGATCCACTTTTGGCAGTTTTAGATTAATTTATATTCAGTATCATAAAATGGCACTCAGCATATGTATTGCACAAAGTGAATATAGCAAAATGAATAAAATGCTTGATTAAATTAGATATAAATCAAATTTAAATATGTGCAATTAAGAAGTTAGTTCCATCCTTATATTAATAGTTTAAATATTGGTAGTAGTTCCCTTGGTATGAGGATAAACTACATCTGGCAGCCAGGCCTCTGATCAGGAGATTGGAGATTTTGAGGAGCATAGAACCACCTCTTAATTGCTGATATTCCCAGGTCTACCATGACACAGGTGGGTAGCACCTGTTAAGGTACCATCTATGGGCAAATTCTTTATTTCTTTTTATGTACCAACTCCTTTCAGGATGTAGGCAATCATGACTCTCCACCTCCCTCTATATCCCTTGCAGCTCTCAACAAGTTCCTTCCCTCTGCTATCTCCCCCAGACCATGTTCTGTCATCCACTTGCTTAAGTCCGCTAGGTATGTCATGTGTTATTTTCCCTTGTCTCTCTTTCTCTCTATTTGACCCGTGAGTATCAGATTCTCCAGGCCCTCCTTCCTCATTATGTGTCCCAGGAACTTCAGCTGCTTCTTCTTGATGTTAAGTATAAGCTTCCTTCTTGTTTGCATCCTCTCTAAGACCTCATCATTTTTCAGACACTGGATTCATGATATCCTTAGCATCCTTCTGTAGAAGAACATCTCTGTCGTCTCGAGTCTCTTCTTCATCTTTGAGGAAATCGTCCAACATTGGCTGCTGTAAAGAAGGACTGATGTCACATGACATCTCAGTATTTTTTGTTACCAAATAAATTCTCCTCTCTCGCAATATACTGCCCAGCTTTTGGAATGTGACCTTGGCCATCCCAATCAATCTTTAGATTTCGGTGTCGTACTTACCATCCTCTGTCAAAATGCAAACCGGATATTTAAACTTACGTATCTGCTTGATTCTAGTGTTCCCAACTTACAAATCACATTTTGGGCTCATCCTTTTACTGATGATTATAAATATTGAACCCTAAAAGAAAACTCTGTAAAAGTATAGAAATATATTTTTTATCATAAAAATACCTACATTCATTTTTATATGAAAGAAATTACCAACACTATATATTTATAGTAAAATTACCAACAATACATCTTATCTGTAGTTGAAGGCATACAATAGCATTCAAAATATATTTATTTGAAGCCATAAAATTGTTAAAAATTTCAGTATTAACCTATAGAGGTTGATATGTTGCGAAGCAAAATCAACCACAAAGTCAAGATGAAAGAGGTCTTTCATGATATTAATCCATATAATATTCAACAATTTCTTAAAGAAATCAAACTGTATTCCAAAATATAACTTCAACAAAACTACAACATAAAACATACATATCCCTGCCTCTAGTAATTATGTTCACACAAATATGTATATGCTCAAATATCATCTGTGAAAGGAGAATAACATATCATATTTTTATTACTATCAAGCTGCCAAGAAAAATAAATTTTGGTATTAAATGACCCATATGAAGTTGATATGCCATTAAATCAAATCAAATCAACTATTGGTAGTTGCTTAATAAGATGGACCCTGTGACATTGCATGTTCTAGTAACTGCCTAGTATGATGGGAAATGTAATAATGCACATCCCCATACATCTTGAGTAAGATGGACCCTGTGACATTGCATGTTCTAGTAAGTGCCTAGTATGATGGGAAATGTGATAATGCACATCCCCATAAATCTTGAGTAAGATGGACCCTGTGACATTGCATGTTCTAGTAAGTGCCTAGTATGATGGGAAATGTAATAATGCACATCCCCATTATCTTGAGTAAGATGGACCCTGTGACATTGCATGTTCTAGTAAGTGCCTAGTATGATGGGAAATGTGATAATGTGCATCCCCATACATCTTGAGTAAGATGGACCCTGTGACATTGCATGTTCTAGTAACTACCTAGTATGAAGGGAAATGTAATAATGCACATCCCCATACATCTTAAGTAAGATGGACCCTGTGACATTGCATGTTCTAGTACCTGCCTAGTATGATGAGAAATGTAATAATGCACATCCCCATATATCTTGAGTAAGATGGACCCTGTGACATTGCATGTTCTAGTAAGATGGACCCTGCCTGTTCTAGTAGTATGATGGGAAATGTAATAATGCACATCCCCATAAATCTTGAGTAAGATGGACCCTGTGACATTGCATGTTCTAGTAAGTGCCTAGTATGATGGGAAATGTAATAATGCACATCCCCATTATCTTGAGTAAGATGGACCCTGTGACATTGCATGTTCTAGTAAGTGCCTAGTATGATGGGAAATGTGATAATGCACATCCCCATTATCTTGAGTAAGATGGACCCTGTGACATTGCATGTTCTAGTAAGTGCCTAGTATGATGGGAAATGTGTATAATGCACATCCCCATACATCTTGAGTAAGATGGACCCTGTGACATTGCCCCATGATGGGAAATCACATCCCCATGAGTAAGATGGACCCTGTGACATTGCATGTTCTAGTAAGTGCCTAGTATGATGGGAAATGTGATAATGCACATCCCCATAAATCTTGAGTAAGATGGACCCTGTGACATTGCATGTTCTAGTAACTACCTAGTATGATGGGAAATGTAATAATGCACATCCCCATTACATCTTGAGTAAGATGGACCCTGTGACATTGCATGTTCTAGTAACTGCCTAGTATGATGGGAAATGTAATAATGCACATCCCCATATATCTTGAGTAAGATGGACCCTGTGACATTGCATGTTCTAGTAACTGCCTAGTATGATGGGAAATGTAATAATGCACATCCCCATATATCTTGAGTAAGATGGACCCTGTGACATTGCATGTTCTAGTAAGTGCCTAGTATGATGGGAAATGTAATAATGCACATCCCCATACATCTTGAGTAAGATGGACCTCTTTCTAGTAGTATGATGGACATCCCCATTATCTTGAGTGACATTGACATTGCATGTTCTAGTAACTGCCTAGTATGATGGGAAATGTAATAATGCACATCCCCATTATCTTTGAGTAAGATGGACCCTGTGACATTGCATGTTCTAGTAACTGCCTAGTATGATGGGAAATGTAATAATGCACATCCCCATTATCTTGAGTAAGATGGACCCTGTGACATTGCATGTTCTAGTAAGTGCCTAGTATGATGGGAAATGTAATAATGCATCCCCATTATCTTGAGTAAGATGGACCCTGTGACATTGCATGTTCTAGTAAGTGCCTAGTATGATGGGGAATGTAATAATGCACATCCCCATTATCTTGAGTAAGATGGACCCTGTGACATTGCATGTTCTAGTAAGTGCCTAGTATGATGGGAAATGTAATAATGCACATCCCCATTATCTTGAGTAAGATGGACCCTGTGACATTGCATGTTCTAGTAACTGCCTAGTATGATGGGAAATGTAATAATGCACATCCCCATTATCTTGAGTAAGATGGACCCTGTGACATTGCATGTTCTAGTAACTGCCTAGTATGATGGGAAATGTAATAATGCACATCCCCATTATCTTGAGTAAGATGGACCCTGTGACATTGCATGTTCTAGTAACTGCCTAGTATGATGGGAAATGTAATAATGCACATCCCCATTATCTTGAGTAAGATGGACCCTGTGACATTGCATGTTCTAGTAACTGCCTAGTATGATGGGAAATGTAATAATGCACATCCCCATTATCTTGAGTAAGATGGACCCTGTGACATTGCATGTTCTAGTAAGTGCCTAGTATGATGGGAAATGTAATAATGCACATCCCCATTATCTTGAGTAAGATGGACCCTGTGACATTGCATGTTCTAGTAAGTGCCTAGTATGATGGGAAATGTAATAATGCACATCCCCATTATCTTGAGTAAGATGGACCCTGTGACATTGCATGTTCTAGTAAGTGCCTAGTATGATGGGAAATGTAATAATGCACATCCCCATTATCTTGAGTAAGATGGAGCCTGTGACATTGCATGTTCTAGTAACTGCCTAGTATGATGGGAAATGTAATAATGCACATCCCCATTATCTTGAGTAAGATGGACCCTGTGACATTGCATGTTCTAGTAAGTGCCTAGTATGATGGGAAATGTAATAATGCACATCCCCATTATCTTGAGTAAGATGGACCCTGTGACATTGCATGTTCTAGTAAGTGCCTAGTATGATGGGAAATGTAATAATGCACATCCCCATTATCTTGAGTAAGATGGACCCTGTGACATTGCATGTTCTAGTAAGTGCCTAGTATGATGGGAAATGTAATAATGCACATCCCCATACATCTTGAGTAAGATGGACCCTGTGACATTGCATGTTCTAGTAACTGCCTAGTATGATGGGAAATGTAATAATGCACATCCCCATACATCTTGAGTAAGATGGACCCTGTGACATTGCATGTTCTAGTAAGTGCCTAGTATGATGGGAAATGTGATAATGCACATCCCCATAAATCTTGAGTAAGATGGACCCTGTGACATTGCATGTTCTAGTAAGTGCCTAGTATGATGGGAAATGTAATAATGCACATCCCCATTATCTTGAGTAAGATGGACCCTGTGACATTGCATGTTCTAGTAACTGCCTAGTATGATGGGAAATGTAATAATGCACATCCCCATACATCTTGAGTAAGATGGACCCTGTGACATTGCATGTTCTAGTAACTGCCTAGTGATGGGAAATGAAATGTAATAATGCACATCCCCATAAATCTTGAGTAAGATGGACCCTGTGACATTGTTCTATGTTCTAGTGTGACATTGCATGTTCTAGTAACTGATAGTATGATGGGAAATGTAATAATGCACATCCCCATACATCTTGAGTACGATGGTCCATGTGACATTGCATGTTCTAGTAACTGCCTTGTATGATGGGAAATGTAATAATGCACATCCCCATACATCTTGAGTAAGATGGACCCTGTGACATTGCATGTTCTAGTAACTGCCTAGTATGATGGGAAATGTAATAATGCACATCCCCATTATCTTGAGTAAGATGGACCCTGTGACATTGCATGTTCTAGTAACTGCCTAGTATGATGGGAAATGTAATAATGCACATCCCCATACATCTTGAGTAAGATGGACCCTGTGACATTGCATGTTCTAGTAAGTGCCTAGTATGATGGGAAATGTAATAATGCACATCCCCATACATCTTGAGTAAGATGGACCCTGTGACATTGCATGTTCTAGTAACTGCCTAGTATGATGGGAAATGTAATAATGCACATCCCCTGTGACATCTTGAGTAAGATGGACCCTGTGACATTGCATGTTCTAGTAACTACCTAGTATGAAGGGAAATGTAATAATGCACATCCCCATACATCTTGAGTAAGATGGACCCTGTGACATTGCATGTTCTAGTAAGTGCCTAGTATGATGGGAAATGTAATAATGCACATCCCCATACATCTTGAGTAAGATGGACCCTGTGACATTGCATGTTCTAGTAACTGCCTAGTATGATGGGAAATGTAATAATGCACATCCCCATTATCTTGAGTAAGATGGACCCTGTGACATTGCATGTTCTAGTAACTGCCTAGTATGATGGGAAATGTAATAATGCACATCCCCATACCTTGAGTAAGATGGACCCTGTGATCTAGTAAGGTGAGTAAGATGGACCCCCCATGTGATGGACATTGACATTGTTCTAGTAACTGCCTAGTATGATGGGAAATGTAATAATGCACATCCCCATTATCTTGAGTAAGATGGACCCTGTGACATTGCATGTTCTAGTAACTGCCTAGTATGATGGGAAATGTAATAATCCCCATTATCTTGCCCTGTGACATCCCCATTATCCCCATACATTTGAGTAAGATGGACCCTGTGACATTGCATGTTCTAGTAACTGCCTAGTATGATGGGAAATGTAATAATGCACATCCCCATTATCTTGAGAGTAAGATGGACCCTGTGACATTGCATGTTCTAGTAACTGATGATGAAATGTAATAATGCACATCCCCACATTATCTTGAGTAAGATGGACATGTGACATTGCATGTTCTAGTAAGTGCCTAGTATGATGGGAAATGTAATAATGCACATCCCCATTATCTTGAGTAAGATGGACCCTGTGACATTGCATGTTCTAGTAAGTGCCTAGTATGATGGGGAAATGTAATAATGCACATCCCCATTATCTTGAGTAAGATGGACCCTGTGACATTGCATGTTCTAGTAAGTGCCTAGTATGATGGGAAATGTAATAATGCACATCCCCATAAATCTTGAGTAAGATGGACCCTGTGACATTGCATGTTCTAGTAAGTGCCTAGTATGATGGGAAATGTAATAATGCACATCCCCATTATCTTGAGTAAGATGGAGCCTGTGACATTGCATGTTCTAGTAAGTGCCTAGTATGATGGGAAATGTAATAATGCACATCCCCATATATCTTGAGTAAGATGGACCCTGTGACATTGCATGTTCTAGTAAGTGCCTAGTATGATGGGAAATGTAATAATGCACATCCCCATTATCTTGAGTAAGATGGACCCTGTGACATTGCATGTTCTAGTAAGTGCCTAGTATGATGGGAAATGTAATAATGCACATCCCCTTGAGTAAGATGGACCCTGTGACATTGCATGTTCTTGAGTATGATGATGGACCCATCCCCATACATCTTGAGACCCTGTGACATTGCATGTTCTAGTAAGTGCCTAGTATGATGGGGAAATGTAATAATGCACATCCCCATTATCTTGAGTAAGATGGACCCTGTGACATTGCATGTTCTAGTAAGTGCCTAGTATGATGGGAAATGTAATAATGCACATCCCCATTATCTTGAGTAAGATGGACCCTGTGACATTGCATGTTCTAGTAAGTGCCTAGTATGATGGGAAAATGTAATAATGCACATCCCCATCTTTGAGTAAGATGGACCCTGTGACATTGCATGTTCTAGTAAGTGCCTAGTATGATGGGAAATGTAATAATGCATCCCCATACATCTTGAGTAAGATGGACCCTGTGACATTGCATGTTCTAGTAAGTGCCTAGTATGATGGGAAATGTAATAATGCACATCCCCATTATCTTGAGTAAGATGGACCCTGTGACATTGCATGTTCTAGTAAGTGCCTAGTATGATGGGAAATGTAATAATGCACATCCCCATTATCTTGAGTAAGATGGAGCCTGTGACATTGCATGTTCTAGTAACTGCCTAGTATGATGGGAAATGTAATAATGCACATCCCCATACATCTTGAGTAAGATGGACCCTGTGACATTGCATGTTCTAGTAACTGCCTAGTATGATGGGAAATGTAATAATGCACATCCCCATTATCTTGAGTAAGATGGACCCTGTGACATTGCATGTTCTAGTAACTGCCTAGTATGATGGGAAATGTAATAATGCACATCCCCATACATCTTGAGTAAGATGGACCCTGTGACATTGCATGTTCTAGTAACTGCCTAGTATGATGGGAAATGTGATAATGCACATCCCCATTATCTTGAGTAAGATGGACCATGTTCTAGTAACTGCCTAGTATGATGGGAAATGTAATAATGCACATCCCCATACATCTTGAGTAAGATGGACCCTCATTGCATGTTCTAGTAAGTGCCTAGTATGATGGGAAATGTAATAATGCACATCCCCATTATCTTGAGTAAGATGGACCCTGTGACATTGCATGTTCTAGTAAGTGCCTAGTATGATGGGAAATGTAATAATGCACATCCCCATTATGTTGAGTAAGATGGACCCTGTGACATTGCATGTTCTAGTAAGTGCCTAGTATGATGGGAAATGTAATAATGCACATCCCCATTATCTTGAGTAAGATGGACCCTGTGACATTGCATGTTCTAGTAACTGCCTAGTATGATGGGAAATGTAATAATGCACATCCCCATTATCTTGAGTAAGATGGACCCTGTGACATTGCATGTTCTAGTAACTGCCTAGTATGATGGGAAATGTAATAATGCACATCCCCATACATCTTGAGTAAGATGGACCCTGTGACATTGCATGTTCTAGTAAGTGCCTAGTATGATGGGAAATGTAATAATGCACATCCCCATTATCTTGAGTAAGATGGACCCTGTGACATTGCATGTTCATTGCATAGTAAGTGTATGATGGGAAATGTAATAATGCACATCCCCATTATCTTGAGTAAGATGGACCCTGTGACATTGCATGTTCTAGTAACCTAGTATGATGGGAAATGTGATAATGCATCCCCATTATCTTGAGTAAGATGGACCCTGTGACATTGCATGTTCTAGTAACTGAAATGATGGGAAATGTAATAATGCATCCCCATTATCTTGAGTAAGATGGACCCTGTGACATTGCATGTTCTAGTAACTGCCTAGTATGATGGGAAATGTAATAATGCACATCCCCATACATCTTGAGTAAGATGGACCCTGTGACATTGCATGTTCTAGTAACTGCCTAGTATGATGGGAAATGTGATAATGCACATCCCCATAAATCTTGAGTAAGATGGACCCTGTGACATTGCATGTTCTAGTAATGTTACCTAGTATGATGGGGAAATGTAATAATGCACATCCCATTATCTTGAGTAAGATGGAGCCTGTGACATTGCATGTTCATTGCCTAGTATGATTCTATACATCTTGGAGTAAGATGGACCTGCCATGTTCTAGTATGAGTATGATGGAAATGTAATAATGCACATCCCCATAAATCTTGAGTAAGATGGACCCTGTGACATTGCATGTTCTAGTAAGTGCCTAGTATGATGGGAAATGTAATAATGCACATCCCCATTATCTTGAGTAAGATGGACCCTGTGACATTGCATGTTCTAGTAACTGCCTAGTATGATGGGAAATGTAATAATGCACATCCCCATTATCTTGAGTAAGATGGACCCTGTGACATTGCATGTTCTAGTAACTGCCTAGTATGATGGGAAATGTAATAATGCACATCCCCATACATCTTGAGTAAGATGGACCCTGTGACATTGCATGTTCTAGTAACTGCCTAGTATGATGGGAAATGTAATAATGCACATCCCCATACATCTTGGAGTAAGATGGACCCTGTGACATTGCATGTTCTAGTAACTGCCTAGTATGATGGGAAATGTAATAATGCACATCCCCATTATCTTGAGTAAGATGGACCCTGTGACATTGCATGTTCTAGTAACTGCCTAGTATGATGAGAATGTAATAATGCACATCCCATACATCTTGAGTAAGATGGACCCTGTGACATTGCATGTTCTAGTAAGTGCCTAGTATGATGGGAAATGTAATAATGCACATCCCCATACATCTTGAGTAAGATGGACCCTGTGACATTGCATGTTCTAGTAAGTGCCTAGTATGATGGGAAATGTAATAATGCACATCCCCATTATCTTGAGTAAGATGGACCCTGTGACATTGCATGTTCTAGTAACTGCCTAGTATGATGGGAAATGTAATAATGCACATCCCCATTATCTTGAGTAAGATGGACCCTGTGACATTGCATGTTCTAGATGGGAACTGCCCCATAGTATGATGGGAAATGTTCTAGTAATGCACATCCCCATACATCTTGAGTAAGATGGACCCTGTGACATTGCATGTTCTAGTAAGTGCCTAGTATGATGGGAAATGTGATAATGCACATCCCCATAAATCTTGAGTAAGATGGACCCTGTGACATTGCATGTTCTAGTAACTGCCTAGTATGATGGGAAATGTAATAATGCACATCCCCATTATCTTGAGAAAGATGGAAGACATTGGAGTAACCTAGTATGACATTGCATGTTCCCCATATTTTGAGTAAGATGGAGCCTGCCATGTTCTAGTATGTATGATGGAAATGTAATAATGCACATCCCCATACATCTTGAGTAAGATGGATCCTGTGACATTGCATGTTCTAGTGAGTGCCTAGTATGATGGGAAATGTGATAATGCACATCCCCATAAATCTTGAGTAAGATGGACCCTGTGACATTGCATGTTCTAGTAACTGCCTAGTATGATGAGAAATGTAATAATGCACATCCCCATTATCTTGAGTAAGATGGACCTGTGACATTGCATGTTCTAGTAACTGCCTAGTATGATGGGAAATGTAATAATGCAAATCCCCATACATCTTGAGTAAGATGGACCCTGTAACATTGCATGTTCTAGTAAGTGCCTAAATATGATGGGAAATGTAATAATGCACATCCCCATACATCTTGAGTAAGATGGACCCTGTGACATTGCATGTTCTAGTAACTGCCTAGTATGATGGGAAATGTAATAATGCACATCCCCATTATCTTGAGTAAGATGGACCCTGTGACATTGCATGTTCTAGTAACTGCCTAGTATGATGGGAAATGTAATGCACATCCCCATACATCTTGATGGACCCTGTGACATTATGTTCTAGTAAGTAATGATGGGAAATGTAATAATGCACATCCCATAATCTTGCAAGATGGACCCCTGTCATTGCATGTTCTAGTAACTGCCTAGTATGATGGGAAATGTAATAATGCACATCCCCATAAATCTTGAGTAAGATGGACCCTGTGACATTGCATGTTCTAGTAAGTGCCTAGTATGATGGGAAATGTGATAATGCACATCCCCATAATTATCTTGATGTAAGATGGACCCTGTGACATTGCATGTTCTAGTAAGTGCCTAGTATGATGGGAAATGTAATAATGCATCCCCCATACATCTTGAGTAAGATGGACCCTGTGACATTGCATGTTCTAGTAACTGCCTAGTATGATGGGAAATGTAATAATGCATCCCCATATATCTTGAGTAAGATGGACCCTGTGACATTGCATGTTCTAGTAACTGCCTAGTATGATGGGAAATGTAATAATGCACATCCCCTGCCTTGAGTAAGATGGACCCTGTGACATTGCATGTTCTAGTAACCCCATATATCTTAGTATGATGGGAATTGCATGTTCTATAATATGATGAGAATGTAATCCCAATTGAGTAAGATGGACCCTGTGACATTGCATGTTCTAGTAACTGCCTAGTATGATGGGAAATGTGATAATGCACATCCCCATACATCTTGAGTAAGATGGACCCTGTGACATTGCATGTTCTAGTAACTGACTAGTATGATGGGAAATGTAATAATGCACATCCCCATAAATCTTGAGTAAGATGGACCCTGTGACATGTGTTCTACCTATGATGGGAAATGTAATATGTTCCCATACCTCTTGTACCCTGTGACATTGCCTAGTATGATGGATGGGATATGTGATAATGCACATCCCCATACATCTTGAGTAAGATGGACCCTGTGACATTGCATGTTCTAGTAACTGCCTAGTATGATGGGAAATGTAATAATGCACATCCCCATACATCTTGAGTAAGATGGACCCTGTGACATTGCATGTTCTAGTAACTGCCTAGTATGATGGGAAATGTAATAATGCACATCCCCATACATCTTGTGTAAGATGGACCCTGTGACATTGCATGTTCTAGTAAGTGCCTAGTATGATGGGAAATGTAATAATGCACATCCCCATACATCTTGAGTAAGATGGACCCTGTGACATTGCATGTTCTAGTAAGTGCCTAGTATGATGGGAAATGTGATAATGCACATCCCCATAAATCTTGAGTAAGATGGACCCTGTGACATTTATCTTGCATGTTCTAGTAACTGCCTAGTATGATGGGAAATGTAATAATGCACATCCCCATTATCTTGAGTAAGATGGACCCTGTGACATTGCATGTTCTAGTAACTGCCTAGTATGATGGGAAATGTAATAATGCACATCCCCATTATCTTGAGTAAGATGGACCCTGTGACATTGCATGTTCTAGTAACTGCCTAGTATGATGAGAATGTAATAATGCACATCCCCATACATCTTGAGTAAGATGGACCCTGTGACATTGCATGTTCTAGTAAGTGCCTAGTATGATGGGAAATGTAATAATGCACATCCCCATACATCTTGAGTAAGATGGACCCTGTGACATTGCATGTTCTAGTAAGTGCCTAGTATGATGGGAAATGTAATAATGCACATCCCCATACATCTTGAGTAAGATGGACCCTGTGACATTGCATGTTCTAGTAAGTGCCTAGTATGATGGGAAATGTAATAATGCACATCCCCATTAAATCTTGAGTAAGATGGACCCTGTGACATTGCATGTTCTAGTAACTGCCTAGTATGATGGGAAATGTAATAATGCATCCCCATTATCTTGAGTAAGATGGACCCTGTGACATTGCATGTTCTAGTAACTGCCTAGTATGATGGGAAATAATAATGCACATCCCCATTATCTTGAGTAAGATGGACCCTGTGACATTGCATGTTCTATAACGGCCTAGTATGATGGGAAATGTAATAATGCATCCCCATTATCTTGAGTAAGATGGACCCTGTGACATTGCATGTTCTAGTAACTGCCTAGTATGATGGGAAATGTAATAATGCACATCCCCATAAATCTTGAGTAAGATGGACCCATTGACATTGCATGTTCTAGTAACCCTAGTATGATGGGAAATTGCATGCACATCCCCATTATCTTGAGTAAGATGGACCCTGTGACATTGCATGTTCTATAACTGCCTAGTATGATGGGGAAATGTAATAATGCACATCCCCATACATCTTGAGTAAGATGGACCCTGTGACATTGCATGTTCTACTAACTGCCTAGTATGATGGGAAATGTAATAATGCACATCCCCATTATCTTGAGTAAGATGGACCCTGTGACATTGCATGTTCTAGTAAGTGCCTAGTATGATGGGAAATGTAATAATGCACATCCCCATTATCTTGAGTAAGATGGACCTGTGTGACATTGCATGTTCTAGTAACTGCCTAGTATGATGGGAAATGTAATAATGCACATCCCCATACATCTTGAGTAAGATGGACCCTGTGACATTGCATGTTCTAGTAACTGCCTAGTATGATGGGAAATGTGATAATGCACATCCCCATAAATCTTGAGTAATGGACTTTGACATTGCATGTTCTAGTAACTGCCTAGTATGATGGAAATGTAATAATGCACATCCCCATTATCTTGAGTAAGATGGACCCTGTGACATTGCATGTTCTAGTAAGTGCCTAGTATGATGGGAAATGTAATAATGCACATCCCCATTATCTTGAGTAATATGGACCCTGTGACATTGCATGTTCTAGTAACTGCCTAGTATGATGGGAAATGTAATAATGCACATCCCCATACATCTTGAGTAAGATGGACCCTGTGACATTGCATGTTCTAGTAAGTGCCTAGTATGATGGGAAATGTAAATGCACATCCCCATTATCTTGCCTGTGACACATCCCCATCCCCCATACATCTTGAGTAAGATGGACCCTGTGACATTGCATGTTCTAGTAACTGCCTAGTATGATGGGAAATGTAATAATGCACATCCCCATTATCTTGAGTAAGATGGAGCCTGTGACATTGCATGTTCTAGTAATGACATGCATGTTCTAATGTAATAATGCTGCCTAGTATGATGGGTTCTAAATGTATGATGAGAATAATGCACATCCCCATACATCTTGAGTAAGATGGACCCTGTGACATTGCATGTTCTAGTAACTGCCTAGTATGATGGGAAATGTGATAATGCACATCCCCATAAATCTTGAGTAAGATGGACCCTGTGACATTGCATGTTCTAGTAACTGCCTAGTATGATGGGAAATGTAATAATGCACATCCCATTATCTTGGAGTAAGATGGACCCTGTGACATTGCATGTTCTAGTCCTTATGATGGGAAATGTGATAATGGATCCCTCTTGAGACATGGACCCTGCATGTTTCTAGTAACTGCCTAGTATGATGGGAAATGTAATAATGCACATCCCCATAAATCTTGCATTGCATGTTCTAGTAAGCCTAGTATGATGGGAAATGTAATAATCTCCCCATGAGTAAGATGGACCCTGTGACATTGCATGTTCTAGTAACTGCCTAGTATGATGGGAAATGTAATAATGCACATCCCCATACATCTTGAGTAAGATGGACCCTGTGACATTGCATGTTCTAGTAACTGACTAGTATGATGGGAAATGTGATAATGCACATCCCCATAAATCTTGAGTAAGATGGACCCTGTGACATTGCATGTTCTAGTAAGTGCCTAGTATGATGGGAAATGTAGTAAGATGGACCAATGCACATCCCCATATATCTTGAATGTAAGATGGACCTGTGACATTGCATGTTCTAGTAACTGCCTAGTATGATGGGAAATGTAATAATGCACATCCCCATACATCTTGAGTAAGATGGACCCTGTGACATTGCATGTTCTAGTAACTGCCTAGTATGATGGCAAATTTAATAATGCACATCACCATACATCTTGAGTAAGATGGACGCTGTGACATTGCATGTTCTAGTAACTGCCTCGTAAGATGGGAAATATGATAATGCACATCCCCATACATCTTGAGTAAGATGGACCCTGTGACATTGCATGTTCTAGTAGTAACTGCCCTAGTATGATGGGAATGTGATAATGCACATCCCCATACATCTTGAGTAAGATGGACCCCACATTGCATGTTCTAGTAACTTCCCTAGTATGATGGGAAATGTAATAATGCACATCCCCATACATCTTGCACATTGCATTCTAGTAACTGCCTAGTATGATGGGAAATGTGATAATGCACATCCCCATACATCTTGAGTAAGATGGACCCTGTGACATTGCATGTTCCTAGATGGGGGAAATGTGATATGCATCCCTGAGTATGATGGGAAAGTATGATGGGAATAATAATGCACATCCCCATTATCTTGAGTGGACGCCTGTGACATTGCATGTTCTAGTAACTGCCTAGTATGATGGGAAATTGCATGTCCACCATACATCTTGAGTAAGATGGACCCTGTGACATTGCATGTTCTAGTAACTGCCTGGTATGATGGGAAATGTAATAATGCACATCCCATACATCTTGAGTAAGATGGACCCTGTGACATTGCATGTTCTAGTAACTGCCTAGTATGATGGGAAATGTAATAATGCACATCCCCCATACATCTTGAGTAAGATGGACCCTGTGACATTGCATGTTCTAGTAACTTCCCTAGTATGATGGGGAAATGTAATAATGCACATCCCCATACATCTTGAGTAAGATGGACCCTGTGACATTGCATGTTCTAGTAAGTGCCTAGTATGATGGGAAATGTGATAATGCACATCCCCATACATCTTGAGTAAGATGGACCCTGTGACATTGCATGTTCTAGTAAGTGCCTAGTATGATGGGAAATGTAATAATGCACATCCCCATATATCTTGAGTAAGATGGACCCTGTGACATTGCATGTTCTAGTAACTGCCTAGTATGATGGGAAATATGATAATGCATTTTCGCCATACATCTTGGTAAGATGGACCCTGTGACATTGCATGTTCTATTAAATGCCTAGTATGATGGAAATGATGGACCCTGTGAATTGCACATCCCCATACATCTTGGAGTAAGATGGACCCTGTGACATTGCATGTTCTAGTAACTGCCTAGTATGATGGGAAATGTGATAATGCACATCCCCATAAATCTTGAGTAAGATGGACCCTGTGACATTGCATGTTCTAGTAACTGCCTAGTATGATGGGAAATGTAATAATGCATGTTCATCCCCATCCCCATACATCTTGATAAGATGGACCCTGTGACATTGCATGTTCTAGTAAGTGCCTAGTATGATGGGAAATGTGATAATGCACATCCCCATACATCTTGGAGTAAGATGGACCCTGTGACATTGCATGTTCTAGTAACATTCTGTAATATGCAATCCCCATTATCTTGAGTAAGATGGACCCTTGACATTGCATGTTCTAGTAAATGATGAATGTAATAATGCACATCCCCATACATCTTGAGTAAGATGGACCCTGTGACATTGCATGTTCTAGTAACTGCCTAGTATGATGGGAAATGTAATAATGCATCCCCATACATCTTGAGTAAGATGGACCCTGTGACATTGCATGTTCTAGTAACTGAGTATGATGGGACACATCCCCATACATCTTGAGTAAGATGGACCCTGTGACATTGCATGTTCTATAAGTGCCTATATGATGATGGGAAATGTGATAATGTGCATCCCCATACATCTTGAGTAAGATGGACCCTGTGACATTGCATGTTCTAGTAACTGCCTAGTATGATGGGAAATGTAATAATGCATCCCCATACATCTTGATAAGATGGACCCTGTGACATTGCATGTTCTAGTAATGCCTACATGATGGGAAATGTGATAATGCACATCCCCATCTTGAGTAAGATGGACCCTGTGACATTGCATGTTCTAGTAACTGCCTAGTATGATGGGAAATGTAATAATGCACATCCCCATACATCTTGAGTAAGATGGACCCTGTGACATTGCATGTTCTAGTAAGCCTAGTATGATGAGAAATGTATAATGCATCCCCATACATCTTGAGTAAGATGGACCCTGTGACATTGCATGTTCTAGTAAGTGCCTAGTATGATGGGAAATGTAATAATGCACATCCCATATATCTTAAGTAAGATGGACCCTGTTCTAGTACATTGCATGTTCTAGTAAGATGGACCTGTGAGTATGAGATGAGAAATGTAAATAATGCACATCCCCATACATCTTGAGTAAGATGGACCTGTGACATTGCATGTTCTAGTAACTGACTAGTATGATAGGAAATGTAATAATGCACATCCCCATTATCTTGGAGTAAGATGGACCCTGTGACATTGCATGTTCTAGTAACTGCCTAGTATGATGGGGAAATGTAATAATGCACATCCCATACATCTTGAGTAAGATGGACCCTGTGACATTGCATGTTCTAGTAACTGCCTAGTATGATGGGAAATGTAATAATGCACATCCCCATATATCTTGAGTAAGATGGACCCCGACACGTGACATTGCATGTTCTATATAACTAAGTGCCTCGTATGATGGTATGAAAAATGGGACATCCCATATTTCTATCTTGAGTAAGATGGACCCTAATGACATTACATACAGTAAAGTATGATGGGAAATGCTTAGTATGATAGGGAAATGGGAAATGTAATAATGCACAATTATCTTGAGTACATCCCCATTATCTTGAGTAAAAGATGGACCCTGTGACATTGCATGTTCTAGTAACTGCCTGGTATGATGGGGGAAATGTAATAATGCACATCCCATTATCTTGAGTAAGATGGACATGTGACATTGCATGTTAGTATGATGGGAAATGTAATGCACATCCCATACTTATGATGGGAAAATGATGTAATGCACATCCCTCATTATCTTGAGTAAGATGGACCCTGTGACATTGCATGTTCTAGTATGCCTAGTATGATGGGAAATGTATTAATGCACATCCCCATATCTTGAGTAAGATGGACCCTGTGACATTGCATGTTCTAGTAACTGCCTAGTATGATGGAAATGTAATACGTACATCCCCATTATCTTGAGTAAGATGGACCCTGTGACATTGCATGTTCTAGTAACTGCCTAGTATGATGGGAAATGTAATAATGCACATCCCCATTATCTTGAGTAAGATGGACCCTGTGACATTGCATGTTCTAGTAAAGTGCCTAGTATGATGGGGAAATGTAATAATGCACATCCCCATAAATCTTGAGTAAGATGGACCATTGACATTGCATGTTCTAGTAACTGCCTAGTATGATGGGAAATGTAATAATGCACATCCCATATTATCTTGAGTAAGATGGACCCTGTGACATTGCATGTTCTAGTAACCTGCCTAGTTGATGGGAAATGTAATAATGCACATCCCCATTATCTTGAGTAAGATGGAGCCTTGACATTGCATGTTCTAGTAACTGCCTAGTATGATGGGGAAATGTAATAATGCACATCCCCATACATCTTGAGTAAGATGGACCCTTTGACATTGCATGTTCTAGTAAGTGCCTAGTATGATGGGAAATGTAATAATGCACATCCCCATAAATCTTGAGTAAGATGGACCCTGTGACATTGCATGTTCTAGTAAGTGCCTAGTATGATGGGAAATGTAATAATGCACATCCCCATTATCTTGGATGGACCCTGTGACATTGCATGTTCTAGTAACTGCCCAGTATGATGGGAAATGTAATAATGCACATCCCCATACATCTTGGAGTAAGATGGACCCTGTGACGATATGTTCTAGTGAAATGCACTAGTAAGATGATGGGAAATGATAAATGCACAATCCACATCCCATTATCTTGAGTAAGATGGACCCTGTGACATTGCATGTTCTAGTAAGTGCCCTAGTATGATGGGAAATTAATAATAACATCCCCATTATCTTGATAAGATGGAAATGCATACAGTAACTGCCTAATGCACATCCCCATTATCTTGAGTAAGATGGACCCTGTGACATTGCATGTTCTAGTAACTGCCTAGTATGATGGGAAATGTAATAATGCACATCCCCATACATCTTGAGTAAGATGGACCCTGTGACATTGCATGCCCTAGTAACTGCCTAGTATGATGGGAAATGTAATAATGCACATCCCCATTATCTTTTTGAGTAAGATGGACCCTGTGACATTGCATGTTCTAGTAAGTGCCTATATCTTGAGCAAGATAATTGCATGGATGGGGAATGTGATAATGCACATCCCATACATCTTAGTACGATGGACCCTGACATTGCATGTTCTAGTAACTGCCTAGTATGATGGGAAATGTAATAATGCATCCCCATACATCTTGGAGAAGATGGACCCTGTGACATTGCATGTTCTAGTAAGTGCCTAGTATGATGGGAAATGTAATAATGCACATCCCCATACATCTTTTGATGGACCCTGTGACATTGCATGTTCTAGTAACTGCCTAGTATGATGGGGAAATGTAATAATGCACATCCCATTATCTTGAGTAAGATGGACCTGTGACATTGCATACCTAGTATGATGGGAAATGTAATGATGATCTTGAAATGTGACAATGCACATCCCATTATGATGGGAAATGTGAGATGGATCCCTAAACATCTTTGAAGATGGACCCTGTGACATTGTGTTCTAGTAACTGATTAGTATGATGGGAAATGTAATAATGCACATCCCCATTATCTTGAGTAAGATGGACCCTGTGACATTGCATGTTCTAGTAAGTGCCTAGTATGATGGGAAATGTAATAATGCACATCCCCATACCTCTTGAGTAAGATGGACCCTGTGACATTGCATGTTCTAGTAACAGCCTAGTATGATGGGAAATGTGATAATGCATCCCCATACATCTTGGAGTGATGGACCCCTAGAATGATGGCATTGCATGTTCTAGTAATGTGCATTGCTGCCTAGTATGATGGGGAAATGTGATAATGCACATCCCCATTATCTTGAGTAAGATGGACCCTGTGACATTAAGATGCATGTTCTAGTAACTGCCTAGTATGATGGGAAATGTAATGCACATCCCCATTATCTTGAGTAAGATGGACCCTGTGACATTGCATGTTCTAGTAAATGCCTAGTATGATGGAAATGTACAATGTATCCCCATACATCTTTTGAGGGGAAATTGCATGTTCTAGTAACTGCTAATGGAAAATGTGATAATCCCCCCATTATCTTTGAGTAAGATGGACCCTGTGACATTGCATGTTCTAGTAACTAGTATGATGGGAAGTGATAATGCATGATGTTCTATTAACTGCCTAGGATGAAATGTAATAATGCACATCCCCATATATCTTGAGTAAGATGGACCCTGTGACATTGCATGTTCTAGTAAGAGTAAGATGGGGGAATGAATAATGCACATCCCATACATCTTGAGTAAGATGGACCCTTGACATTGCATGTTCTAGTAATCTGCCTAGTATGATGGGAAATGTAATAATGCACATCCCCATATATCTTGGAGTAAGATGGACCCTGTGACATTGCATGTTCTAGTAACTGCCTAGTATGATGAGAATGTAATAATGCACATCCCCATACATCTTGAGAAGATGGACCCTGTGACATTGGTATGTTCTAGTAACTGCCTAGTAAGATGGGAAAATGTAATAATGCACACATCCCCTAAGTATCTTAAATGTAATAATGCAGTACATCTTGATGGGACCTTCTGTGACATTGCAGTATGTTCTAGTAATCTTATGATGGGAAATTGCATGTTCTAGGCCCTGCATTGCATGTGATGGGAAATGTAATAATGCATATCCCCATTATCTTGAGTAAAAGATGGACCCTGTGACATTGTGCATGTTCTAGTAACTACCTAGTATGATGGGGAAATGTAATAATGCACATCCCCATACATCTTGGGACCCCAGACATTGCATGTTCTAGTAAGTGCCTATGATGATGGGAAATGTAATTTTGAATGCCCTGTGACATCCCCCATATCTTGAGTAAGATGGACCCTGTGACATTGGACCCTGTGACACAGTATGTATATGATGGGAATGTGATAATGCACATCCCCATATATCTTGAGTAAGATGGACCTGTGACATTGCATGCACTGCCTAGAATGATGGGAAATGGGTCAATGCACATCCCATTATCTTGAGTAAGATGGACCCTGTGACATTGCATGTTCTAGTAACTGCCTAGTATGATGGGAAATGTATAATGCACATCCCCATACATCTTGAGTAAGATGGACCCTGTGACATTGCATGTTCTAGTAACTGCCTAGTATGATGGGAAATGTAATAATGCACATCCCCATACATCTTGAGTAAGATGGACCCTGTGACATTGCATGTTCTAGCCTAGTATGATGGGAAATGTGATAATGCACATCCCAATACATCTTGAGTAAGATGGATGACATTGAAATGTAATAATGCACATCCCCATTATCTTGAGTAAGATGGAGCCTGTGACATTGCATGTTCTAGTAACTACCTAGTATGATGGGAAAATAATAATGCACATCCCCATACATCTTGAGTAAGATGGACCCTTGACATTGCATGTTCTACTAAGTGCCTAGTATGATGGGAAATGTAACGCACATCCCATTATCTTGAGTAAGATGGACCCTGACACGGCATGTTCTAGTAATCACCTATATGATGGGAAATGTAATAATGCACATCCCATTATCTTGAGTAAGATGGACCCTGTGACATTTGCACATGTTCTAGTAACTGCCTAGTATGATGGGAAATGTAATGATGCACATCCCCATACATCTTGAGTAAGATGGATCCTGTGACATTGCATGTTCTAGTAAGTGCCTAGTATGATGGGAAATGTAATAATGCACATCCCCATAAATCTTGAGAAGATGGACCCTGTGACATTGCATGTTCTAGTAACTGCCTAGTATGATGGGAAATGATAATGCACATCCCATTATCTTGAGTAAGATGGACCCTGTGACATTGCATGTTCTAGTAAGTGCCTAGTATGATGGGAAATGTAAATAATGCACATCCCCATTATCTTGAGTAAGATGGACCCTGTGACATTGCATGTATTCTAGTAACGACCCCTAGTATGATGGGAAATGTAATAATTACATCCCATTATCTTGAGTAAGATGGACCCTGTGACATTGCATGTTCTAGTAACTGCCTAGTATGATGGGAAAATGTAATAATGCACATCCCCATACCCTCTTGAGTAAGATGGACCCCCCATTACATTGCATGTTTCTAGTAACTGCCTAGTATGATGGGAAGGTGTGATAATGCACATCCCCATACATCTTGAGTAAGATGGACCTGTGACATTGCATGTTCTACTAAGTGCCTAGTATGATGGGAAAGATCCCCATTATCTTGGAGTAAGATGGACCCTGTGACATTGCATGTTCTAGTAACTTACCCTAGTATGATGGGAAATGTAATAATGCACATCCCACACATCTTGAGTAAGAGGGACCCTGTGACATTTTAGTAACACCTAGTATGATGGGAAATGTAATAATGACCCCATACATCTTTGGAGTAAAGATGGACCCTGTGATTGCATGTATTCTAGTAACTGCCTAGATGAAATGTAATAATGCACATCCCCATTATCTGAGTAAGATGGACCCTTTGACATTGCATGTTCTAGTAACTGCCTAAGTATGATGGGAAATGTAATAATGCACATCCCATACATCTTGAGTAAGATGGACCCTGACATTGCATGTTCTAGTAAGTGCCTAGTATGATGGGGAAATGTATAATGCACATCCCCATAAATCTTGAGTAAGATGGACCCTGTGACATTGCATGTTCTAGTAAGTATGATGAAATGTAATAATGTATGATGGGGAAATGTAATACGCACATCCCACATAAATCTTGAGTAAGATGGACCCCTGTGACATTGCATGTTCTAGTAACTGCCTAGTATGATGGAAATGTAATAATGCACATCCCCATACATCTTGAGTAAGATGGACAATGTACACGCATGTCCTAGTAAGTCCTAGTATGATGGGAAATGATGGACATCCCCATATATCTTGTAAGATGGACCCAAACATTGCAGTATGATGGGAAATGTAATAATGCACATCCCCTATTATCTTGAGTAAGATGGACCCCAGACATTGCATGTTCTAGTAAGTGCCTAGTATGATGGGAAATGTGATAATGCACATCCCCATATACATCTTTGAGTAAGATGGACCCTGTGACATTGCATGTTCTAGTAACTACCTAGTATGATGGGAAATGTAATAATGCACATCCCCATTATCTTGAGTAAGATGGACCCCTGACATTGCATGTTCTAGTAAGTGCCTAGTATGATGGGAAATGTGATAATGCACATCCCCATAAATCTTGAGTAAGATGGACCCTGTGACATTGCATGTTCTAGTAAGTGCCTAGTCCCCATGATGGGGAAATGTGATAATGCACATCCCATTATCTTGGGAAGAATAATGGACCCTGTGACATTGCATGTTCTAGTAAGTGCCTAGTATGATGGGAAATGTGATAATGCACATCCCCCCATTATCTTGAGTAAGATGGACCCCAGACATTGCATGTTCTAGTAAGTGCCTAGTATGATGGGAAATTGTATAATGCACATCCCCATACCTCTTGAGTAAGATGGACCCCAGACATTGCATGTTCTAGTAAGTGTACTATGATGGGGAATGTGATAACACATCCCCATAAATCTTGAGAAGGGAAATGTAATGCACATCCCATAAAATTGAATGCACATCCCCAAGATGATGGACCCTGTGACATTGCATGTTCTAGTAAGTGCCTAGTATGATGGGAAATGTAATACATCCCCACATCCCCATACAGTAACTGCATAGTCTTGAGTAAGATGGACCCTGTGACATTGTATGTTCTAGTAACTGCCTATATGATGGAAATGTGCAATGCACATCCCATTATCTTGAGTAAGATGGACCTGACATTGCATGCCTAGTATGATGGGAAATGGGCAATGCATCCCCATACATCTTGAGTAAGATGGACCCTGTGACATTGCATGTTCTAGTAACTGCCTAGTATGATGGAAATGTGATAATGCACATCCCCATTATCTTGAGTAAGATGGACCCCTGTGACATTGCATGTTCTAGTAACTGCCTAGTATGATGGGAAATGTGATAATGCACATCCCCATACATCTTGAGTAAGATGGACCCCTGTGACATTGCATGTTCTAGTAAGTGCCTAGTATGATGGGGGAAATGCACATCCCAATGCAAGATCCCCATTGGGGAAATCTTGGAGTAAGATGGACCCTGTGATGATTGGATGTTCTAGTAACTGCCTAGTATGATGGGGATCTTGCACATCCCATTATCTTGAAAGATGGACCCCTGTGACATTGCATGTTCTAGTAACTGCCTAGTATGATGGGGAAATGGAGCATCCCCATACATCTTGAGTAAGATGGACCCTGTGACATTGCATGTTCTAGTAAGTGCCTAGTATGATGGGAAATGTGATAATGCACATCCCCACACATCTTTGAGTAAGATGGACCCCTGTGCATTGCATGTTCTAGTAAGTGCCTAGTATGATGGGAAAATGTGATAATGCACATCCCATATATCTTTGAGTAAGATGGACCCCATGACATTGCCTAGTATGATGGGGAATGTGACAATGCACATCCCATTATCTTGAGTAAGATGGACCCGGGATGTTCTAAACTGCCTAGTATGATGGGAAATGTGTAATCACATCCCCATACATCTTGAGTAAGATGGACCCTGACATTGCATTGCATGTTCTAGTAACTGCCTAGTATGATGGGAAATGGGGTAAATGCACATCCCCATTATCTTGAGTAAGATGGACCCTGTGACATTGCATGTTCTAGTAACTGCCTAGTATGATGGGAAATGTAATAACGCACATCCCCATACATCTTGAGTAAGATGGACCCTGTGACATTGCATGTTCTAGTGTAACTGCCTGGTATGATGGGAAATGTGATAATGCACATCCCCATAAATCTTGAGTAAGATGGACCCTGTGACATTGCATGTTCTAGTAACTGCCTAGGTATGATGGGAAATGGGTCAATGCACATCCCCATTATCTTGAGTAAGATGGAGCCTGACATTGCATGTTCTAGAATTGCCTAGTATGATGGGGAAATGTGATAATGCACATCCCCATTATCTTTGAGTAAGATGGACCTAGTGTAACTGCCTAGTATGATGGGAAATGTAATGCATCACCATACATCTTGAGTAAGATGGACCTAGACATTTGATGGTAATTGCCTAAATGTAATAATGCACATCCCCATAAATCTTGACAGATGGACCCTGTGACATTGCATGTTCTAGTAACTGCCTAGTATGATGGGAAATGTAATAATGCACATCCCCATTATCTTGAGTAAGATGGACCCTGTGACATTGCATGTTCTAGTAACTGCCTAGTATGATGGGGAAATGTAATATGCACATCCCTGCTGCTTGAGTAAGATGGACCCTGTGACATTGCATGTAACTGCCTAGCATGATGGGAAATGTGATAATGCACATCCCCACATCTTGGAGTAAGATGGACCCTGTGACATTGCATGTTCTAGTAACTGCCTAGTATGATGGGAAATGTGATAATGCACATCCCTCATTATCTTGAGTAAGATGGACCCTGTGACATTGCATGTTCTAGTAAGTGCCTAGTATGATGGGAAATGTAATAATGCACATCCCATTATCTTTGAGTAAGATGGAATCCTGTGACATTGCATGTTCCTAGTAACTGCCTAGTATGATGAGAAATGTGACAATGTACATCCCCACATCTTGGAGTAAGATGGACCCCAGACATTGCATGTTCTAAAATGTAATGATGGGCATAATGCACATCCCATACATCTTGAGTAAGATGGACCCTGTGGACATTGCATGTTCTAGTAACTGCTTAGTATGATGGGAAATGTAATAATGCACATCCCCATTATCTTGAGTAAGATGGACCCTGTGACATTGCATGTTCTAGTAACGCTCTGTATGATGAGAATGAAAAAAAAAAAAAATATCTTGGATAAGATCCCCACATTGCATTATCTGAGTAAGATGGAATGTAATAATGCCTGTGACATTGGGCATGTTCTATTAACTGCCTAGTATGATGGGGGAAATGTGATACGCACATCCCATAAATCTTGAGTAAGATGGACCCTGAGTTCTAAACGCTGCCTAGTATGATGGGAAAAATGTACAATGCATCCCATTATCCCCATATGGATCTTGCATGTTCTAGTAAGATGATGGACCCCTGTGATAATGTGCATCCCCATACATGTTGGACTAGTAACTGCCTAGTATGATGGGAAATGTAATAATGCACATCCCTCATTGGTCTTGAGTAAGATGGACCTGTGACATTGCATGTTCTAGTAACTGCCTAGTATGATGGGAAATGTAATAATGCACATCCCCATATATCTTGAGTAAGATGGACCCTGTGACATTGCATGTTCTAGTAACTGCCTAGTATGATGGGAAATGGGGATCACCATATATCTTTTGAGTAAGACATTGGATGCAGTATGAAGAGAAATTGCATACATCTGAAAACTGGACCCTTGATGTAAGAAATGTATGCACATCCCCATTATCATTGGTGTAAGATGGACCCCTGTGACATTGCATGTTCTAGTAACTGCCTGCAGTATGATGGGGAAATGTAATAATGCACATCCCCATACATCTTGAGTAAGATGGACCCAGACATTGCATGTTCTAGTAACTGCCTAGTATGATGGGAAATGACAATGCACATCCCCATACATCTTGAGTAAGATGGACCCTGTGACATTGCATGTTCTAGTAACTGCCTAGTATGATGGGAAATGTAATAATGCACATCCCCATATATCTTGAGTAAGATGGACCCAGACATTGCATGTTCTAGTAAGTGCCTAGTATGATGGGGAATGTAATAATGCACATCCCTATATATCTGAGTAAGATGGACCCTGTGACATTGCATGTTCTAGTAACGGCCTAGTATGATGGGAAATGTAATAATGCACATCCCCATAATCTTGAGTAAGATGGACCCTGTGACATTGCATGTTCTAGTAAGTGATGATGGGAAATGTGATAATGCACATCCCCATGAGTAAGATGGAACATTGTATGCCCTAGATATGATGGGAAATGTGGCGCACATCCCCATTATCTTGAGTAAGATGGACATTGCATGTTCTAGTAACTGCCTAGTATGATGGGAAATGTAATAATGCACATCCCATTATCTTGAGTAAGATGGAGCCTTGACATTGCATGTTCTAGTAACTGCCTAGTATGATGGGAAATGTAATAATGCACATCCCCATTATCTTGAGTAAGATGGACCCATTGACATTGCATGTTCTAGTAACTGCCTAGTATGATGGGAAATGTACAATGCACATCCCCATACATCTTGAGTAAGATGGACCCTGTGACATTGCATGTTCTAGTGAGTGCCTAGTTGATGGGAAATGACACACATCCCCATAAATCTTGAGTAAGATGGACCCCTGTGACATTGCATGTTCTAGTAAGTGCCTAGTATGATGGGGAAAATGCATAATGCACATCCCCATTATCTTGAGTAAGATGGACCCTGTGACATTGCATGTTCTAGTAACTGCCTAGTATGATGGGAATGTAATAATGCACATCCCACATCTTGAGTAAGATGGACCCCTGTGACATTGCATGTTCTAGTAACTGCCTAGTATGATGGGGAAATGTAATAATGCACATCCCCATACATCTTGAGTAAGATGGACCCCAGACATTGCATGTTCTAGTAAGTGCCTAGTATGATGGGGAAATGTGATAATGCACATCCCCATTATCTTGAGTAAGATGGACCCCTGTGACATTGCATGTTCTAGTAAGTGCCTAGTATGATGGGGAAATGTAATAATGCACATCCCCATTATCTTGAGTAAGATGGACCCTGTGACATTGCATGTTCTAGTAAGTGCCTAGTATGATGGGAAATGTGATAATGCACATCCCCATTATCTTTGAGTAAGATGGACCCTGTGACATTGCATGTTCTAGTAACTGCCTAGTATGATGGGAAATGGCCAATGCACATCCCCATACATCTTGAGTAAGATGGACCCTGTGACATTGCATGTTCTAGTAACTGCCTAGTATGATGGGGAAATGTGATAATGCACATCCCCATTATCTTGGAGTAAGATGGACCCAGACATTGCATGTTCTAGTAACGCCTAGTATGATGGGAAATGTAATAATGCACATCCCCATACATCTTGAGTAAGATGGACCCTGTGACATTGCATGTTCTAGTAACTGCCTAGTATGATGGGAAATGTAATGCACATCCCATTATCTTGGAGTAAGATGGACCCTGTGACATTGCATGTTCTAGTAACTGCCTAGTATGATGGGGAAATGTGATAATGCACATCCCCATTATCTTGAGTAAGATGGACCCTGTGACATGGCATGTTCTAGTAACTGCCCTAGTATGATGGGAAATGTGATAATGCACATCCCCATAAATCTTGAGTAAGATGGACCCTGTGACATTGCATGTTCTAGTAAGTGCCTAGTATGATGGGAAATGTAATAATGCACATCCCCATATGTTACTGAGTAAGATGGACCCTGTGACATTGCATGTTCTAGTAACTGCCTAGTATGATGGGAAATGATAATGCACATCCCATATATCTTGAGTAAGATGGACCCCATTGCATGTCTAGTAACTGCCTAGTATGATGGGAAATGTACAATGCACATCCCATATATCTTGAGCAAGATAACATTGCATGTTCTAGTAATGCCTAGTATGATGAGAAATGTAATAATGCACATCCCCATACATCTTGAGTAAGATGGACCCTGTGACATTGCATGTTCTAGTAAGTGCCTAGTATGATGGGAAATGTAATAATGCACATCCCATATATCTTAAGTAAGATGACCCTGTGACATTGCATGTTCTAGTACCTGCCTAGTATGATGAGAAATGTAATAATGCACATCCCCATACATCTTTGGAGTAAGATGGACCCCAGACATTGCATGTTCTAGTAACTACCTAGTATGAAGGGAAATGTAATAATGCACATCCCCATACATCTTGAGTAAGATGGACCCTGTGACATTGCATGTTCTAGTAAGTGCCTAGTATGATGGGGAAATGTCCCCATACATCTTGAGTAAGATGGACCCTGTGACATTGCATGTTCTAGTAACTGCCTAGTATGATGGGAAATGTAAATGCACATCCCACATATCTTTGAGTAAGATGGACCCTGTGACATTGCATGTTCTAGTAACTGCCTAGTATGATGGGAAATGTACAATGCACATCCCCATATATCTTGAGTAAGATGAACCCTGTACATTGCATGTTCTAGTAAGTGCCTAGTATGATGGGAAATGGGCTAATGCATTCCCCATACATCTTTGAGTAAGATGATCCTGTGACATTGCATGTGTTCTAGTGAGGCCTAGTATGATGGGAAATGTGATAATGCATATCCCCATAAATCTTGAGTAAGATGGACCCTGTGACATTGCATGTTTAGTAAGTGCCTAGTATGATGGGAAATGTACAATGCACATCCCCATTATCTTGAGTAAGATGGAGCCTGCACATTGCATGTTCTAGTAACTGCCTAGTATGATGGGAAATGTAATAATGCACATCCACATTATCTTGAGTAAGATGGAGCCTTGACATTGCATGTTCTAGTAACGGCCTAGTATGATGGGAATGTAATAATGCACATCCCATTATCTTGAGTAAGATGGACACTGTGACATTGCATGTTCTAGTAACTGCCTAGTATGATGGGAAATGTGATAATGCACATCCCATACATCTTGAGTAAGATGGACCCTGTGACATTGCATGTTCTAGTAAGTGCCTAGTATGATGGGAAATGTAATAATGCACATCCCCATACATCTTGAGTAAGATGGACCTGTGACATTGCATGTTCTAGTAAGTGCCTAGTATGATGGGAAATGTAATGCACATCCCCATACATCTTGAGTAAGATGGACCCTGTGACATTGCATGTTCTAGTAAGTGCCTAGTATGATGGGGGAAATGGGGACCTGTGAATGCACATCCCCATAAATCTTGAGTAAGATGGGACCCTGTGACATTGCATGTTCTAGTAACTGCCTAGTATGATGGGAAATGTAATAATGCACATCCCCATTATCTTGAGTAAGATGGAGCTCAGACATTGCATGTTCTAGTAACTGCCTAGTATGATGGGAAATGTAATAATGCACATCCCCATTATCTTGAGTAAGATGGAGCCCTATTCTAGTACATTGCATGTTCTAGTAACGGCCTAGTATGATGGGAAATGTAATAATGCACATCCCCATTATCTTGAGTAAGATGGAGCCATTGACATTGCATGTTCTAGTAACTGCCAAGTATGATGGGAAATGTAATAATGCATCATCCCACACATCTTGAGTAAGATGGACCCTGTGACATTGCATGTTCTAGTAAAATAGTATGATGGGAAATGTAATAATGCACATCCCCATTATCTTGAGTAAGATGGAGCCTGTGACATTGCATGTTCTAGTAACTGCCTAGTATGATGGGAAATGTAATAATGCACATCCCCATACATCTTGAGTAAGATGGACACTGTGACATTGCATGTTCTACTAAGTGCCTAGTATGATGGGAAATGTAATAATGCACATCCCCATTATCTTGAGTAAGATGGACCCTGTGACTTTGCATGTTCTAGTAAGTGCCTAGTATGATGGGAAATGTAATAATGCACATCCCCATTATCTTGAGTAAGATGGACCCTGTGACATTGCATGTTCTAGTAACTGCCTAGTATGATGGGAAATGTAATAATGCACATCCCCATACATCTTGAGTAAGATGGACCCTGTGACGATGCATGTTCTAGTAAGTGCCTAGTATGATGGGAAATGTGATAATGCACATCCCCATAAATCTTGAGTAAGATGGACCCTTTGACATTGCATGTTCTAGTAACTGCCTAGTATGATGGGAAATGTAATAATGCACATCCCATTATCTTGAGTAAGATGGAGCCTGTGACATTGCATGTTCTAGTAAGTGCCTAGTATGATGGGAAATGTAATAATGCACATCCCCATTATCTTAGTAAGATGGAGCCTGTGATTTTGCATGTTCTAGTAACTGCCTAGTATGATGGGAAATGTAATAATGCACATCCCCATACATCTTTGAGTAAGATGGACCCTGTGACATTGCATGTTCTACTATGCCTAGTATGATGGGAAATGGATAATGCACATCCCCATTATCTTGAGTAAGATGGACCCTGTGACATTGCATGTTCTAGTAACTGCCTAGTATGATGGGAAATGTAATAATGCACATCCCCATACATCTTGAGTAAGATGGACCTTGTGACATTGCATGTTCTAGTAAGTGCCTAGTATGATGGGAAATGTAATGCACATCCCCATTATCTTGAGCAAGATGGAGCCTGTGACATTGCATGTTCTAGTAACTGCCTAGTATGATGGGAAATGTGATAATGCACATCCCCATACATCTTGAGTAAGATAGTCCATGTGACATTGCATGTTCTAGTAACTGCCTTGTATGATGGGGAAATGTGATAAATACATCCCCTATTATCTTGAGTAAGATGGACCCTGTTACATTGCATGTTCTAGTAACTGCCTAGTATGATGGGAAATGTAATAATGCACATCCCCATACATCTTTTGTAAGATGGCCCCTTTGACATTGCATGTTCTAGTAAGTGCCTAGTATGATGGGAAATGTGATAATGCACATCCCCATAAATCTTGAGTAAGATGGACCCTGTGACATTGCATGTTCTAGTAAGTGCCTAGTATGATGGGAAATGTAATAATGCACATCCCCATGATCTTGAGTAAGATGGAGCCTGTGACATTGCATGTTCTAGTAACTGCCTAGTATGATGGGAAATGTGATAATGCACATCCCCATACATCTTGAGTAAGATGGACCCTGTGACATTGCATGTTCTAGTAACTGACTAGTATGATGGGAAATGTGATAATGCACATCCCCATAAATCTTGAGTAAGATGGACCCTGTGACATTGCATGTTCTAGTAAGTGCCTAGTATGATGGGAAATGTAATAATGCACATCCCCATACCTCTTGAGTAAGGTGGACCCTGTGACATTGCATGTTCTAGTAACAGCCTACTAGGATGGGATATGTGATAATGCACATCCCCATACATCTTGAGTAAGATGGACCCTGTGACATTGCATGTTCTAGTAACTGCCTAGAATGATGGCAAATGTAATAATGCACATCCCCATACATCTTGAGTAAGATGGACGCTGTGACATTGCATGTTCTAGTAACTGCCTAGTAAGATGGGAAATATGATAATACACATCCCCATACATCTTGTGTAAGATGGACCCTGTGACATTGCATGTTCTAGTAACTGCCTAGTAAGATGGGAAATATGATAATGCACATCCCCATACATCTTGAGTAAGATGGAGCCTGTGACATTGCATGTTCTAGTAACTGCCTAGTATGATGGGAAATGTGATAATGCACATCCCCATACATCTTGAGTAAGATGGACCCTGTGACATTGCATGTTCTAGTAACTTCCTAGTATGATGGGAAATGTAATAATGCACATCCCCATACATCTTGAGTAAGATGGACGCTGTGACATTGCATGTTCTAGTAACTGCCTAGTAAGATGGGAAATATGATAATGCACATCACCATACATCTTGAGTAAGATGGACCCTGTTACATTGCATGTTCTAGTAACTGCCTAGTATGATGGGAAATGTGATAATGCACATCCTCATATATCTTGAGTAAGATGGACGCTGTGACATTGCATGTTCTCATAACTGCCTAGAATGATGGGAAATTTAATAATGCACATCACCATACATCTTGAGTAAGATGGACGCTGTGACATTGCATGTTCTAGTAACTGCCTCGTAAGATGGGAAATATGATAATGCACATCCCCATACATCTTGAGTAAGATGGACCCTGTGACATTGCATGTTCTAGTAACTGCCTAGTATGATGGGAAATGTGATAATGCACATCCCCATACATCTTGACTAAGATGGACCCTGTGACATTGCATGTTCTAGTAACTTCCTAGTATGATGGGAAATGTAATAATGCACATCCCCATACATCTTGAGTAAGATGGACGCTGTGACATTGCATGTTCTAGTAACTGCCTAGTAAGATGGGAAATATGATAATGCACATCACCATACATCTTGAGTAAGATGGACGCTGTAACATTGCATGTTCTAGTAAGTGCCTAGTATGATGGGAAATGTAATAATGCACATTTCCGTACATCTTGAGTAAGATGGACCCTGTGACATTGCATGTTCTAGTAACTGCCTATTATGATGGGAAATATGATAATGCACATCGCCATACATCTTGAGTAAGATGAACCCTGTGACATTGCATGTTCTATTAACTGCCTAGTATGATGGGAAATGTGATAATGCACATCCCCATACATCTTGAGTAAGATGGACCCTGTGACATTGCATGTTCTAGTAACTGCCTAGTATGATGGGAAATGTGATAATGCACATCCCCATACATCTTGAGTAAGATGGACCCTGTGACATTGCATGTTCTAGTAACTGCCTAGTATGATGGGAAATGTGATAATGCATATCCCCATACATTTTGAGTAAGATGGACCCTGTGACATTGCATGTTCTAGTAACTGCCTTGAATGATGGGAAATGTAATAATGCACATCCCCATACATCTTGAGTAAGATGGACCCTGTGACATTGCATGTTCTAGTAACTGCCTAGTATGATGGGAAATGTGATAATGCACATCCTCATATATCTTGAGTAAGATGGACGCTGTGACATTGCATGTTCTCATAACTGCCTAGAATGATGGGAAATTTAATAATGCACATTTCCATACATCTTGAGTAAGATGGACCCTGTGACATTGCATGTTCTAGTAACTGCCTAGTATGATGGGAAATGTGATAATGCACATCCCCATACATCTTGAGTAAGATGGACCCTGTGACATTGCATGTTCTAGTAACTGCCTAAAATGTTGCGAAATGTAATAATGCACATCACCATACATCTTGAGTAAGATGGACACTGTGACATTGCATGTTCTAGTAATTGCCTAGTATGATGGGAAATGTGATAATGCACATCCCAATACATCTTGAGTAAGATGGATCCTGTGACATTGCATGTTCTAGTAACTGACTAGTATGATGGGAAATGTGATAATGCTCATCCCCATACATCTTGAGTAAGATGGACCCTGTGACATTGCATGTTCTCCTAACTGCCTAGTATGATGGGAAATGCAATAATGCACATCCCCATACATCTTGAGTAAGATGGACCTTGTACATTGTATGTTCTAGTAACTGCCTAGTATGATGGAAGATGTGATAATGCACATCCCCACACATGGAGTAAGATGGACCTTGTGAGATGTTCTAGTAACTGCTTATGATGGAAGATGTGCATGTTTTATATGGACCTACCATTGCATGAGATGACTCATTTGACTATACTCATCCCATTACCTACCTGTGACTGCATGTTCTATTCATCAGTTTATATGGACATGTGACAATGCATGTTGCCATACTTACCTGGTAAAATGAGTCATATGACAGTGTATATTCTTATATCTACTTCACAATATTTTGTTCTCAAATCTTTCATCCTCCTTCAAAGTTTAAACCTATTGAACATTGATTGAACCAGTCCTGCTGTATGTATCAGAAACTTGAACATTATCTGATCGTCTTGAAAGATGACTGGATGGAACATATACAAATCTACCTAGAAAAATCCAGAACATTGTGCTTAACACAATTTGCAGAGATCTGAGAGCAATCTTTCTTAAGCTCAAACAAAAATGATTACAATTTGCCAGCTACAACCACCGAGCGGACAGGGAAATTATCTCATCCTTAATCCTATGACATCCTTCTGGAAGTGTCTTTTCATGAAAATTGACTCTCCTAGACACCACAGCTTGGGACTCAGGGTTAGACATTGGGGATCTGGGGACAGCAATGTAGGACTGAACAGTATTAAAAGGGATTGTTCAACAATAGGGAGATTGAAGGATGATGATATCTACCTAATAATATGGACCATGTGACATTGCATGTTCTTATATCTGCCTAGTATGTCACCATAGCTATATGGTAATATGGACCATGTGACATTGTATGTTCTTATATCTGCCTAGTATGTCACCATACCTACTTGGTAATATGGACCATGTGACATTGCATGTTCTCATAACTAACTGTTTAGATGGACATGGGACATACTTACCTGGTAATATGGACCATGTGACATTGCATGTTCTTATACCTGCCTAGTATGTCACCATACCTACCTGGTAATATGGACTATGTAACTGCATGTTCTCATAACTATCTGTTTAGAGGGACATGGGACAATGCATGCTGCCATACCTAACTGGTAAGATAGACCATATGACAGTATATATTTTTAATTTACCTTTTAAGATGGACCATGTGACATTGCATGTTCTCATAGCTCCTTGGCTCATATGCATAAGTATATGTATGTTACCACCCCTCCACGCCCACATTAAAATGACCATGTGTCACATCCAGCCTTGGTGGGGAGGCGAGGTAAATATAACTGACCATGTGACAATGCATGTCACCATATCTACCTTGTGAGGTGGGCAATGTAACACTGCTTCTTTTCATACCTACCTTGTGGGGTGGATATTGTCATTAAGATGGACCATATGACAGTATCACTAGTCCCTATTCTCATCACTAATAAACAGAAAGGTTTTGGCAGTAACATTACTAATATAATCAGAACTTCATAGCATTCAAATTAATGTTAGTGAGGCTTGAAGAAAAAGGGTCCTCTTCAAGACCTACAAGCTCCATTTACTTGAAGCCATTTTTTATTCCGTCTTAGGTATGATGATAAATTACATCTGCATCCTGGGTAAGACGATAAACTATGTCCAGCAGCAAGGCCTCTAAGCAGGAGGTTTTGAGGAACGTGTAACCACCTCTTAATTGTTGGTGTTTCCGGGTCCACCCTGACCCAGGGTGGTAGCACCAGTTAGGGTCCCAGCTATGGGCAAATAGTTGACCCTACAACTTGACTCAAAACACTATGAAAGTGTAAAAATAGATTTTAATACCAGAAATACTTAAAAAAAAATTAATATCAGCAATAAATATTCGAAAAAAGAAAATATTACCAGAAATAAAAATCTTGTCAGCATTAAATAACCCATTGAGGTTAATATGCCACAAAACAAAACAAACCAAAGTATACTTTTTTTTAAAAAAATATTACCAGCTATACATTTTTGAAAAAAGGAAATTTTGTTGGCATTAAATTGATATGCCGTAAAACAAACCAAACCAAACCAAACCATTTTTATTGATCTGATGAATAAGTGGTATACAATTAGATGGGTTTGCCTATCATCTGGTTCACAATCCGCCCCAGTTTTTTGAACAGGAGCAGAGGTTTATCCCTTGTTTCCTGTTTAACATTGGCTAAAATCTTTTTCATTCTCTTTCATTCTCAGCATTAGTCGCATTATCACCTTGCTTGGGGTGAATTGATTAAAAAAAATATATTCTTGATAAAATCCAAAGACCCTGTAATATAATTACCAGCTATCTCCCCTGCCCTCTCCTTGCCTTCTTTGGCATTCAGGTCTCCCATGATAATTATAACATCCTGTGATTTGCACTGATCCTTGGCATTGTCTAGCATGGTGGTGAAAGATTTGATTTCTTCTTCCATACTTTGTGCTTTTGGTGCATACACAATTATAATATATATGTTGAAAGGCTTTCTGTTCAGTTTAACTACAAGAATTCTTTAAGATAACCTGTCCTAACCTGGCATCTCGGCTTCAGTCACTTTCCCACTGCTGTAATCTAACTTTCCTGTGCCTTTTCGATAAATACCTTCATGGTAATTATTCTCATGAACTTTCCTCTATGGTACCTAGACTTTATGAATTTAAGCACAGTACTAGATTGGCAGCAAGGTCTCATCATTTTACAGTTGAAATGGATAGATATAAGTTTTTGTGCAAGAAAACGGGGAAAAAAAACAATAAAAAAAACAACTTCTTGTGACACAAAAATGAATGCCTACTTGTGAACCTGAAATGAACGCCTTCTCTTCTGAATGAACACTTTACGACAACAAATGAGCAAAACAGCGCCCAAGACTGCTGCCGACAGATGACCGACCACAACAGCTTTTGTCGCCCAAGAAAAGACACCAAACAACTTGTGTGTCTTCTTCCTGTAGTCCTCGGTTGAGTCCATTATGGTACTCCAAGGTGTGCCCGGTGACAACACGCACACGCAGTTCGAGGACGCTTCCGCACATGCTTGTTACATGCTAACAGTTTCTTCTCTCGCATTTCTCGCTTGTAGAAATCTCTTCTTTGTGATTCCCAGTCAACTTTGATCTTCAAAAATTTAAGTGCAACATCAATTGTTATATTCTGTCTTCTTAATTCTTGTACTTATTGTTCCCTCTAGTGTTTTTCCTCATATTCTCTAACACTCAATAACCCCTTCTGTCTTAGTAACATTATTGTTTTACTATGACTAAATATATATATGATTAATATTTATCTATCTATAAGATATATGAAATTTCTGAACAGGTTTGGTGCTATGCATAGAATCCATATGAAAGTCTAAATCTGGCCAGGCTGTTTAAGAACATGACTCAAGGTTAATGTTTTGGTTTTCTACCATTTTGTGGTATTGATCCAAACTACCACTAGTGCAGTCTGTTCAATTTCCTTATCTTTTTTCTGAAATTTATTATAAATGATCAATACACCAAAGTATTTGAAGTGTTTAGTATTCAGTAATTCCACATAGATTCAGGCAAGCTTGCTGAAATGTTGAAAGGATTATTCAGTCAGAAAAAAGTTTGATCAAAAAAATCATTTGGTGATCGGAACTAGAATATTAGTAATCAATTATTTACATTATATTCAGACTATTGTCCTCGTCTTTGTTGTTGTTAACATATTTCAGTTGTTGTCCCCTCCGGCATTCATCAGGTGTATATCAATCTGAGTAACCTACAGGGAATTCTGAGCTCTTTATTTAATCTGTGTTAGTAGATTGTTCACTACTCATCTAGTTCCTACTTTTAGTACTGCTCAGTTATTGCTCACCTGTTCTCACTGAGTCCAAGTACACACTGCCTGGATTGAACTCATAATTTCTATATCACCAAATTCATGAACCAATACTTTAATCCACTAGGCTATTGTTTCATAGGACAATTCACTGTATTGAACTAACCTTCCTGTTGATTAGTGCTACTACTGCTGCTACCTATCATGTTTCGATAGCTGCTGCTAACAGCAGCAGTAGGACAATAGTCTGAATATCTTCTTTTATGTGCCATGTCCCTTCAGGGCATAGGCAATCATGGATGTCAGTTATCAGTGACAAGACCCAAAGAGTGTGAGTTCAATACCTGGTTAAGGCAGTGGAGAACTTTCAGAGGGAAAATTAACAGGAGATAACTGATAGCTGACATCCATCAAACATGGCACATGGAACTAGAACAGTCTACCCCAGTGAGCGAAATAAAGGGTTCAGTTCGGCATTCCAACCACCTGAAGAAGGCCGGAGCATACAACGGCCGAAACGTTGTGATAAATATGGCGACAAAGATGAGGACAATAGTCAGAATAATGTAAATAATGTACATAATACCTCATCTCAGAAATATAGACAGACTTTGTGCAACATGTACACAAAAAATACCAACATATTTTTAATGGACATTTTTTTTAACCATTTCACTCCAAGCAAGGTAATAAAGCCACTAAGATGCAATGGGTTACTGAGTGTGAGAGAATATGATAAAAAGAAAACATTATTATAAAGGAGATAAAACAATAAACGGAAAGGAATTAAGAAGACAGAAGATAAAGATTTTTTAACCAGTACCACCCCAAGCAAGGCAGTAAAGCCACTAACACGCAAGGGGTTACAGGGTGAGGGGGAATTAAGAAGAGAAGCATTAGTAATTCGGTGCCAAAATTTAAATGCAATATCAATCACTACTCTACTCTTGATTGCTCTTCTCTTTAAACGTGTAATTTTTTTTTTTAATCAGAATCACCCCAAGCAAGAAAGTAATGCTACCAAAGCATAATGTATTACAAGGTGTGGAAGAATAAAAAACAGAAATATTAATGATGAACAGAAAGAGAAAAGAGTAATCAGGAGGACAGTAGATAGCGATTGACATGGCATTTAAATTTTTGCAGATTAAAGTTGGCTGGAAAGCATGTAGCCAGAAGGAAGTCCCATAAGTATGTCAGCAAAGCCACTAGCACGCAAGGGGTTACATGGGAATTAGGAACAGAAACATTAGTAATGAGTAGAAAGAGAAAAGAAGCGATCAGGAGGAGAGTAGATAGTGATTGACATTGCATTTGAATTTTTGAAGATTAAAGTTGGTCGGAAAGCATGGAGCTGGGAGGGAGTTCCACAAGCGAGAAGTGTGGAATAAGAAACTGTTAGCATAGAAGTTATGGCGATATCTAGCTAGAAATTTTTGAAGATCAAAGTTAACTGGGAAGCAAGGAGCCAGAAGAGAGTTCCGTAAGCAAGAAGTTCGATGAAAGAACCTAATAGCGTTGAACATATTTCAACTGTAAAATACTGAGGCCTTTCCACCAATCTAGTACTATGCTTAAATTCATAAAGTCTAGGTACCATAGTGGAAAGTTCATCAGAATTTCTTATTGTTCACACAATGCAAAATCCTAAAACCACTCAAGAATTGTAGATTATGAGGATAAGTAGGATGAACAATGGTTACTTGAAAAGGTTAAGATTGTAGTTGCCAGGAATGCATCCTCTCAGAAGGATATTTCACAAAATGATGGCTCTTGGGAAGACCAGAGACAATGTCAGCTTTTGAGACTACAGCTTCATAGTTTTTTTCCTCAGGTTTCCTTTCCCATGGTTTAGAAGTTTTTCTTAGATGAACTGCCCTCCCAGGATGATGAGTTCAAACTATACAATTTAAGCTGATATTCCCAAGCAGTCACCCATCTAAGTACTGACTAGGCTTGATACTGCTTAACTTCAGTGATTGGATGAAAACCAGTATAATTCAACATGAATATACAGCCATAGATATATGAGAGGTGTAATTAAAAGATTCAGGAAAAATATATTTGATGTGCTGCAGAATATGATGCCACCTGTTACATCCATTTACATACCAATCAATGTTGAACTCATATTCCTTTTAAACTTTGTAGGAAAATATTAAAGCAGAGGAAAATTATCCAGATTTTCTATGGAGCTGAAAGAGAAATTACTTTATCAGTCAAAATATGTTGAAAAAATGCAGTATATACGGAGTTATGGCAGTAGGTATTTTATAAGTACAGAGGAAGTCATTTATTATAATTCAAAATATATTTAATTATATAATGTATATGTAAAATAATATATGTATATTTTGGCAGCATATCTTCATTGAACATGTTTCATTGAATAATATAAACACATTATTATATTTTTATAATAATCCTTTTTTGTTATCTAATCAGTTTCTTGATGCGTCCTGGGTATGACGATAAACTACATCCGTGTTCTGGGTAAGACGAAAAACTACGTCCAACAGAAAGGCCTCTGATAATACGTTTTTGAAAGAATAATGTTGCCAGCTATGCATTTTTGAAAAAAAGATATTACCAGCTATACGTTTTTTTTAAAAAAAAATGATATTACCATCTATACGTTTTTTTAAAAAAAAATATTACCAGCTATATGTTTTTTTTAAAAAAATAATATTACTAGCTATACGTTTTTGAAAAAATAATATTTCCAGCTATACATTTTTGTGGAAAAAAATATTAACAGAAATATTATCAGGAAAAAAAAAAAGTTGTCGGCATTAAATGAACCATTGAGGTTGATATTCCGTAAAACAAAACAAACGAAACCAGTTTCTTGATGTTAAGATTATATTCATCAAGGAAGGTGATGTCGATGAATTTTATCTTAACATCAAGTAACTGGCTAGAGAACTAGAACAGATGATAAGAAAAGTTGAAATTCATCAATGAAGGCACCATAATTTTTGTTAACCCAAGTACTTTCAATCTCTTCATAGATCATCCTCAGGGAAGAATTGTGAAAACAAACTTAATGTAACTGTGATCATTGTGATGGTGATTTTTTTTAAACCAAAAAACATTGTAACTACAATGTTTAATTTTTAAATAATTATAACAGAGCATGTTCACAAAAATCATCATCACAATGATCATAGTTACATTAAGTTTGTGACCAGTTAATGGGTGTTAATAATACCATATGGTCACCAAATAATGGTGGTTAGTAATATCAGGTAAGTCATCAGATAAGAAAGGAATACTCTCCTGTTTACATTCCCCACACCCCATTATGAGCATTATTATATCTATGATATAATAACACTTCAGTATCTGTCTATATTTCTGAGATGAGATATTATGTACACTATTTACATTATTCGGACTATTACCCTCATCTTTGTCGCCATATTTATTACAATGTTTCGGACGTTGTACACTCTGGCCTTCTTCAGGTGGTTGGAATGTTGAACTGAACCCTTTATTTTGCTCACTGAGGTAGACTGTTCTAGTTCCATGCCATGTTCTATTGGATGTCAGTTATCAGTTATCTCCTGCATTCTTCCAAGTTCTCCATCATTTTAATTAGGTATTGAACTCACACTTTAAACTGTCACGGATCTAACTAATGCCTTTATCCACTGTGCCATGTGTCCTTGTAAAGAGTGTGAGTTCAATACCTGGTTAAGGCAGTGGAGAACTTGGAGAGAGGAATTAACAGGCATTAACTGATAACTGACATCCAGAATCTTAAGCCAAATATTTATTTTTTAATCAGAATCACTCCAAGCAAGACAGTAATGCCATTAAAACACAAGCAGTTAAAGGATGTGGAAGAATTAGGAACAGAAACATTAGTGATGAGGAGAAAGAGCTGAGAGTAATCAAGAGGACATTACATCGCGATTGACATGGCATTTAAATTTTTGCGGATTAATGTTGGCTGGAAAGCATCGAGCCAGAAGGGAGTTCCCCAAGCGAGAAGTGAAAGAAGAGAAACAGCTACATCTAGCCAGCTCAACTGTAAATCAATGAGATCTCTATGCCAGTTTATTGCTGCACTTAAATTAAAAAAAAACTCTAGGTCCCAGAAATGTCCAGTAAGGCAGGCTGAAACCTGCTGAAACAAATGTTGTGTTTTGTGTTGTTAACACATGCATTAAAAATTTAATATGTCTCTTCAGGATTTTGAATGGTCCTCTGTATGGTGGCTGCCATGCATTTGACACACAGTGTTTCTAACTCAGTATTTGGGACATGTATAAGATGTTTTGTTGTCCTGAAGAAGCTTCTGCAGTTGTTAGTCCTTTGTTCTCCATCAGATGACTGTTATTCGGTTCATATGTCTTTAGCGGGAAATTATCCATGCTGCAGGACATTGTGGTTGCAGGAATATTTTCAAGAGAAAAAACAATTGATTTTCACTGTCAATTTTATACACCAGTAGAAGAGGCATCAAACACCAAGCACAACTCCTTGTGTGAAACAATATGAGACAGTTTAACTGCATGGGACAATACTGAGTTAATATTGTGAAATGCTGCTATGGTAGAATTCTCACACTTTGTGGTTTAATTAAATATGCTGCCATGCAGGAAAATATCAAAAAAAAAAAGCATGAGATACATATGAGAAAAAATATATTAGAATTAAATATCACAAAATTTATGACTGCAACTGCTATGCTTTTTGCTACTGCAATTAAGTAGCTGCGCTAAATAGCTGATGAGGCAAGGCTTACTATCACATGTTACAGGTCAAAGTGTAAAGACTAGATGTGCCACTGGGGGTAGGAGGCAGCATGATCTCCTTTAAAGCACAACAAAATCAAACTCAGAGGTGAGGAAGAATGCATCCATATTGAAAATATTTGCATTAGTGCAAAACCCAACATCATGGAAAACAGTTTTCTGTCATGAAATATATGTAAAACTGCATAAATACTAACAATGTCTAGTGTTCCTGTAACTAAAAAATGTGCATAGATAAAATTTGTCACTACCACACCAAAGAGCAGCATATAAAAAGGTGTTTAATTTGTTTAATAATAAAGGGTGTTTCAACAAGACGGATTATATATAAGGGTGTTTCATTAAGACGAATCAAAATCAGCATTAAATAAATCAGTGTTATTGGTGAAAATTTATTTATTTCTCTATTGGATCATGTTATTTAAGTCATGGCAATTATGTGTGAAAAACAATATTGCCTAAATGTCTGCCAAATCTTGAAGAAAAAGAAAAAATCATCAGACACTTAGTTCACATTTAAAACCTGTCTAAGTTATAGAAACTGTACACGTGGTGAAAAAATATCCACATGTTTCCTAAAAATATAGGAAATGTGATAAAAATATCTGATTAAAATTGGTAAAAAACAAGATCTAAAATTTGTTAATCAATTAAGAAAAGTTGTATTTAACTGTGCTATAGTTATCTCAACGTTAAGAGAAAAAAATCCACAAGTAAAAGTTACTTGATAGCCTGAGATGTATTTAATGCAAACCCTGTGAAGTTCCTAGTTAAAGGGCCAAGAAATGTCAATTGTTTAGCATGCTAGACAAATACAAGGTTTTTGAGTTGCTAAACCTGTGTGACAATAACATTGTCCTTTCTGTTTCAGCATTTACCATGAAATGAAACATGTGTTAAGACTGTGTTTCATTAAATGAAATTTGCTTGTTAATAATTCATTATTTAACACGAAGGCAGACAACTGATACCTCATCTCCAGCTGCTTTGGGTAGATAGAGCTCAACAGCCCAGGAAGGCAATCTATCTAGGGAAAGGATAACCCTGATTTTAAAGCTCTTCTGTTTTGTGGTCATATCCAAGGATGGTCTCTCCAGTTTCATGACCAAAGGACTAAATTTTGACCAAAGAGGGTGCTACCTTTATCTTGCAAGATAAACAAACGCCTACTATATACATTACTACTATGATATACTGCTAAATAGATGTATAAACATTTTTCTAGCTCCAATGCAAAGTTGTTGATGATAAATATATTGTTTATGTACATATATTTATATGCACATATATTCAAACACAAAAGTCTTCATATAAAAACACTTACATATATATATATATTTTATATTTGTAATTCTTAATACAAGACATCCTGGGTATGACGATAAACTACATCCACATCCCGGGTATGGCAATAAACTACGTCCAACAGCAAGGCCTCAGATAATGTTTTTGGAAAAATAATGTTGCCAGCTATACATTTAATAGTACTATATATTTAATATATATATAGGTATATGTGTATGTATGTGTGTATATATATATATATATATATATATATATATATATAACTTAATTTGGTATTAAATGACCCAACCAACCAACCAACCTAATACAAGGTTAGCATGTTTCTACTTGCAAAAGACTAGATACCAAGAACAATATGAATTTTGTACTTATCTGTTTGGTTTCTCACAAGCGTGAAATTGTATGTCCTGTTTCTATAACTTCACAGAGCAGAAAGAGATTGACCTTCCTGCTTAATGATGTTTCATGCAGGTTTCATCACTCGACTGTTTTTTTATTCTCGTGAATATTTATGATTAATTTTTATTGCTATTTTCATTTGGGTCAAGGGGAGATACCTTTTTGTCTCTTGCTACAATAGTATTTAAAAATTATTGTCTTGCTAACTTTTGAAGAGTAATGGTTAAAAATTTTAACTTGGAGAAGAAGTGGTTAAGATCAGTGAAAATCAATTTGCATCTAGTAAGGCTGAGACCTTTTCAGTTCATTTAGAGACTCTGTAATACTACTTATACCTTCTTTTTTTTACCCTATTCTCTTAATTAACAAATTCTCAATAATTGGAAGATTTTCCGCAAAACGAATTCTGCATATGGAGCAGCTGTTCTGTTTTAGATTGCTTCTAACCAAATTTATTCCCATCAGTGCACACTTAAAAAAGTAATGTTATTGACAGTCCCAAGGAATATCATGGATTTTACAAGTATCTTGCTGGCCAAAAGAATATAAGGCATAGTGTGAAATTGAAACTTTTGCTATAATTTACATAGTAATTTTTGTCTGAATTTCTAGGATGAGGAGTTATCATTATATTATATTATATTATATTATATTTGGAGTTAACATTATTTTAGGAGTTATTATATTATATTATATTATACTAGCAGTAGAGCCTGGCATTGCCCGGGGATGTAACAGTAAGAGATAGATCAAGTATCAACCATCATAAAGACTGAAAAATAAAATTGACAAAGATTATTGTTTAAGGTTGATGGACACGCATGTCTTAATATAGTCTTTTTTTTTTGTTTTGTTTTGTTTTTTACGAATTGGTCAAACCCAAACTCAAACAAAAACATTGTTTTCAATCGTTATGAGTCTACTGGTTGAATAGAATTTTATTATAAACAATTGTTTTGTAAATGGAATTTTTAAAGCATTCTAAATGTAAAAATAAAGAAAAAAAGTGTGCAAGACAATAAGAAACACTACCTGTCAAAAAAAAAAAGAAGTTTTGTTGAAATCGGTTGAAAAAATGTAGGAAATCTGATCCCATATAAAAATGAATACACACACACAAAAACAACCTGGGTTTTATAATAAGTATAACTCTGATAACTCGATATTAATAAGTATAACTCGATATGAGTTGTCCCCCTTCCATTAATGCCTCTTAATTGTGTTTTCAAATTGATTTTGTGCAAAAACAATTGTGTTTTTCCAATTTTGGCACCACAGAACCACCGTAAGGTAATTTTACGTAGTCCTGTGAAGTTTTGTTGAAATCTGCTGAAAAATGTAGGAAATCCGATCCAATACATAAACGTACAGACACACACACACACACACACACACAAAATCTGCATTTTATAATAAGTAAGATTATATATTATATTATATTTGGAGTTATCATTATTTTAGGAGTTATTATATTATCATATTATATTATATATTATATTAGGAGTTATCATTATTTATATTCAGACTATTGTCCTCATCTTTGTTATCTAGCAGCAAAGCTTCTGATTGAGAGATTGGAGGTTTTGAGGAGCATCAAACCATCTCTTAATTGCTGTTGTTCGCAGGTCCACCCTGACTCGGGTTGGTAGTACCTGTTACACCGGGTAGGCGAACATAGATAAAATAATTGTGACTAAGTATTGAAAGTAGAGTCCAGGTAAGTTAAGTTGGCATGAAAAAGCAAAGTTCAAAATTTCATTTAAGTGTTCAACTAGGCTGGCATCTTGCTCTCACTCTTTCGCCATCAAAACTGTTAAATGTAGCCGTCTCTTCTACTGTAATAGCTTCATGTCTTGCACTTCTCACCTGTGGAATTCCCTCCCCTTTTCCTGTTTCCCTGATAGCTATAATCTCCAACTATTCAAATGTAACGTCACTCGACGTCTCCAGATGCCTTGATCTATCCCCTATCATTCTCTTCATCCTTTCCTCTATCACTCCTATTTGCTCTTGCTCCAACTCTCTGTAACCACTTGAGTGCTAGTGGCTTCCTGCCTTGCTTGGGGTGAAATGCTTAAAAAAAACAAATGTCCAGTGAAAACATTAAATAATTGCTGGTTAAGTCTAATGATGAACCTTCTGTAGTATTTAACCAAAGTGTACAGAATAGGTTGTTTGAAGTCTGGACAATATGGATGCAGCAATTTCCTATGAAACCAGGTGAGTTAAGTTGAAATAGGAATGCTGGAAGATAAGGCTCTATGGTAGCTGGAAGTAATAAAGGTCAAAAATGTTGGAAGTAAGAGAGGACAGGAAAATTTCCAACTAGTGTCCAGTTGGTAGAACAAAAATAAATGGGCTGTAACTCAATACAGAACCCATCCAAGCACCCTAGTTACAAGGACCAGGGGCCTGCATTTCTCCTCCTCTCTCTCTCCCTACATGAGCAGTGAAAAACCACAAGTGTATATGGCAAGAGTATATAATAACATCTCCAGGGCTTGCTATGTACTTAATATTTAAAGGAAATAAATGCAGAGTTGATATGAAGTATAAAAAGTATTATAGAATGTTCATGAAGAGTATTTAGATTGTTAGTAATAATCAAACAATTAAAGAGAAATTAGGTTGTCATAAACTTGTCATATTAAATTGAAGGAAGTAAGGCTAATGCAATGAAGAAAAGGCCAAGTTCTTGAAAAAAATATTGCATTCACCATAATCATGTGGTCGGAGTAGCGAAGGGCAGTGATAGGCAGCAGAGGTGAGGATTGATAGCCAGTGGTCACTGAGTTTCAGCAGTGATGACATCAATGTGTGTGTCAAGGCTTCATTCCAGGCAGTCCTTACAAAACTGTCAAACCTATGAAAGGAATAATTTTCTTTTTTTTTTGTTTTTTGTTTTAATGGTTTTGCCCCAAGCAAGGTGACAATGCCACTAGAAAGCAGGGGCACAGGCAGTGAAAGTGAAGAAGAATGAGAAGACTGAAAATGAAGAGGATTGAGAAAAGGAGAAAAAAAAAAGAAATGGACTTCAAGAAGACAATTGATGTTCCATTTAAATCTTTGAAGATTGTAGTTATCAGGGAAGCAAGAAATCAGAAGGGAGTTCCACAAATGGGAAGTGTGAGAAAAAAAACTGTTAGAGTAGAAGAGGCAGTTGCATCTAGTTAGTTCAACATTAAAATGGTAAAACCTAGTTGCTAAACTAGCACCAAGCTACAATCACTATAGTTAAGTAACATTGACTTTGGTCAGTACCTAGATGGGTGACCACTTGGGAATAGTCAGCTTGGATGTTGGCATGGGTCCTTACTGATAACTACAGAATGAACTCTTCCTAACACTATGTATACTACGCCTCTCAAGAGAGAGGGACGAATCAAGTCGAGCTGATAGTAGTTCACTCCAAATCAGACTGACAGTCATACTGACACCTTCCACATCTTGTATTATTATTTCATGTAATATACCTTTGTTATTTCTACTCTTGTGTTCGTGCTGTTCTTCCTTGGTCCTAACCTGGACCATAACAGATGTGTTGGTGGTGTAATGGTTAATGGCTAGGAATTGGAGAGCTGAGTTCCAATTCCAGTCAACTTTGTTATATTCACTTATATGCAAATACCCTTGGGAAAGGCATGAATCCACCTCTTCTTCCTCCAGCTATGGGTTAATTAATAGAACTTGTATCAGTAAAATCATTATCTCTAAAAAATTCTTACAATCTAGAAATATTTTCTGGCTTTAAATAATCTGCAAAAGGTTGGTAAGCTGTAAAAAATAGTCTTGGCATTCCCCACATATGAAATAGGAGTACAGATCAAAAATGGCTACCATGAAACAATTTGATTGTAATTTTAAGATGAATAATAATAATTAATAAATGCTTTGCCTTTCAGACTTGTATGTGTAGCTTGGTTGTTATACTCATAATGTTTCAGTCATTGTATCTTTTACTTTCATCAGGTGCTTGCCATCATACCCAGTAGCCTTCGAAGATTTTTCAATCAAACTCTTCACTCTATGGGGTTAGTTAGCCCCCATTTAGTTTCCCATGCTTAGAGAATATTTCATATATAATGATAATCATCATCATAATCTTCTTCTTCAGGAAATTGGCAGTCATGGCTCTCTACAATTTCCTTTGTAGCTCTTAATAACATTTGTCTTTCTGCCATACAAACCCTGCCAACCATTCATCAGTTTTATTTAAACCTTGTGTCATTTTTAGGTTTCTTTCACTGAATAAGAGACAAATGGCCTAGTGGATTGGCTAAGTGTTGATTAAGACATGTCTGTTTTCCTTAACAATTGTGAATTTGAAGTCTGTTAGTATTGAAAAGTCCCCTGCTATAGTAAAAGAAGTGGACAAGCAGTACAAAGGTGAATAAAACTGGTGAATAGTAACTGATATAAAATATTCTCCAAGCATGGAAAGTGGAATAAGAAAAATCTATCTCTCCCAGTCTATTCATATCTATCTATCTATCTATCTATCTATCTATCTATCTATCTATCTATCTATCTATCTACATACCTCATCTAGCTATCTATCTACTTACCTCATCTATCTATCTCACTCTATTCATATCTATCTATCTATCTATCTATCTATCTATCTATCTATCTATCTATCTATCCAACTCACTCTATTCATATCTATCTATCCAACTCACTCTATTCATATCTATCTATCTACCCCACTCTATTCATATCTATCTATCTCACTATTCATACCTATCTATCTATCTATCTATCTATCTATCTATCTATCTACCCCACTCTATTCATATCTATCTACCCCACTCTATTCATATCTATCTATCTATCTATCTATCTATTTATCTATCTATCTATCCTAAAGAAATAGAGTTCAATTCAAAATTCTAAGAAGGTTCCTGATAATGCTGAGAGACACCTGAAGAAGGCTGGAGAGTGCAATGGCCAAAACACTGTGAGTATGACAATCAAGATGAACAGACTGGTCTGAATAGTATCTTAGTATGCTATATGATACACCAAACAAATTATTGATATTTTTAATTGGCATGAAGGACTCATCATACTAGGGTTTTAGTAATATGTGTCAGATGCAAGGTAATTTTATGGGTCAGATTTTGGAAAAGAAACTCTGTAAAATACATTTTTAAATCTGGCATTATGCCAAATTTCCAAGGTTTTCTCTGAGGACTGAACTTTTGACGGATACCTTGAGAGAGAATATTTCTTCATTCTTTTGCATTGTCAGTTGATATTTAATACAGTATGACAGACAAACACACGCTTCCTAATTATATAAATAGATGATTTTTATACTTATACACTACATCAGGTGATAGTTCCCAGTCATGTTGTATAAGATGGTTTGGCATGTTATGACACACCCTGTTAGGTTATTCCTAATATGCTATTCTTATTCATTATCTGAGTCGTTAAACTTGGGAGTTTAATAGATCACAAGCTTTAGTTAAAATATGACATTGACAGTGTAGGATAAAGGATAATTTTGAGGGTCAGGTTTTGAAAAAAATATGTATCTCATAAGCCACAAAATGCATATATATATATATATATATATAAATTCCCAAGGGGATAGAATCCAGGTAGAACTCAATGTCCAGGACAGAGTAAGAATATAATAAAAAAGGCTCAAAGACTAATACCATGGAATATTAGTGTTTGAGCCTTTTTTATTATATATATATATATATATATATAATATAAGATTGGTTCGCTTATTGTCCAGTGTACTCTCTTCCTTGTTTTTTGGAATAGGAGTATGGAGTAGAGGTTTATTCTTGTTTCCCTATTTAGGATTGGGTTTCTGGTCCCTTTAAAACTCTTCTCATCCTCTTTTTCACCTCCAGTAGTCACTTACATCTTAGTGTTATTGTAATGTTTGGGTGAATTGATTAAATATATATATATATATATATATATATATATATATATATATATATATATATATATATATATATGTGTGTGTGTGTGTGTGCAAAATTTCAAATATAAATAAACTATATCTATGAAAAAGACAACATGGATAAAGAAAAATTGTCACAACTGTTCCTCACACTATATTGGAGAAACTTACAGAAATTTAAAAAAAAAAACGTATTTATGAAAACAAAAAATATCTCATACATAACAATTTATCAACTGCATTAGTTATACACTGAAATAAATTCAATTACAACTTTGATCTCAAGAATGCTACACTTATTAAAAGAGAAAATAACTTACTTAGATGGAAATTTCTTGAGAGTGCAACTATTGATTCTTGCCAAAAAGGTTAACTTACACTCTGGATTTTTCAGATATATTCTTTCTTCTCGATGTGTCATAGGTGATCATAGTTTTCCTCAACTTTTTTTTGATAAATGCCATGATATTTCTTGGGATAAATAGTATAGTGGTTTCCCGTTGCCTTCTATTTGGTGAATTATTGAGACACCACATCTATTTAGCTGTATATTGACTAATTAAGAGTTACTCTACCCTTTGATATAGATCTTATTTTTTATCCTACAGGGTTGCTAATAATCTACCTCACTTGCAAGAACTTGGAGTTGGGTAGCTGGTTTAGTTAAAGGACCCACCAACACTTACATATATACTTATCCATACAGATCCTCATATTATATATATATATATATATATATATATATATATATATATATATGTATATATATATATATATAGTACTTTATAGGACTAAATTTGTTATGTTGGTGCACAAACAAGGGATGCTGGGAATTTTAAATTAAAACAATAAAAGACACAGTCAATACTAAACAAAACAAGATAAAACTTGAAGGAGGAATTTACTGAATTGCTTGTAATAATTATCACAAAAAATACATAGGAGAAACCTCAAGGAATCGAAATAAAAAAATTTATGAACACAAAAGGGACATTTTACAAAACAATACATCAAATGCATTGGTTGTCCACCACAATGAGACTGACCACAATTTTGCCATAAAAATGCTATTCTGATCAAAGGAGAAAATTAAATATGACAAAAATGTTTAGTGTATGCCTTGATCACAGAGTCATCTACAGTAAATTTGTATCCTGGCTTTTACAATATTTCAGCATTCCTGGAAGATCTTCTATTATCACTGTGTGGGATATCTAATAACAAATTAATAAAAAAATATCCAAATGTTGGACAATTTTTGTCTTTATTTTCACCAGAAATTAAAGTAAACATTTGAACATTTCAATAGACATAATAGACATTCACTGTCTGTTATATATAATATATGTATATATATATATATATATATATATATATATATTTTTTTGTATGAATGATTCATGTAATTATAAATTAAATTGCACCTATAATCGAAATTAAAATAACTGATTCAATGTGCAACTTTCGGATAATAAGTGTAACATTACTGTAATTATTGAACAATATAGTTCCTGCCACATTGACGGACAACCTACCAGTAAAAAAGAATTCTCTCATTACTATATTTGTACAAAAACGCACACCCTTAAAATTTAAAATTCAAACTCAGCATTGCGACCGCATGTTCCAAAACAATAATACATTTCTCATAGCATTTTTTCGGATTACATCTATATTTTCGTTGTCCTCTTATTACCGAGAAGCAAAAAACAAGAACAAATCTATTTCCGTATCTGAGGATGTCTGTAGGAACAGACAAAAGCTTGTAAAAACTAAAAGACCTTATGCAACTGGAATTTATAAACAGGGATCATATCATTCATATACAGGTTCGGGGTTAGTGTATTGTATTGAAATTGTTTGTGAAGATGTATTCTCGCCATTTAAATCATTAACCTCTATATTTGTTTTTTGTGTGCATGATTCATGTAATTATATATATATATATATATATATATATATATATATATAGATGCCATCCTATTGGGCAGTATTTAAACTAGCTCTTGCAGAGGGTTCTTGATTGGGTGTTCTCATCACAGTAAGCAACAATAAACTACAAAAGAACTCAAAATTGATCGCTGCATTTAATTATTACATTAATATTTATGCTTACTTTTTAAAAGTTAAACAATAATTCTTCTGCCACCACTTAATTTAAAGACAATTTAATGTATGTAGGTCCTTACTTTCCATACAAACAATTATTTTTATTTCATGGGTGACTTTTGCTGGATTTCAAAATTAATTTCTATTACTCCCAAATTTATTTCCAAGTTATAAAAATTGTTATCGTACAAAAAAATTTGTTGTAAAAAATCACTGAAAACAATTGCTGTAATGAAAACATGGGGATCCAAAATTTCCAGATTGCGGGTTTGTTTCTGGATCAGAATGTTTTTAATTTACTTATGGAGTTGGCCTGATTCTGAAATGATAGGATATGCTGGGCTACAACCTCTAGAAATAAAGTTGAAAAAGTGTGACACACTGACATTCACATTTATTATATAGATCTATTTTGACTTTCAAGTTAATATTGAAAGAGGGTTTCTTTCTATAATATTCAATTGCAGCCAAAAGTTTCAGAACTGGTTGTCAGAAGCTTGAATTTTTTTTTTTTTTATCGTCTATCTCCTTGATCTATCTGTGGTAGTGACAGGGGAGAGGCATATCTCTGAATGTAAATTATTTCATTTATTTGTCCTTATTAAGTTATAATTTTTATAAGTCATGATACCTCCTGTTATCTTAAAAATGTGCAGAAATCTAATCTTCTTTAAAAGTTAAAGTTGCCAGATACCTTTGAGAGCCTCTGGACATGTCCTGGTTCAGCATTTCAAATTAAGTATTGCTATAGAATATCATCCCAGATAACTTACTTTCAAGATGTCTGACATACAGCATGCCAAGATTGGACAGTTGGTTACTTTCTTTAACTTATTTCTAATAGTCTTCTATTCTTCCTTCCTTTATTAGATATGCACTGCTGTCTAAAAATGTATTCCATACAAAATTTAAAATATTTTTATTATTTTAGAGCAGTGGGGTTGGACTTAACTGTATGATTAACTCTGAGGATATTTGAAGATATGCACTGGGGTGGGACTGAGTGTGTTATTTAATATTAAGTTTCATTTTAGTTAAAAAAAAAAAATAAATAAATACATAAATAAATAAAAAAATACAATAACTAAATATGTCCTTTCCTAAAAGAAATACTCTTTTCCAAAGCCAACATACATACAAATTTTTTTAAATTAAAAGGAGATTTTTAACTCAAGACTTTCTGTTATTTAAAATAAATACATAAATGTTTTATCAAATTAAAATAAAATAATAATTATATTAAATAAATATATATATATAAACAAATAAAAATAATATACTATATATATATATATATATATATATATATATAAAACATAAACAAATAAAAAATAATATACTATATATATATATATATATATAAACAAATAAAAAATAATATACTATATATATATATATATATATAAACAAATAAAATAATATACTATATATATATATATAAATAAAATAAAAAATAATATATATATATATATATATATAAACAAATAAAATAATATACTATATATATATATATATATATATAAACAAATAAAATAATATATTATATATATATATATATATATAAAACAAATAAAAATAATATACTATATATATATATATAAAAAAAAAATAATATACTATATATATATATATAAACAAATAAAAAATAATATACTATATATATATAAAACAAATAAAATAATATACTATATATATATATATATATATAAACAAATAAAAATAATATACTATATATATATATATATAAACAAATAAAAATAATAATATACTATATATATATATATATAATATATATATATATATTATATATATATAAACAAATAAAATAATAATATACTATATATATATATATATATATATATATATAAAACAAATAAAATAATAATATACTATATATATATATATATAAACAAATAAAATAATAATATACTATATATATATATATATATATATAAACAAATAAAATAATAATATACTATATATATATATATATATATATATATATATATATATATATATAAACAAATAAAAATAATAATATACTATATATATATAATATATATATATATATATATAAACAAATAAAATAATAATATACTATATTCCATTATATAATATAATAAATAGAAAATAAAAATTCAACAACAACAATAACATTTACTTACTTTTATTAGACATTGAATTATATCACTTTGCATCCTCCATAGTTTACCTTTACTTACACAGCTAGCTTTAAGAATAATTTAGATTATTATTAAATTAGACATTTTGAAAACTTAGCAAGATTTTTCCTCCTCTTAACTCCTGTTTATAAATACAGTTGAAAATTAAAATCCTTATATTTACCTTGATAAAATCCCTCAAGGGATGTGTTATGATGGACCTTGTTTGACTCATGTTTTTGTTTAGTAAAATTATATATAACATATAGGCATCATAACAAAGTAAGAGATTTATACATATATAGATTATAAAAGGATTTGGTTGTACTAGTTTGATAGATATATGAAAGTTCTGGTAATGTGGTTGTTAGTAAATGTTTTAGATTTTGGTGTTTGTTGTGGTGAATGAATAAATTGTTTGCAAGTTTGTATGTCTATCCTTAAACATAAGTGATATTTGTGTAAAACTTATTCTCTGGTTTTCATTTCTGAAGCAGCTCAAGTCCAAGTGCTCTCTTTGTGAGAGGGCCGGTGGAAAGAGAAAATCTGTAAATTTTTCATGCCAGTAGGGCGGTTTTCACTTTTCTATGGAATCATGGGAATTAGGGTTTTTTTTTTTATTTCCCATAATCACAAGATCACTACACAAGCTCCCCTTTTAGTAACAGAGTTAATATTATATGTATTCATTATCTTTTTCCCATGATACCAATCTGCTGGAAACAGTTTTTGTGGCTTTTGGGTAAGAAGGAGAAAGGTCAGTTTTATTTTCTAGTGTTTCTGTTGATTGGGTTAGTTTTCCTTTATTAGATACATTATCTGTTTGTTTAACATGTTTATTACTTGCTTATATATATATATATTATAAATTAATTGATTTAAAATATGGTTATTTCCGCTTAAAATTAAATCAATTAATTTATAATATTAATGCTCTGTAAATTTACATTGAGCACTATTTTGTAAAAATAAAATATCTATAAGAACACCGGATTTTATATTTATTGTTCTTTTTTTTTTTTATTTATATATATATATATATATATATATATATATATTTTAAATAAAAACAGACCACTTTAAGGTTTCATGTAATAAATTATTTCACCACAGCCCTTTTAAAGGACTGCAGATCATCAGATTTTACTGCCAAAGGTTAAAACGAAAAATGAAAAGAAATTTACACATTTTTGACGGGCTGTATTAAGCATATGTAAATTAACGAAGTGAGGAAGGAGAGAGAAGACATGAGTGAGTTAGATGTAATTTAATATTTCTATTCTTTCATACTTAAAATTACTTGAGGAGGTCCAGACATTGACACATTTAAACGGTTAACTTAACGGAAGTTATATATTCAGCGTGATTTGACCGAACACCTGGTACTGTACGCCCCCAAAGTTCAACCCTTACCTCACAGTCGGTGGGGGGTGTAAATGGTAGTGTCAGAGCTATGCCGCCCGAACTTTGTTCCTGGTAGGGCCACCCAAGCGGACAGGTCCCCACACACACGCCGCTAACAAGGGCTCTGGTGAAAAATCAAGGAGCGTCTGCATCGGGTAACTTGGCGGCTTCTGGTCGTTCCTGTCTCTGCGTCTGTAGGAACCCCTCAAGGCAAGCAAGAACGTTATCCTAGTAGGCCTGGGTACCCTACTTCTGTAATTTATCCCAAGAATCTTCTTCTCATAACAGGAAGAAGCCAGCTCAATCCACCCAGGGTGAATGCCGCATCAGTACAGTACAGTAAGTTATATATTGATAAAGAAGGGGTAGAGGAGAAAAAACACATAAAAAGAAAAAGAGAGAAGGAAGTCATGAGAGAAGGTGTCACTAATTTTTTCTTTGGAAAAAACAGGCTAGAAACAGACGCTTTTATTTTGTTTTACTTTGAAAGTGTTATTTTGGGGGTTCATAAAGATTATAATGTTTGATATAAATTTGAATGTCTAAACTGTCTACAAAGAATTTAATTTGATGTTTCTTAGTGATTTAAATTTTTTTTAAAAATTTCGGGGATTTTCTATGAAATAGTTGATTAGAAAAATATTCATAGAAAATACATTAAAAGAATAAAATTTTATTTTAAAATATAAGTTTACTTTTTAATCTTTTTATTTTTTAAAAAATTTTTCTTATTATTGATTATTAAGTTGACATCTCTATCCATTTGAATTTTGTTCATGAATTTAACTCATGACTGTTTCTAGATGGTTAATCTCTTTTACTTAAAGTTTAGTTAATAGTTAATTTCTTAAACTATATATATATATATATATATATATATATATGATCGAAATAAAAACATAAAATTTAATATTACAAGACATATAAAACAATATTAAATGATAAAAAAAAAAAAAAAACTTTTTTTTTCCAAAAACCTATTCACATTTTTACTCCCGTTCAATATTGAATTCCGGAATTCAATATTAAAACAGAAAACCGTACAATGTGAATAGGTTGTTGAAAAAAAAATTTTTTTTATTATTTAATATTTTTTTAATATGTCTGTAATATTAAATTTTATACTTTTATTTCGATCATTAAATTTTGTACCTACAAAAATATCTTTAAATATATATATATATATATATGGTTTAAGCCTGTCAACAGATATCCACATGTGTGTATCCTCATTCAACTTAAAAAGAGTACGTTGCAGAACTTTGAAAGGGCCAGCATATGGTGCTTGTCAGGGTCTACGTACTCTGTCTACTCTAATCTAGATTTTCTGGCAGGTTCTCAATTTTCTCGGCATATATGTCTTTCAATAACTGTTATGATTGTGTGGTTTGTTACTTGGATAAATTTTGGATATATATCTTTATGTAGTTCCTTCACAAATTCTTGATTCTCAATTGTATCACTGCTATCGTCTATCAATAATTGTGGCATTATAATATCTGTTCCAGTTATTGCAGAAAAGGGGTGAAAAATTGCTGTTATTGGGTGTACTATGGTTGCCTAGTAATATTACTGGTAATGCTGCTAACTATGACTCTTTTCTTGGGATAATTGTGGTTTTAATTGTCTGATGTACTCGTTCAACTAGTCCATTGATTTGAGGATGGTGTGCTGTTGTACGTAACCTGCAAAAACCAATTGTTTTTTCTATTTACATTAATAGTTCACTTTCAAATTGTCTACCACAGTCTGTGATAATGTGAAATGGCATGCCCCAATGTGCAATCCACACATTGACAAAGGCTCAGACAACAGTCTGTGCTGTTATTTCTGTGAGTAGTTCAGCTTCAATCCACTTAGTCGTATGGTCAATGCATGTTAGTAAGTAACAGTATGACTTGTTGTAAGTGTTATTATTATTATTCACTGAGGAGAAGGGACCGACAATATTGAGATGAGCAGTATGAAACCTAACTGAGGGTATATGAATTGGTTGTATTGGTGTTTTGCTATACCTCTTGGCAAGCCTCACACTCAGAGTAAAAATTTTTAACTGTTTTATCTACAGTGCTGTTTGATAAAAGTGACTCACCTGATTTTTTTACTAAATGTTCTCTTCTCCGATGAAATAAAAGTTGAGGTAAATTCAAAGGATAAGCGATCTAAAATCTGAAGAAGAAGCTTTGAAAGCTCTTTGAATTTAGCAGTAAGTATTGTCAGTCAACTGTTGGCTCTCACACTGGCCAATAGAATCTTCCTGCGTATTCATTGCAGCCAGCTATAGACTTTCACTCTGGCCAGTAGAAAATGGCCGCAAACTACATGAAAACTGTCATAGAAGCATGAAAAAATCGATTATTTCCACTATCGATGGGAGTTGGGAAATGCAAAGTTGATCTTGGTCTTTCCGCTAACTTGGAGCATGTGCATATAAATTTTGGTGCAAATCAATCGAAAATTGCGGCCATGCATTTGTTACACACACACACACACACACACCTTGCCTTTTATAGATAGAGATAAACTTTACCTATATACACTATACACACAGTTCAAAAGTTGAAAGACACCCCTGGAATTAGTGCAGGAGAGGGAAAAAAATGAAAAATAGCTCTTAAAGTCATTAAAAAAAAAATGGAATCAATTATGAAACTTTGAGGGCCTTTTACAATGAATGCCAAAAATTTGTGCTGCAGTAATTAAGGATAAAAGAGGATATTTTGATGAGAGCAAAACTTAATCATAAAATGTTTTTTCTTTTTAGTCATAATAAAATTTCTAATTAAAAATCAAGTCTCACTTTTTTTTAATCATAATTTTCTCTTATTTAAGGTAAAAAACAACTACTTTTTGGACCAATGTAAAAAATTACCAGGGGTGGCCTCAAACTTTTGAACTGTAGTATATATATATATATATATATATATATATATATAAACTTCATACAGCTGATTTTTTCACTGTTCAGATTCCAAGTCTTGATACATTATCCATACATTACTTCTGTCTGAGTTTCTCATATTCCAGATGAAAAAAGATGCAATGAGAAAAAGAACACGACTGTTTCCTGTACACCATTTTCTTTTGAAAGATCAATTGGCAAGTCTGTTAGAACTAGATTGAGGTCATTTGCCCACAAACATCAATTTTTCTCAATGTCTATACTGCTTCATCAAATATATGTGGTTTCACGAAACAAACTTGACAAACATGAATAAACATGCCCACAACAAGCTGGAGTATCAAAAGGACAGTTTTTCTATTGACACTGCTATTGTTTAAATACTTTCACAATGTCAGTAGTTTTAAAAAGTGATAATTAGCATTGTAATAAAACGTAAATATATGAAAGTGAATTATATACATATATATATATATATATGTGTGTGTGTGTGGCTGGTTGCTGTTGATTTCTGAGCAAACTCATTTGCTAGGGCAGCTAACCAGTCCCTGTTGCAGACATCTACTCAGGCACATCTGTCTACCTGGGGTTTATGGTAAAAATAGGCTTAGTTACAACTTCTAGGAGAGAGTGTATAATCTGTCAGGATCAGCGGTTTGAACAATACCAGTATGCTCAAATCCTTGGGCATGATGACTTGTTAATTTGGGTTAGTAGAACCATTGACATATGTTCTGTCTAACAAATTCCCCTCACAAGGCTTGAGTTGACCAGTGTCACTGTGGTCAAATTAAAAACCAAATCTTATGGTTGGAAAGCAATTATTCTAATCACATGGACTCATGTGCACAAATATATATATATATATATATATATATATATATAAACAAATACTAATAACACTCAGGAAAATCCAATCCAAATTGTAACTGAGTTTCCAGCAAGACCTGAAGAGCAAACAGAAGACAAACCACCAAATTAGTAAAAATTACAGAAAAAAGGAAGAAAAAAAACTGTCATCTGCCTGCAAGAAAAAGTAAATCAGAAAAATTAAAAACTATGGGAAGACTTATCATGTCAGGGAAACTCATATACATATGCTGGACTCTCCTGTTGTATTCAACGTATGAGGGTCAAGCAATTCAGTTCCTAGGAACCGACAGCCAGACACAAGCATATATGATTCGATTATAGTGGTGAAAGCTTTGTGAAGAACCAACCACACTTTTTGAAGGGCTGAATACAGGGACCTGCTGCACTTCATGCCACAAGGTCCCTAAATGACCCTGCGCAGGTTTTGAATTCAGAGTTGTCCTTCTCCTAGACCAGTTGCCATCCAAGGCTATAGAACCCAGTCTGTCCTGCGATTTACCCATAACTGGAGGGAGAAGAGGATTTATACCTTTCCCAAGGGCATTAGTACGTAGGTGAATGTAATGGATTTGAATGGAATTCAAACTTGGCTGCCTGATTCATGAATCCAAGTGACTATCCATTACTTCACTGTGCCTTTTTATATATATATATATATATATATATATATATATATATATATTATAAAATAAAATAAGATATATCTCGGCTGATTTACAGGCAAATACTAAGAGCGAGAGCTGGATGAACAGGACAAAGCCCTGTCACAAAATGACCATTATCTTCATTTACAAATGTTCCTGACACACGAGTTCCGGTTGAAAAATAAATAATAATTAAAGTGTTCTATTTTCGTCCAATAAAAATGCTTCCCTCCTAATTATACTCCCTTCGTTTTTCGAGCCTGTTAAGCCATAAAAAAACGCTAAAAAAGGGGTCACCCGGAAATTCAACAGGCAGTCACAGGTGGCCAGGGAACGGACCTGTCACGGTCAGGTCGAGTGGTCAGCAGCTGTCAGCAGGGGAGCATCAACCACCGTCAACATGTGTGAACTATTATGAGAGATTGACCTAGATCCGAAGCTGACTTATGAACTATACCACAAGGTAGCTGTCCCAAACCCTCACGTTCCTGTTGAAATAAACCACGTAAATCTATTTCTGCTGTTGTCGTATTTCTTTCTTGCAACCATACGCTTGTCTATAACATATATATATATAACAAAGGTCCTGACTAGTTATGTTTAAAAAAAACTAATATATTTACTTAAATTTTAACACCATCTCCTTCAGAATAGTCACCTTGTACAGCAATACATGTTTCAGGGTTCCTGCCATTTATGGAATCCAGCCTGGAAGTCATTTTCTGTAAGCTAGACAAGGACTTTCTTAATCTTAGAAACAGTGTTAAAACACCAGCCTTTGAGTAGCATTTTCAGAAGAGACAGATCTCCACAAGTGGTCAGTCTAGTGAATAAGGCAGTACATTATCATTTTAGTAAATTTTTTATTAACATAGCAATTTTTAAATGAAACTTATAGTCATTCATTGTGGGGAACATTCCTTCCACCCCCACCCCCTGCCTTTCATTGCAAAATGGACTGCTCCTGCTTATAAGTAGTCCTGTCTATACTAATTCTTCAAATATGCTGAATAAAACCTAAATAAGCTTTCTCTTGTAAACTAATGCATTGAGTGTGTTGTTTTGTAAAAGATCCCTTTTGTGTTAATATAATCTTTTATTTAAATTCCTTGAGGTTTCAACTATGTGTTCCTTGCAGCAGTTATTACAGGTGATAGAATAAACTCCTGGATAATGAAACACATCACAGGAAAAATATTTTCAACTTTTTCTTAAATTTCCCCAAATTCTTCTGATATATAAAAATTTATATATTCTTTTCCCATATGCATATATATATATATGTGTGTGTGTGTGTGTATTCAACTGGTGTTGAAAAGTTCTCGACCTGGCTAAGCCTTTTCCTCAAAAAAGTATCATGTTTGGTGATTAGATCAGATTTTGGGAAGTGGATTGAGCAAAGAAATATTCACCACCCACTCACACACACTCTCTCTCTATCTCACTCTCTCTTTCTCACACACACACAGATTTTTTTTTTCAAATGATAGGACAACTGGAAAACAACATTTCCAATATAAAGAATTATGTCTGGTCAGATTGACTCAGGTTCACTGATGATTGTTTTATGAATAACATCAGGATATTTTCTCATCACTAAACCACCCAAGAAGATAACTATCAAAAACTTGCCAAAGGCTTCTTGAAACTTCAAAGCAAAAATAATAAAACTTGGAAAATTTATTTATCTATCCACCCACTGGAATGCATGGTTGTTAGCAAAAGGGACAGCCCAACATGCAAATTACAAATTGGGAATATGAAGGAATTCCTACAGAAGGTGGCAATGGAAAAAGGAAGAAAGGACTAAACATCAATTATAAGAAGACTGAATGTATGGTTGTCAGCAAAAGGGACAACCCAACATGCAAATTACAAATTGGGAATATGAAGGAATTCCTACAGAAGGTGGCAATGGAAAAAAGGAAGAAAGGACTAAACATCAATTATAAGAAGACTGAATGTATGGTTGTCAAAGGAAAAGGACAACCCAACATACAAATTACAAATTGGGAATATGAAGAATTCCTACAGAAGGTGGCAATGGAAAAAGGAAGAAAGGACTAAACATCAATTATAAGAAGACTGAATGTATGGTTGTTAGTAAAAGGGACAACCCAACATGCAAATTACAAATTGGGAATATGAAGGAATTCCTACAGAAGGTGGCAATGGAAAAAGGAAGAAATGGAGTAAACATCAATTATAAGAAGACTGAATGTATGGTTGTTAGTAAAAGGGACAACCCAACATGCAAATTACAAATTGGGAATATGAAGGAATTCCTACAGAAGGTGGCAATGGAAAAAAAGGAAGAAAGGACTAAACATCAATTATAAGAAGACTGAATGTATGGTTGTTAGTAAAAGGACAACCCAACATGCAAATTACAAATTGGGAATATGAAGGAATTCCCTACAGAAGGTGGCAATGGAAAAAGGAAGAAAGGACTAAACATCAATTATAAGAAGACTGAATGTATGGTTGTCAGCAAAAGGGACAACCCAACATGCAAATTACAAATTGGGAATATGAAGGAATTCCTACAGAAGGTGGCAATGGAAAAAGGAAGAAAGGACTAAACATCAATTATAAGAAGACTGAATGTATGGTTGTTAGTAAAAGGGACAACCCAACATGCAAATTACAAATTGGGAATATGAAGGAATTCCTACAGAAGGTGGCAATGGAAAAAGGAAGAAAGGACTAAACATCAATTATAAGAAGACTGAATGTATGGTTGTCAGCAAAAGGGACAACCCAACATGCAAATTACAAATAGGAAATACCAAAATCAAACAAGTATAACAGTTGAAATATTTGAGAAGTGTTTTAACAGAGGATGGAAAGTGCAACACTAAAATCTAAAGGCACATTGGGACAGCCGAAGATGTATTCCAAAAGCTAAGCAGAGTATTAAGAAACAGAAATATTTTGTTAGAAACAAAGAAAAGAGTACTGAACTGTTACATAATATCGGTTCTCCTAAAAAAAAAAAAAAAAAAGGAAAAAAGTTCTAAACATCAATTATAAGAAGATAGAATGTATGGTTGTCAGCAAAAGGGACAGCCCAACATGCAAATTACAAATTGGGAATATGAAGGAATTCCTACAGAAGGTGGCAATGAAAAAAGAACGAAAGGACATTGGGATAGCGAAAGATCATTCCAAAAGATATGGTTCTTCACCATGGTGAAGAACTATATCCAGAACAAAGATGCCTGAACAACTTTAATAAAACACTTTCTCTTTAGGACATTTGCTGTTGTGGTGTATGTGAAATGGAAATTGAAGGAAATTTCACCATTACCCATTCAATAATGTTTAATTGTAATAAATATATATACCTTCGTCTAATTGATTTTATGCTGTTCGGGGAATAGCAGTTTATTTTACGCCGCTCAAGTGAAGGATTATCAATTTATTTTTATTGCAAATATAAAAAATAAAGAACATCACGACTTGATCCAAGGTAGTCTTCAACATCTCAGACTAAAATATTTATTTATGATATCTTTTCAGGACATAGATGATAATGGCTCTCCACAACTTCCTTCTTATTGCTCTAAATAAATTTCAACCCATTGCCATCCCTATTCATCCTTGTTCAGTCAGTCATTCACACAAACTTGTTAAGTAGGTTACTAGCTGTTACCCACTGTTTCTCTTGCCATGAGTGTTAAATTCACCAAACCCTCTTTCCTCATTAGCTATCCTAGTGTTGTGAAGAAATAAAGACACAAACAGAGGAATTGAGTTAAACAAATATATTAACAGAAACAGTAATACAAACATATACAAATGAAAGTGTTACAGTAAGAATGTTTGGTCCAACTGTCAGAGCTGACTGCTGGAAACTTCCCTCTCTAAAAGGCAGTACCTGCTCCTATTTATAGCTGGGATTTTCTTTGTTTCTGTTGCATCAGGTCTTTCATCTGTGTGGAGATTATCCAAATTCACTGCCATATTAATTTGCCAGTGTCACTACTCTTTTCTTTGTTTCTGTATAGGTTTTCTTCCTCTAGTTGTCCAGTTCTTGCCACTTCTTCTTCAGTGATAGTTTCATTTAGCACTACAGTCGCTTTTCGCCTACGTTATTCTTTCTCTCTCTGTCACTACATTCTCTCTCTCCATTGTTCTTTTCTGGGAGACCTAGATCTGTCCTGCTAAGCTGTAATCATAGGCATCTTCTTGCATTATTTGATCTTCGTCCGAACTTTCAAACTCATTCTGTCCCACTTGATCCTGCATTATTTCGTCTTCTGATGTTTCATTCTGTAACGGTTGTTCTAATAAATCATTAACGGACGGAATCGTAGACATTTCTTTATCATTTTGCTCTTCATATTCACCCTGGGTCCTTATTTGATCTGCATGGGCTAATACACTGTTGCCATTTTCTCTATTTATTCTAGCTGTATTGTGGCCTTTTTGCATGATAAATTCTGCCCTTTCCGGATTTGCTTCTTTGTTCTTTTTGTACCACATTTTTTCATTTGTGGAATACGACATCGTTAGCAGAGCTCTAATTTGTCTTCCCATTAAAGCTGATGGGCTTTCTACTCTTCCAGCGTGTGGTATTGTGTGATAGCTTAAAAGCAGCCTCGGTAGAAAAACTACTTTTTCTTTTTGCTGAGAGCATGCTTTTAGTCCCGTTTTTTACGGTCTGCACCATTCTTTCCGCTAACCCGTTCGACTGAGGGTGATATGGGGGTGTCTTATACGGTTTACATCCTATTTTTTCTAACCATAAATTAAGACCTTCATCACAAAATTCTGGTGCGTTGTCAGATACCAGGGTTTTTGGTATGACGTTTCTGGAAAATATGACCCTTAGAATCTGTTTTATCGCAGAACTTTTCTTGTCTGGCACCCGGACTATTTCAGGCCAGCCTGAAAAAGAGTCTACTAGAATTAATAAGAGTCCCACTCCAGTAATATACGCATGATCCATACGCACCCGACTCCATGGCTCCACTTCTCTGGGCCACGAATGTAAAGTAGTCTGTGTAAAGTTTCGTAATTTTTTACACTTTTTGCACCTTTTATATATTCTTCGACATCTCTTGAATATCCCGCCACCATGCTTCTAATTTTATCCTTTTTTTGTGTGGCCGCTACTCCACAGTGTATATCATCATGTACACTTTTTATTACCAATTTTCTTTTGTGTTTCTGGGGAACTACCAGATCCCCATTACAAATCACTCCATGTTCTATCGTTAATTTCTGTCTTATTTCTTTGTAGGATCTTTCCACTCTAGAACAGTTTCCTCATGAGTTTTTTCTTATTCTCGATATTATCCTACTTAGTACTGGATCATGTCTAGTTTCCGCAGCCATTCTATCTAAAGACAAAACATCAGTCTCTACCCAATGTAAGAATGCATCTTCAAATTCTTCTTCTGTTTTATCTTTTGACTCCTTGTAAAATCGCAATCTTGATAGTGCATCTACATGTGGAATTGAATTTCCTTTGACATATTCTATATCAAAGTCAAATGCCATTAATCTTATTGCCCATCTTAGTATCCTCGATGTCGTGACTTTGGGTAATTCTTTCCTTGGGTTAAATATAAACTCTAATGGTCTATGATCACTTCTTAACAGAAATTTTTTCCCAATTAAAAATTGTCGGGCTCTAGTAGTTGTCCACACAATAGCCAATGCTTCTTTCCCTATATTTGAATAATTAAATTCGGTGTTCGTTAGTCTTCTTGATAAATACATTATTGGATGTCCTTCTTGTGATAATATTCCTGATATCGAATGTTCGCTTGCATCTGTGGTTAACGTAATGTCCTTTTTTGGATCAAACATTTTCACTACTGGTTTCTTTGCCATAATTACTTTTAATCTATCAAAAGCTTTTTGTTGTTCCTCTGACCAAATAAATTCAACATTCTTTTTTCTTAAATTTGCAAACGGTTCAGTCAAGTCCGTGTATTTTGGTAAATATCACCTGTAAAAATTCACCAATCCCAAAAAAGACTCCATTTCTTTTTTATTTGTAGGTGTAGCTACTTTTAGTATTTTTTTCTATCAAGGCTTGGTCTGGTGATATACCTTCTTTTGAAATGGAATAACCTAAAAAAAATATTTTACTACAATTGCTTACGCATTCTTTCTCATTTATTGTCATTCCAGCATTTCTTAATCTATTCAAGATTATATCGGTTTTCTTTTTTAATTCATTTTCATTAGTAGCTCCTATGCATATATCGTCTTGGTAACAAATCATATTTTTCATATTTTCTAAAACCTGTTCGATGGTCCTTTGAAATATGGCGCTTGTGGTTTTTATTCCATATGGCATTCTTTTACATCTTAGTAATCCTATTGGCGTATTTATCGTGGTTACTTCTTTGAAGTTATCGTCTATTGGTATTTGGTGGTATGCCGTTTTTAAATCTATTTTTGTAAAAACGCTCATTCGTGCCAGTGCATGTAATGCAACTTCAACATTCGGTAGAGGATATGAATCCGAACAAACTTATTTCTTGTGATTTACGCCTATTTTGTAATCTCCACAAATACGTAAATCACTATCTGTCTTCCTCAAAACTACAATGGGTGATGCCCACTTGATACCCCCAGGGGGGAACATGTTCAAGAAGGTCTTGTTCTATAAATTTTCGTAGTTTTGTTACTACTAATGGCAACAAATGTACTGGTAATTTTCGTGCCTCATAATAAGAAGGGGAGACATTTTCTTTTAATTTTAAACTCGCTTTATATTTTTTTAACTTTCTGGTTTTTTCCATTTTTATCTCATTAATTAATTTGGTAGAATTTATGTTAAGCACGTCGTTTCCAAGAAGTCTGTGGTTCTTTTTACAACTTGTGACAATTATAGGTATTACTTCAAATTTATCTTCTAACTCCAAGGACCCTTCAAAGTATCCTAAGGTTTTTATGACCGACCCATCAAATTGGCTGAGTTGTAAACTGCTCTTTCGTAAAGGTGGCTTTCCAATGCGTTCTCAAAAATTTCTTGGTATCAGCGTTACTTCATTCCCAGTATCAATTTGCATACCTAAATTGCAGTTGTTGATTTTAACCTTTAGTTATAGTATAATGTCTTTTTTCTTTTGTTCAATTTTTTCTATATTCTTATTTTCTAATGTGAAGACTTCCATATTGGTTTCGTTTTCTTCAACCTTTCAACGTTTTTCTTTTTGAATTTGCATACTGCTTGAAAGTGTTTCTTTTTTAAACAATTTTTGTACAGGTTTTTCCAAATGCTGGGCATTTTTCCCTTTTTATTTCGTGTTCACGTCCACAATACAAACATTTTCTTATCTTTTTTAACATGTACGTATCAGCGAATATTTGTTTGCTGTGTTGACTTTTATGATGGTTGTATTTCTGTATTAATTCTTGTTGCTGTATAAAGTCAATGCATGTATTTAAAGACATATTTCCTATTTGTAGTTGTTCCATTATTTTATATCGGTGTGATGCATTGCACATACCTTCAATTAACCTTAATTGAATCAAGTCCTCTTCAATAGTCTGTTCGTCTTGTCCGAGTTTTTTTTAAATTCACAATATCTACTCGCATTTCGTAGACGGTGTAGATATTTTATAATTGGTTCGTCAATTTCTTGTTTCATCGACATGAATTTCGTTCTTTCTGCCACTACCAGCCTTTTCTTGGGTCTCATATTTTTTCTCCTTATAATCTGACTTATTTTTTTAGAAAGTCAGGTCTTCCAAGTTTTTTCAGTGGGATTATGCCATGGTGGAGACTTTCATTATCGCCTCGCATCCAGCTGTAGCCAAAAAATATAAATCCGTTTTCTTTGTTGTTAATTTTCATTTTAATACATTGCTCTTTTGAAGACCTTTAGCGATTCTCCTTGTTGTCTTTCAGTTAAAACTTTTTAATTTTCTCGCACTTTTGCAGAAAAACAGCGAATCCATATGTTCATCCACCCCCAAAATCTGAATCTTCTAGGTTTAGACAAATGTGATCTACTATTAAAGAGAGACAATAAAAGCCATTGAATGACAGAAGATGACGATTGACATTGCATTTAAAATTTTGAAGATCAAACATGACTAGAAAGCAAGAAAGCAGAAAAGAGTTTCAAGAAACTGTTAGAATAGAACTTTACATAGGCTTACATCAAGTAATTTAAACAAAAATGAGACTTAGCTGCCAATTTATTACTGTGCCAATTTATTACTGTGCTTAAATTGATAAAGTTAAGGTACTAAAGAGGAAAATACATCAGAACAATTTGATCTAAAACTTGTTTTCTAGGACTGGATATAGGATTGGAGACCTTTCTTATCAATCAACCCTCTTAATTTTGAAGAGAAATAAGTTTACTTTATTTTGACACCAGATTCATTATTCTATCTGCATTAAAACTTGTTATTATAGGATTGCAAAGCTTACTTATCAATCAACCATTGTAATTTTGTAGAGAAATAAATTTACTTCTTTTTGATATTAGTTTCATTATTTGATCCGGTCTAAAACTTGTTTTATAGGGTTGGAGACGTTTCTTATCAATCAACCATTGTAATTTTGTTAAGAAATAAATTGACTTCATTTTGATACCAGTTTCATTATCTGATGTGGCCTAAAACTTGTTTTCTAGTATTGGAGACCTTACTAACCATTTTATAATCAGTAAAGATTATTTGAATTTATTCCCAGCAATTGAAAGAAAGATGTAGAGATACACCACTACTTATAAATTCTCGGAAAGAGATTTTGCAACCTTTGATTTCCATTACAACTTGGAAACTTGTTAGCCACGGTATTTTATTCAATATGCAATCAGAAAAAACAGAATATCAATTTGAGATGTCTGTAAACCAGAAAAATAAAACCAAAACTCATTGGAAAATGTTATTGGTAAGAACAGAAACAATAAAGCTCTGTTTGAATGAAGTGGGTTTGAAAGCATCTTGGACAACTGACCTTCACCTTTCTATCAATTCTTTGACAAACCCAAACTATGCAAAATTGTACACTTCTTGTAGCCAACTTGAAGGTCAATGATTGGTTAGTTGTAGGTCAATTGTAGAACCAGGGCTATTGGCTTTCCAATCATCTTAGACATTAAAATCACTCTGACAAAGAAGGCATTTTTGCTTCTTCCAGGGTAGTTTGGATTCTAATATGACAATGTGGCACTTGAAAGTTTTGATCAGGAGGTAAAGAGAATAAGAAATATCAAGTTCTATGCCAAGTAGTAAAAAAATTATATTTGTTGGCTTAATGATTGGATGTAAAAAAAGAAAGTGGGGGGAAAAAACTTGAGGTCTTGGTTAAAAGGACAAAGCGGAGGGCTGAGGACAAGAAATGAATATTATCTTTCTACTGTGAATATATATATATATATATATATATATATATATATATATATATATATATATATATATATATATATACACACTGCGTGCCAAATTATTATCGAGATAACTTTTTTTCTAATATTTCAAAAACCGTCCAATCAATTCACACAAATTTTTCACACAATGTTGGCAACACTGACCTGAGCAATCACTGAAATTTTCGTACTGATCTGCGCAATGTAAATAAACTGGCGCCTTATTTGTTATCAGCACGGTGATTTGAGTGTGCCAAATTATTAGGAAGATTTAATAAAATTCCCAGAATTGAGCAAACAAAACGTTTTTTAATGTTGCACGTGAATGTTTATGATCAAAAGAAGATAATAAATAAGATGATCAAACAAATAATAACAGATACAAACAAAGGCACAGTTTTAAACAAATAGGGAATGTGTTTTCCCTGTTTTGAAATTACTTGAAGAAGTTGACGATCCATAGAATTTGTTAATTGTAGGATGTCATCTGCTGTAATGCCACGATATATGTCAAGAATTGCTTCACACAACTCAGCGTTGCTCCTGAATTGTCATCCGTTGGCGTACAGTCTTTGCTTCATGATACTCCAAAGGTTTTCGATTTGGTTCAAATCCGGAGAATTTGCTGGCTACTTCATTTTTCGAGGTCCATTGGATCCTAACTGTTTCAAATAGTCAGTAGTCTTGTGAGCAACGTGTGAGGGAGCATTATCTTGCATAAAAACAATGGCCCTTCTGAAGGCAACTCTTTGCCTTTTCATCCACGGTTCAAGATGCTCCTTCATAAACGCTATGTACGCATCAGCAGTCATTTTGACGCCATCTGGTACTCTCTATGGGCCCACTAATGTTTTTCCAATAATACCACCCCAGATCATTATGCATCAACCGCCTTGTTGGTGTCTTAAACGCTGATGGCGATTCTGTCCGTTCATTACCCAGCCTTTGCACCATCTGTCTGGCCCATCAAGTGTTGCTCGAGTTTCGTCTGTGAACAAAACTTTAGAGAAGTCAATCTTCATATTGTCCTTGGCTCATTTCAATCAATTTTGAATGTGATTTCTCGTCAACGGATGCTTCGATACAGGTTTGACTGTTGTTGCTATTTCCCTCAGATACCGACACCGAGTACTTTTAGACACACTAGGATCCCCAATGCGACTGAAAAGCTCTTGACTGGTGAGTCCAGGGTTCTTCGTGGCCTCTTGTTTAAGTCGTGACATGAGATGACGTGAAATAAGCTTGCCTTTATCTGCCTTTTTGCATACTTGTGTAGGGTTGGAGGTGAACTCTTTCACTGTTTGATGATACCTCCCTATCATTTTAGAAATTTCTATGGTAGATTTACCTTTTGAGAGTTCTGAGTTGATAGTTTTCTTTTCAGCATCACTTAAACTTCTTTTACGGCCCATCTTTTCACTAAATTCTTATACTTTTCTAATAATTTGGCACGCTCAAATCACTGTAATGATAAAAAATATGGTGCCAGTTTATTTACATTGCGCAGATCAGTACAAAAATTTCAGTGATTGCGCAGGTCAGTGTTGCTAACATTGTGTGAATATTTTGTGTGAATTGATTGGATGGTTTTTGAAATATTAGAAAAAAGTTATCTCGATAATAATTTGGCACCAGTGTATATTGTGTATATTTAGGCAGCAATTTTTCATTGATGCATGTTTCATTAAATAATATAGACAAGTTTGTTCTATTTATTTTATGTAAGCTGAAAGCTTAGAGTGGATTTAAACATGTATCAATATGGTGATTTCCTTTTGTCTTTCAATGATAATGTTATTAAGCTTATCAGACTATATGAAAGAAACTTACTTAAAATAAATTGACAAAACTTGTCTATATTATTTAATGAAACATGCATCAATATATATATATATATATATATATATGATATGTTTTTACTAACCTAGGCATAGGGGACTGTTGATGACTCTTTAGGTAGGTGCTTGACTTTTGTTTTTTATTAGTTTGTTTATTTTTGTGTTCTTGTATAGGTTTTCTTGATTTTTTAGTAAATTTTATTTCTTTTTGAGTTTTCTTTTGGTCACCTGGCAGGCTTTCTATTGGTTGTATCAATACTTTGGATTGTTGTGAATATATATATATATATATATATATATATATATATATAATTATGATATTTTGTAAGTGTTGAAACTTGACTAATGCATGGAATAATAATACAACACAAAATGTACTTAGAACAAGATGTATTGAAACAAGAAAGTGTACACAATATTTACATATAGTCTTTTGTATATTCTTGGGAAGACCGTTCCTGGAGAATGTGTTGACTTAGTCGCAGTCGGGCAGAGTCTCTGGATTGAATCTCTTGATTCCTCCCCTCGTCTTCCCGGTACCAACCATATTTATATGGTCGGTACTCCACTATGCAAATTAGGTGGATCCTACCACAACAGTAAGCCTACCTTAATCTGGTACAATTGTGGAGTTCCTAGTGAAGCGTATAAGTAGATTAGAAGTATATCCATATGCGATGTAATTTAATGCCTAATAAATGAAAGTGAGCGAATGCTGTTGTTGAATTTTTTCTGATATGTATATATTTCTTTCTTTCTTTACTTTTTATTTTATTTTGTATAATTATCTAAATAAATAAACAGCAAATTCTTCTTGTGCGTCTGAAACTCCTCTAACTCGGGTTCTACATAGACATATTATACATTTTTGGAACCAGGATTATCTGGGGATTGAAAATCTGCCCTTGTATGGTGCTCCAACATCCAACATTGGGATTTGTGTCTGAATGAAAACAAAACAGTTAAAAAGTCAAATTTTAAAATAACTGAAAAAAATTAATGATTTTAAAAGTTAAAGTGAGATTTAGCTGTTTTCTAAGCTCGACCAGGTGTCCCATTAGTTTGGGGCTCAGGGATCAATTAACCCTCTGCAGGAGCTAGATTAAAAGTCCCAACAGAGAGCGGCTTTTAAGCTAGTTATATATAAATTTCGGCCTTTCAGTATCTGTCTATATTTCTGAGATGAGGTATTATGTACACTATTTATATTATTTGGACCATTCTCCTCATCTTTGTTGCCATATTTATTACAACGTTTCAGCCGTTGTACACTCTGTCCTTCTTCAGATGGTTGGAATGTTGAACTGAACCCTTTATTTTGCTCACTGGGGTCGACTGTTCTAGTTCCACATGCCATATTTAATGGGTGTCAGTTATCAGTTATCTCCTGTTAATTTCCCCATTTTCTTTTTTTTACAGCCAATCATTAAGCCAACAAATATAATTTTTCTGCTACTTGGCATAGAACTTGATATTTCAAGGACACATGGTACAGTGGATAAAGGCGTTAGTTAGATCCAGTGAGAGGACCCAAAGAGTGGTAGTTCAATACCCAGCAGTGGAGAACTTTCAGAGGGAAATTAACAGGAGATAACTGATAACTGACGTCCATTAAACAAGGCACGTGGAACTAGAACAGTCTACCCCAGTGAGCGAAATAAAGGATTCAGTTCGACATTCCAACCACCTGAAGAAGGCCAGAGCGTACAACGGCTGAAACGTTGTAATAAATATGGCAACAAAGATGAGGACAATAGTCCGAATAATGTAAATAATGAACAGTTAATCAAATGCATTAGTCATACACAGAAATAAGTTCAGTATTTGACTTTTCTTTTTGCTTGGCTTGATTTTCTCATTCTTGTATAGGTTTTCTTGATTTCTGTTTTTAGTAAATTTTATTTCTTTTTTTCTTTTTGAGTTTTCTTTTCGGCTTTTTTTTGGTTGTATCATCAAATTGGATTGTTGTGAATATATATAAATTTGTTAGCCTCGATAACAAAGTCTTTGTATGTTTGATGCATTTTGTCCTTCTGGACTTCAGTGGACTAAATTTGTTATGTTGGTAGGAGTAGACAGGTGCATGACAGAGGGGAGCTGGGAATTTGGTAAATTTAACAAAATTTTTTTTTTATCCAGCCAAATTCATTTAGAGTGTTTTTCTTTTTCTTTCCATCACTTTGTGAATAGGCATTCCACACTGTAATATTAGAAGATCTGCAAGGAATGGTGAAATATTGTAAGAGCAAAGGCACAAATTTACTTTAGATGACCTTGTGTTTAAGGCACTCTCTAGACATTTACGTTATAGTCAATTATTTTCTCCTTTGATCATGGTAGTATTTTTATGTTAAAATTGTGGTCAGTCTCGTTACGAAGGACAACCAATGCATTTGATATGTTATTTTGTAAAATATCCCTTTTATGTTCATATAATCTTTTATTTAGATTCCTAGAGGTTTCTCCTATGTATTTTTTATGACAATTATTATAGACAATGGAAGAAACATTATAGTAAAAATCATAACCAAAATGATTCGGATTTCACCAAAGGTTTCATTCTAGGCATAATCACTGCTACCATAGAAACCAACAATGAAAATACATTACCACTGAGACAACTAAATGCAATAAAGAACCTCGTGAGAAATAGGGACATCAACATCTCTCTCTCTCTGACAAGGGAGAGGAGATTGTGATCATGAACAAGAATACATACGTAAAAAATATTAACTCACTACTCAACAATGCTGACACATATGAAAAAATAAATGAACAAAAGATGACTACCAAAACACAAAAATTTAACAAGGAAATCAGGTAACTAATTAAAAATGAAAACAAATCATCATATAGACTCATAGAATATCAATTAGAACACTCAAACTTTAGGTCTCCTAAAAACCACAAACTGGTATCCCAATGTGCCCCATCATTTCAGAAATCAGACAGCACAGCACCATCTATAAACCAGGTAAAGCCATAACAAAAATTTTAACCCTTCTCTTTGAACAATAAGTCCATCATATGTAAAAAAAATCAAGCGACTTGTTGAAAAACTAATGAAATGAATATAGCCACAAACACATGGCCAGTCTAGATATAAAATCACTTTACGTTAATATTCAAAATGCATCAAACACAATCAAAGATAAACCTCTCTCTCACCAATAGCTAAAATAATCTGCCGTCTCATCATCAATCAATGCTATTTTATATTTAATAATGATTTTTATAAACAAATATTTGGATTGCCAATGGGATCGCCTCTCAATGGAATGATGGCGTGTATCTTCTTAGAATTTCTCAAATCTGGTTCTTTTCCCAAAATATTTTGCCCAAACAATCAACATAGTTTCGTTATATTGATGATGCTCTATTAATATATCCCCGTGATACTGATTACCTGATCTTACAGATAAACTAAACGAAGTCGAACATACAATAGAATTTACATACAAAATGGAAGAAAACATTACTTTACCTTTCTTAGTGATCATGTTACCCCGAGTTGAATGTAGCCCAAAACTCAGTGCCACTGAAAAGCAACTAATAAAAATGACCTAATAAACTTCTATTCCCATCATAACAACAAAATAAAATCCGGAATGATCATTGGATTCTGTTTAAGAGCACTCAGAATTTGCAGCCCTGAGTATTTACACGGAGAGGAGAAATATATTGAAAATACTTTGAAGACCCTTCAATACCCTATTTTACATTCAATGCGAAACAAATGGGTCATAAAATATTCCAAAACAGAAAAGCTGTCCTTCCTCACAAATCCAACAAATCAAAAAGTATATTATTCTATCCACTAACTCTATCACAACTGCAACCGAAAATAATTTTTCTAAACTCAACATAAAATTTGACACAACTATATCTAAAACAATAAAAGGCCTAATACAAAACAAAACAACAAGCCAAAACGTGAAGGAGAAATATGCCAGAGGGAATATATTGGAGAAACTTCAAGAAGTTTCAACAAAAGACTACAAACCTCCTCCTAAATGTTCCTGTGGAAAACAATACACTGTAAAACATATACTAATAGAATGTACAGATCTCACACACATCCGTCGAAATTTCTATAACACGAAGAACATGAAGAAATTATTTGCAAAAACTGAACCAAAAATATATTGGATTTTCTAAAAAGAATTGGTCTCTTATCAAAGATGTAGACTGAGGTATAAACAACATATCCTACCTTTTACCATTTTGCAAATAAATTTTCCTTACCAAATGGAAATTCTTGACTTAAACAAAAATACCTAGGATTATTTTGCAGTGTGCAAGCAAATAAGCTCTAGGTTGCTAAAAATGTTCCATACAAAATAGGCATTTAAAATTCATATATTTGGCTATATATATATATATATATATATATATATATATATATATATATATATATATATATAAAAACTAAAATAACCCACAGTGGTTGATATGCCATAAAACCCAAACAAACAAACAAACAAACAAACAAAAGACTACATGAACACAAAAGAGACATTTTAAAATAACAACACACAAAACGAATTGGTTGTTCACCGTAACGAAACTGGGTAAAGAATAAATGTTTCAAGTTTAAATTAATGAGAGCTAATTAAATGAAATATACTTCGAAAATTATTTAATACTGACTGTAAATTAGCTTATAAACTGAATGGACTGTTAAAACCATCAGCGCTCATAATTACTGTTATAAAAAAAAACATGTTATGTTTTGGTGTTTGAGGCAATTAATAATTAATTGAATAATATCTCTATTAATTTAAGTAGATATGCAGTTTTTGTAATAAATATCAGCAAATAACGTGCAATCACCGAGCTGTATTCGAGCTGCATTAAGCTAGGAACCTTCGGTTCACTGAGACGCGCCAGACAATTTTTCTCGCCACAATCTGTCTTACACCTTTAAAAGTTGACCATTCCTCCATGCATTGAATATTGCTGCCACATCTGGTCTGGTGCTTCTCCACTATACATTTGAAGATTCTTGATAAAATACAAAAAAAAAATCTGCAATATTATTGATCCTGAATTAGCATCTCGGCTTCAATCACTTTCCCGTCGCAGTAACGCTGGCTGCTTGTTTTTGTTTAGCGGCATATCAACATCTCTATGAGTTATTTAATTCCAAAATCTAAATATTTTGAACGCAATTATATACTTTTAACTACAAAGAAAATGTATTGTTGGTCATTTTCTTAATATAAAAATGCATTGCTTGTATTTTTGCTATAAACTTGTAATTTTATGTTTTCATAGGGTTTCGTTTTTGTTTCGGGGTTTCACTATTTGCTCCTAGTTGGGACCCTAACTGGTTACCATGGGTCAAGGTGGACCTGACGACAACAGCTAATTAACAACATGAGCTTCAAAACCTCCAATCTCCCGATAAGAGGCCTTGCTACCGGATGTAGTTTATCGTCATGGCCAGGACTATTCCCAGTAAAGGAGCTTCCCAGTACCTTTTCTATAAATATTTTCATGGCAATTGTTCTGAGGAGGTTTCCTCTTGTTTGGATTAAAAATCTGTTGCGTTTATTTTCGCGCAATTACCATTAGTAAAAAACTTGAATCCGTTTTCTCCCAGCTATAGGTTAAATAGTGGTGGGAGACAACCAGCCTAACAGAAGGGAAGTTTTGGATTTGCAAATAAAGAAAGCAACAGAAAACTAGACTTCCTTAGCATGCATGACAATTCAGAGATAAAAAAAAAGGAACGTGTGGAGAGTCATGATCACTTATACCCTGAAGGGACATAATATCTTTAAAAATGCTAGAAATACATAGAATACATCCGATTCACAGGTTATTTTGTTTTTAATTAAGAAACGTTTATTTTTCGTTACTTTCGATCATTTTTTTATTGGTTGGGTTGAGAAATCGGAGAGCCGAGTTCGAATTCAGGTCGGATCCATTACATTCACTTACGTGCTAATAGCCTTGGGAATAGCAGGACAGACTGAGTTCTATAGCCTTGGATAGTAACTGGTCTACCGCAGAAAGAAATGGCAACCTACTGCGGGAAAAATCTGCCTCGTCAGTCATGTATCGAAAGATACATGATCGTCTAAGCGACTATGGCACATAACTGAACTAACTGATATGTCAGGTCAATCAAAATAAAACAACAGAATTTATAAAATTGAAACAATTTCGCATCAATCCACTTCATGAAAATGCTTTATGAAGCGAAATAAATTGCTGCTGTTGCTGATAAATCTCCTTTCATGAAGGCATTGAGCCCATGACAGTCACATAGTCACCTCCAGCTTTCACGGTCTTGGGAGATCATCCGTTCGTTCTCCAGCGCCAAATTGATCTGCTGGAGATCTTGACGGACGATGTCCTTCCACCGACTACATGTTCCTCAGTGTGCAGATGTCGGGTCGAACAGGTAGATGACACTGGTCGGGTGGTTATCAGGTGGTCGTAGGACATGACCGATTCAGCGAACAAGGCGTTGAGCGATGGCACGGAGGATGCTCGACTGGTCGGTCTTCCACCGCAGCTCCTCATTGGACACAAGATCGGGAATATATAGTGAAAATGTCAAATTTATAAAGATTTTGCTTGCTTACTGCCATATCACGCTGAAATGCCGGTTTTCATGCGATCACCGAAGTTGGGAATACCACATACTGTAAGCTTGGATGTGCGGGTGGTGTAAGCTTGGGGGTGCGGGCGGTGTAATTTGAAATCGGAGAGCCGAATTCCAGTTTCAGTTCCAGTCGGGTTTGTTATATTCAGACTGCAACATAGTGCGGCTTCGGAGTTGTCCACCGGAGGTACTTGTAGGGACACCCTTCCATGCGTGACATGGCACTGCAAGAACCACGTCATTATGCAACTGTTGATCAGAGCAGCCTCTCAGTACCCTTCGAGTTCGGGGTCCTAAGTAACGAGAAAACTGCCAGTTCCTTACCCTCAATATGAAGAGACGTTACCACCATCCACGCATACCAAAGGAAATTCATGCCAGCACCACTATTAAGTCCTGAGAAAAGGAAAGGAAACCCCTCCTTATACAAGAAACAAGGGATGAGTCTCTACCCCTATTCAAGAGAAACGGAAGTGTATAAACCGGGCGATATATATATATATATATATATATATAATTATTTTTATAAAAAATTTATATGGATATAGATCACGACAAAAAATAGCCATTTTGTTTCAACACACTCTGTGTCTTAAAGTGATGTTGAAAAAAAAAAAAAAAAAAAAAAATCCAAATAGACAGATTATGACGCTGTTTTAATGTTTAATGTTAATATAATGTCAACGTCGGACGTTTTCGGTCTAATATGAAAAGAGGACATATTCATAAAAGTAATTAACATTAAATATTCAATTCAACATGAAAAGACGATGGACATAAGAGTAAGCCTGATCAAAACAGATAACTGAAATTTTTCAAGATCAGCGTTCCGTTTCAATATGGTCACGTCAGCGTCACGTGGGCGATGTTGTGAAAACGTATTCCTAAAATAGAGTATTTTGAATGAAAAATGAAAAGAATATTATTTTAATCTAAAACTTATGTCCATCGTCTTTTCATGTTGAATTGAATATAGTCTAATGTTAATTATGTTTTATGAATATGTCCTGAAGATGGTCTACTAGACCGAAACGTCCGACGTTGACATTATATTAACATTAAACAGCATAATTGCATATTAGGATTTTTGTTTGTTTTTTTTTTTTTCTTATATATATATATATATATATATATATATATATATATATATATATATATATATACATGTAGTAATACCTGGAGATACGAGCGTACCGACATACGAATTTTTTTGAGATATGAGCCGGAGTTTAGCCGATTTTTTGTCTTGAGATACGAGCTGAATTTTGAGATACGAGCGAATTTCAGTTAAGCATCTGCAGGACACTTGTTCACCTCTGCTATGGAAGGATATTTGTTGTGTCTTTTTTTGCCATTATTTTGCAGAATTCCTTTAGTGACACCATGGTTCCGCAAAAGTAATTGTAAAGTAAAGTGATGAATCTTTAGGAGCCTGGACCGGATTGAAAATATTCCCTTCAGTTGAGAAAATTGATTTGAGATCCGAGTCGTTTGAATTACGGGCTCGGTCTTGGAACGTATTAAACTCGTATCTCGAAGCCACTCTATATATACACTGCGTGCCAAATTATTATCGAGATAACTTTTTTTATAATATTTCAAAAACCGTCCAATCAATTCTCACAAAATGTTCACACAATGTTGGCAACACTAACCTTTGCCTTTTCATCCACGGTTCAAGATGCTCCTTCATAAACGCTATGTATGCATCAGCAGTCATTTTGACGCCATCTGGTACTATCCATGGGCCCACTAATGTTTTTTTCAATAATACCACCCCGAATCATTATGCCTCCACCGCCTTGTTGGCGTCTCAAACGCTGATGGTGATTCTGTCCGTTCATTACCCAGAATTTGCACCATCTATCTGGCCTATCAAGTGTTGCTCGAGTTTCGTCTGTGAACAAAACTTTAGAAAAGTCAATCTTCATATTGTTCTCGGCCCATTTCAATCGATTTTGAATGTGATTTCTCGTCGACGGAGGCTTCCATACAGGTTTGACTCTTGTTCCTATTTCCCTCAGATACCGACACAGAGTACTTTTAGATACAGTAGGATCCCCAATTCGACTGAAAAGCTCTTGGCTGGTAAGTCCAGGGTTCTTCGTGGCCTCTTGTTTAAGTCGTGACATGAGACGACGTGAAATAACCCTCTGCTTGCTTTTATCTGCCCTTTTGCGTATTTGTGTAGGGTCGGCGGTGAACTTTTTCACTGTTTGATGACACCTCCCTATCATTTTAGAAATTTCTAGGGTAGATTTACCTTTTGAGAGTTCTGAGGTGATAGTTTTCTTTTCAGCATTACTTAAACTGCTTTTACGGCACATCTTTTCACTAAATTCTTACACTTTTCTAATAATTTGGCACGCTCAAATCACCGTGCTGATAACAAATATGGCGCCAGTTTGTTTACATTGCAGATCAGTACGAAAATTCAGTGATTGCGCAGGTCAGTGTTAACAACATTGTGAATATTTTGTGTGAATTGATTGATGGTTTTTTGAAATATTAGAAAAAAAAGTTATCTTGATAATAATTTGGCACCAGTGTATATTGAATATATCATTAAAAAATTTTTTGATGCTTTTTGATTAAATATGTAGACACTTTGTTCTATTTATTTTTAAATAACCAGTAAAGGGTTGATAAGCCATTTAAATGAAGGAATCAATAAATGGGGAGAGTACAAAATATTTCAATGAACATGTTATTAAAATTAAACTATATGAGAAAAACTTACTTAAATTCTCCTTCTAAACATGTCTATATTATTTAATGAAATATGCATCAATTTCATATATATAAAATTAAGAAAAAAATTAGCAATTAGTAAAATTAGGCAATGGGACTGTTTATGACTATTTATGAGGTATTTTTTGTTTTTATTAGTTTGTTTATTTTTGTGTCTTGGAAAAAAAAGAACATGAGCTTATAAAAATTTAATAAAATTTAAGTTTTAACTTTTGGTTTGCTGGCAATTCTTTCTATTGGTTGTATCAATTTATTTTATTATATTCATTTTCAATATATAAATATATATATATATTTATATAAACTGACACTTTTTTCAGTAAACTTGAAATAATGTGTCATCTTTTAATAATTGAACACAAAATGTACTTAGAACAAGATGTCCTCATTGTCTGGTCTAATATTATCCTGTACTTCACCCATTCACATACTTTTGTAATTCTGGGACTTTATTCTTCCTGTTGACTTAGTCGCGTGAGCAGGAACTGCCATCCAATGTTCTATTGTTCCATCATGTCTTCCCGGTAACAGTCATTTATATGGCTACCTGGCAGATTCTATCGCAAATTTTAAACTTACATATGGTGTATAAGACACAGGGAATCTTACAAGATATTTTTAGTAAAAAAAGATTTTAGAAGTATATCCAATAGGGCTAATCTAAATAAATAAACAGCAAATTCTTCTTGCGTCTGAAAGTTATTTAACCACAACCGCTAATAGACATGGATCATAGAATTTGGAACCAGGATTGAAATGAAAATGGAACCTTGTATGGTGCTCCAACATCCAACATTGGGATTTGTGTCTGAATTTTAAAACAAAACAGTTAAAATATCATCCTCCTTAACTGAAAAAATTACAATTAAATACTGAAATTCATATATATATATATATATATATATATATATATATATATATATATATATATAAACAAAGTAACTGTCCCAATATACTTTAAAAAATCTTATCAAAATATAAGGGGATGCTGAAAAGTTATAATCAAAAGATAAAAAAAAAAAAAAAAACTTTATTTGGTCCAATTTCAGAAGGTAAAGCTTTTGCAGCACACAACCCTTTTAGATTCAACAAAGTACACAAGATTCCTCCACTTTAGTATGAACATATTTACGTTAATTTCTAAATGGTTAATCATCACTATTTGATGATATATTCTTATACATTTTATGAATTTTGAATTCCCACCAATCATATGACCTTCATTTTCAAAACATAATTTATGAATAGGTTTAAGAAAAATAAGTAATTAGACAAGAAAGTAAACTAATGTTAATTCCTGAAAATATATACAAGTATAAAAAATTAAATACTAATGATGTAGATAATCAAGAAGACATAGGTGTTTTTTACACATGTCATTCAAATATTTGACCTAGTACAGAGAAAAGATTAATTCTAAAAAACACATTAACAATGGTATTAGATTTAGGATGTACATAATCTTTTGTGATAATTACAACTATGATAAAATTCATGGGTTCTTTGCAGATTTTTTACTATGTATGTAAAAATAAAAAACATTAAAGAGCTTTAAACAATATTTAAACAGTTAAAATGACAAAATGAAAGTATTGATAATCCAGGATTTAAGTATTATAATTGTACAAGGAAAAAAAAAAAAAAAAAAAAAAAAAAAAAAAAAAAAAAAAAAAAAAAAGAAGCTTGTCACTACTAGCTTAAAATAATTGTATTTAATGACCATATCTTTTAGAACTTATTATGAAACCTTTTAACTGAATCTGTGTTTTAAATAAACATTTTGCAAATTATAATTAAACCATTACACAAATGTGAATATAAGATTAATTTCCATAATTTTTATAATCCAATTAATATCATTTTCAGTATTTCAGCCAGAAAAAGATATGAAATATTTTTTTTAGTGCACTGAATTGTGTTTTATAAATAATTTCTCCAAGTTTATTTTCCAAATGATATACTTTTATAGGTTACTTATTTCATTTATTATTCAAAAATTCTGAACCATACAGATATCATATAGCCTTATCACTTTTTCTTTTACTATTAAATAAAAAATTATGTTTACTATTGTAAATCTTCACTTAGAGTAATAAATTTTAAATAAAATTTAAAAAATTAAAGTATATTTTTTTCTAGCTTGAATCAAAATTGTTTCTTTGACATTGCCTTTAAAATCAAAGTCACAACATGTTTGTTTTAAAAATAACCAATTTTTTTCATTAAATGGTAAAGGACAAATATTGGACGCAAATTTATGTTATTTCACTTTTTTTCATGAAAGTAGAGATACTTTAAATATTTATTCATTTAAATATAAATCTGTACTGGCATTTAAACTAAAAAAAGTTTATTACTGGTTATAAATAAAGGTAACAAATCCATTTGATATATAATCCAAGTGGATTCTAGTAATAAAAACTGATCCACAAAAGAGCTTTCTGTATTTATTTTTACAGAGCAATATAATCATAAGCAATAAAATCCAAAATTATCTCATAAAGAATAGCCTATTTTGGATTTTATTGTTTATAGGGAAAATGCATGTTCTAGAAAAAATTTACCTGTGATGAGTTTAAAACTTCATTGGACTAAATTTATGTTGGTACAACTAAATGCAATAATGAGAGGTACTAGGAGTTAAAAAAAAAAAAAAAAAAAAAAAACTGAATTCAAGTTTTTTTATGATTATGAACAATACATACATAAAAAAAAATTAACTCACTACTCAACAATACAGACACAAATGAAAAATTAAATTAACCAACAATAACTACTGAAAACAAAAAAATTTAACAAGGAAATCAGGTAACAAATTGAAAATGAAAACAAATTGTGTTATAGACTCATAGAATATTACCCTAGAACACCCAAACTTTTATGGTCTCCCAAAACCCACAAAACTGGTATCCCAATGCACTCCATTATCTCATGAATAAACAGCCCCACCATCTATAAATAGGTTAAAGCCATAACAAAAATTCTCTCTCCTTGGAATAAACAGTTCATCTCATATATACAACTCAGGCAGCCGAGTTAAAAAATTAAGGGAGATGAATATAGCCAACAAACACATGGCCAGTCTAGATATAAAATCTCTTTACACCAATGTCCCAGTTGAAAAATGCTTAAATCTCCTAAAAATGCATTTAACACAATCTAAGATAAAGTTCTCTCTACCAACAACTAAAATAATAAAAATCTGCCATCTCATCACTAATCAATGCTACTACACATTTAATAATGATTGTTAAACAAAAAAAGTTGGATTACCAATGGGATCACCTCTCATTGGAATGATGGCATGTATCTTAAATTTCTCGAATCCAGTCCTTTTCCAAAATATTTTACCCAAAGAATCAACATACTTATGTTATATTGATGATGCTCTACTTATATATCTTTGTGGTCTTGATTTGCCTGACTTGGTAGATCAACTAATCAAAACTCAAACACACAATAGAATTTACATACAAAATGGAAGAATAGAATTCCTTACCCTTCCTAAATATCAAGCTACAATACATGTTAACAACAGTTTAAAACTGTGTCTACTGGAAATCATCCAACAAAAATGACCTAATAAATTTCTATTTTAATTATAAGAACAAAATAAAATCTGGCATAATCATCAGATTCTACCTAAAAAGCAAAAATATGCATTTTGGAGTATTTACATGAAAAGGAGAAATACATTGAAAACACTTTCAAACTTCTCCAGTATCCTAATTATTTTATATTCAATGCAAAACAAAGCCTCATAAAATATTCCAAAACAAAAAAAACCCAATGAATCAAAAAAATATATTATCCTGCCTAGTAATTCTATAATATCTACAATTGAAAAGAATCTATCCAAATTCAAAATAATAATTTGTTACTATTACATCCAAAGCCATAAAAGACTTATACAGCACTAAACAAAACAATAAGCTAAAACCTGAAGGAGGAGTTTATGCAATAACCTGTAACAATTGTCACAAAAAATACATAGGAAAAATCTCAAGGAATCTAAATAAAAGATTATATGAACACAAAAGGGACATTTTACAAAATAATAGGTCAAATGCATTTGTTACCCACCATAATGAGATTGACCACAATTTTGACATAAATTAGGCTACTGTGATCAAAGCAGAAGATAATTTGCTTTGACGTAAATATCTAAAGAGTGCCTTAATTGCAAAGTCTTTTACAATAGAGTTTCACCTGGGACCTTACAACATTTCACCATTCCTTGCAGATCTTTTAATATCACAATGTCAAATGCCTACTTACAAAAGTGATGGAAAGAAAAAAAAAGAAAGAATCTAACTGAATTCAGTTGATAACAGAAAAAAAAAATTCTAAAATTCCCAGCTCTGTTGTATACATGTGTAGTCATATCATCATAACAAATTTTGTGTTACAAAGTCATGAAGGACAAAAGGTGTCATAAGTAAACTTTTTTCACTTTGTCATACAATATTCTCAATACTGTTCTTGATATATTAAAAATACATATTGTTATATCATATATATATATATATATATATATATATATATATATATATAAAGAAAGTGATGGTTTTTTATTCTTTAGTCCAACAGAATTTAGATTTTAAAAATAATGTTTAAGTATATATATATATATATATATATATATATATATATATATATATATATATATGTGTGTGTGTATAAAAGTATACATTATATCAACACTTAGAGGCAACAGGCTGTTTCATGCTAGATGCAATCGTGGTGTCCTGACAATTGCATCTAGCAAAAACAGCCTGTTGCCTCTAATGTTGACATCAATTATCATTTTATACCTTAAAGTGGTCTCTATCTTTGATATTGACACTTTATCCCATAAATATAGTTTACCTTAAGAGTATACTTCGTCATATATATATATATATATATATATATATATATATATATATATATATATTTAAAATATATATGATAAAATATAATTTTAAGGTATGCTATATTTATGGGTTAATATGATCAATATCAGGGATAGAGCATATGTATATATATATATAAGTGGATATTCAGGTCAACACCCAGCTGTAACAGTCTGTTACATGCTTAAACGCATGGCCTGATGATTGTGTTTAAGCATGAAACAGACTGTCACTGCTGGGTGTTGACCTCAATATCCATTCATATATAAAATATGTCTGTATATATACACATGATATATGCATATATAAGAATATTGTATGTGAATTGATTCTTTTCAGTACATATTAATTATTAAGCATTATCTTTTACAATTGATGACCCCTGCACAATTCTGTTTTGGTCTCAAAAATGGATTCTACTGATATTCTCATTTTAATGTTAAGAATATAAGTTCAGCTAGAAATTGAATTTAGCTCAATGATTCTACTTTCTGTTCTGTTGTCAGGCCATTGAAACATCCACCTGTTCTTAGCATTTATTACATTTTCCCCCTAATTATAAGTTTTCCTCACATATGCAAATTAGCAGAACTTTTTTTTATCACTAATGAATGCTTGTTTTCAATGATTAGCTCTTGATAATGAGCACTATGCTTGGGAGACTTCATAAAGGATAACTTTCTATGTCAACAAATACAGCGACAACAAAAATGCTGTTTTTGACATAAAGTTATTTTCTTATTAATAATTTACAGTTAATGAGGCTAAGTATGTTCTACTTATTCACAAAGCTTAGCTTAGTCTGACACAAGTTCATATGTAGCACCCAGAGAAAAGAGAAAACAGAACGGCAGTGGTCTAAGCCTACCTTAATCTGGTGGAGTGCCCAGTGAAGTGTGGTAATAGAACAAAAGCATATCCATGTGATGTAATTTGATGTCTAATAAATTAATGGTGTCATTGTTGGATTTTTTCTTATATGTTTATATTACTTTATTTGTTATTTATTCATTATATATGAATTTATACATAATTTATCAAAGGCATTACTCCTACACAGAAATATATTCAAATATAACGTCAATCTTAAGAATGGTGCACTTATTAAAAGAGAAAATGACATACCTAGGCAGAAAGTTCTTGCAAGTGCGGCTATTGAATCTTGGCAAAATGTAAATCTGCACCCCAGATTTTTTCAAATATCTCCTTTCCCAAGCCAATTACCATAAAAATTTTTAAAAATTGGAAGAAATCAAAACCTTTTATATAAATAAATACATAAATAATTTATCAAATTAAAATAAATAATAATTACTTTAAAAATGATTAAAAATAAAAGTAGATAAATACATAAAAAATTGAAAATTAAACAACAACAATAATAACATTTATTCACTTATGTTTATTAGGCACTAATTTACATCACTTAGTACCTTTCATATTTATTTTGTATTAAATTATATCACTTAGTATCATCCATATTTTACCTTGACTTTCCCAGTTAACCTGTAGAATCTTTATGAGCATTCTTAAATTAAAAACATTTTAAGACCTAATAATATTTTCCTTTTGTTTATAAATACCTGTTGCAAAATAAGGTCCTTACATTTGCCTTGATAAAGTCCATCAGAAGATGAAACGTGTTGGCTAAGAAAAGTTTTCCTTTTGTTGTTATTCATATTGTCTTTTTTATAGATACATTTTTATTTATATTTGATTTTTTTGTGTGGGGTTGAGAGTTGTATGCACCAATCCTGTATGTATCTTTGTATGTAAGTACGTGTGTGTGTGTATATATATATGCACCTCTGAACTCTCCTTCTGGGTGAAAGCCGACAGGGAAGGTTTCATTCCAGCATGGAAATACCAAGTGAAACCATCTTCATGTCCTTGGTTCTCACCTGCATGTTCAGCCACTATAGCCCACAGGAATCACTTCTTCCAGTTATACCAAAATGACATGTCTGATTGCAATAGGTGCCTCTTTGTTTCTGCTTGTAATGAGTGCAAGTGTGTCCTCAGAGAAGTGAAGTCATGGTTTGCTGATAGAATGAAACAATGTTCAGGCTCTTACAAGTTCAGATCTAGAGATTATTGGTGGCTCTGCAAGAGTGTGCTGAACAACAGCAAATCATCAATCCCTCCTACATTCAATCAATTTGAAGTCCTGACATCTACAGCAGATAATGTTGAATGCTTTGCTTGGAAGTCCTCTTCTAACTCCACAAACTCATCTGGAGTACTCACACCTGATTTTCTCCCGAGAACAGAGCCTCTACTGAGTGATATGCATGTAAACCCCTCACTGTTTTCTCTCCAAATTCTACAACAATTGCCTTACTACTTCCTGCTTTCCAGGTTGTTGGAAGTTCTCCTTCATAGTTCCTATTTTTAAGGACTCTGGAGAACCCTCTGACCCCTAAAATTGCTATTAGTCTCAATGCATTTCAGCAAAGTATTCAAGGCTCTAATCAATGGTGAAGTTGGAAGCATCTTACTTCTCACAACCTCCTCTCAGACAAACAATATGACTTCCATTTCATCAGGTCTACCACTGATGTGTTAACAGCCATAACAGAATATGTATATTGATGTAATGGAATAACCTGTCACCCCCATGAGTGACTACACTATTGGCAGTAACTACCTATAAGTATCTGTAAATCAACAGACTACAGAGACTAGTTGGGATCTGTTGGGTATGACTCGGACTTACCCGAGAACTACTGACCTTCCAATAATAGCATTCACTACTGGATTGACTTGCAATGACCTTGTGCATAACTGTTACCTTTATTCTTATTGTACTGGTTTTTACAATAAACCTTTACTTATTTTACACACCTTTCAAGTATATATTCCTATTAGCACGGAATATAATATATATCAAGCTCTTGGTGACAATGGCTAAGCTCAAGCTGGGGCTCTAGATATCTTGAAGGCATTTGACAGGGTTTGGCACTATTCAGAGTTTTGTGGTAATCACATCCACTCATCAGTAGACTTGATTATAAAATTGAATCTGTCTTCAGAAATCATATATTTTTCTTAAAAGACATTAATTAATTTTTCTTAAGAGACATTAATTTATTATATATGTCTATTTGAATTTGATCTTATTTACAAGATGTTATTCCATGACGTAAACTTATTTGAAATTGCTTAGTAGACATTTTTTTCACCCTAAGCAAGACTTAGTAGAACATTAAGATACAAGATACTGAATGTGAAAGAATAAGAAAAAGAAAAATATTATTAAGGAACAAGAACAATAAAAGAAGAATCACAAAGACAGTAGATAATGATTGATATATTCTTCATTTCCAAATACAGCCAGTACATTGTGGCCATGTTTATAATTGAGAATTGGTTTCTTGTTCTTATACGAAGTATATGTCTTCTTTCAACAAATTTTATACCATCTCCAATAGCCCTTATAACAACAACTCAAAACAAGTAACTTTTACCTTGAGAAAAAAAAAAGAATATCCACAAACGGAAACACTAACTTCTTTGACATCAAAGCAGGAATCTTCCAGGGTGACACCCTTGCACCTTTTTACTTTGTTATCACCCTTCAATATGTATTGAGAAATTCCTTCGACAAACATCATCGACTAAGGTGTAATTCATCACCAAGACTCTCAAGGTGATATCCTGACAGATATTGACTATGGAGATGACCGAGCTATCACTGCAGACACCATTACTAATATCACGGTACTCCGATCTCATCTAGAAAATTCTTACCCACGTATAACAGTACTTTTTCTTTTCCTCTCAACGCTCTCTTGCATATACACAAGAACTTGGCCACTCATACTTATATACATATCTATATTTCATTTGGAATATACTAAAATAAATTAACTTAAATTTTAATGTATTTCCACCAATCACAATTGTTTCCGACAAAAATGAAAATCCGAGTAAGCAAGAAAAAAAAAGACTTAAAGAAAATGGCAACAAAAAGAACAGTTTCTCAGGAAAAGACAGCTGAAATTCTTTGGATATATAATGCAAGACCTTAGTAGGACTAAAAGGCCACCTCTACACTGATATAACGTATAATGAATGTGATTACGTTTAAGTAAGACAGGCTTAAAAAATTATCAAAGACATCCTATGCACATAGAGAAGTCATTCGTTGTATGTTATTCAGCATTTATGCAACAACTAATGCAAATGACACCCAACATGAGGCTGGATCAAGTGATAACATTGCTAGAAATTCCCTGTGCCTTTTCTATAGACTTTCATGGTAATTGTTCTAATGAGCTTTCCTCTATTCTCCCTAGACTTTATTACTTTAAGTGCAGTCCTAGTTTAGCAACAAGTTTTCATCATTTTACATTTGAAATAGCTAGATGTAACAGTAAGTTCTACACTAACAGTTTCTTCCCTCTCACTTCTCGCTTGTGGAAATTTCTTCCAGTTTCTTGCTTTTGAGTCAACTTTGATTTTCAAAAATTTAAATGCAATGACAATCATTATCTTGCATCTTCTTAATTCCTGTTCTTCAATAGCCCCTTGTGTCTTTGTGGCTTTATCACCTTGCTTGGAGTTAAATGATTAAAAAAGAAAAATAATACCTGTATAAAATAAGTTCCTGGTTATTCACACTTGTAATGAGGTCAATGTTGAGTTGTTAAAGTTAGTTACCTCATGTCACATGTATTAGTAGTTGATAGAAGATTCCTTTTCATTTTTTTTTTATATTGAAAATTAAATGGATAAAACGTACAACAATAACAAACAACAATGAGACCTTGAGACATGTATTGAAATTAATGAGAAGAATGTGCATTTTTCTTTTTGTGATGTTAATTACAATGTTAATTTTGTGTGTATTAAATATTCTCAGGGTTATTGTCTTGTTTTGTTTCTTTAAAATTTGGGCTTACATGTTTGCAATTGCTCTGAAAATTTTGTGATTAAGGGAAGCTTTTGAATTTGTTAACTCTGGAATTTCATGAAGAGAAGAAAATACATCTTGTCTGTGTTCTTTTTACTACTCTTTGCTTGTGATGGAAAGGTTGTTTTTAGAATGATGACATTTCAGATCTTTATTTCTAAAATGATGAAATATCATGATCACCATAAATCATCAATGGTGGAAAGATAATTTCTAGAATGATGAAATTTCAGATCTTTATTTCTAGAATGATAAAATATCATCATCATGGATCATCACTGGTAGAAAGATCATTTTCAGAATGATGAAGTTTCAAGATCTTTATTTCTAGAATGATGAAATATCATCATCATGGATCATCACTGGTAGAAAGATCATTTTCAGAATGATGAAGTTTCAAGATCTTTATTTCTAGAATGATAAAATATCATCATCATGGATCATCACTGGTAGAAAGATCATTTTCAGAATGATGAAGTTTCAAGATCTTTATTTCTAGTATAATAAAATATAATCATCATGAATCATAACACATTACTTATATCGTTTGGACTGTTGTCTGTGTTTTTATTGCTGTATTCATGATGTTCTGGCTGAAATAAAGAGTTCAATTTGAAATTCCAATCACATGAAGAAGGCTGGAGTGTACAACAGCCAAAATGATGTAAATAGTGTCAATAATTACAATACTTCATCTCAGCCAAAGTCTCATTTCGTATAAAATATTCATTTTAAAGTAAAAGGCAAGCAAATACGAATATTAGTTATATCAGTTTTCTTTCCTTAATAGTGTTATATTGTCTCACATGCAGTAACCCATTGTCTCTCAGAGACTTTATTGCCTTGCTTGGGTTGAAATGATTCAAAAGAAATTAAATAAAAAATATGTAATTTTTTCTTTTTTTTTTAAGTTTTGAAACATTTTTTCTAAAACATCTCCATCTGCAGAAAAGGCCTGTCATAATAATCCTTCAAGAGTTATGCCCCTTGCATTAGGGTTCAATGTGAACAGAATAAAAAGATGGCTGAACAAGCCCTAATGCATTAAAAGTGTCTCCTGTCTTCATTAAATACTATTACAGCCTCTAGGTCTCATTCATGAAAGTAAGTTGATCCGAATAGGACAATAAGTATATTTAAATTAAGCAGAATAAATTCGTCTTATTGGACTTAATCTCTGAAAATGCTATCTTGCTGATTGATTGATTGATTCATTCATTTTCTATGGTGTCTCAAACATTTGCAAGTTATATAAAGCTAGAAAATATTGGTAAACTGACATCTGATTGTTCAAAGAAGACCTCAAAAGTAACTAGTGGCAAATTCTTTTGAAAAGGGACAAGGTGTCATGTTTCATCAGGACAATGCTCCAGCACACAAGTCCTTGCTTTCAATATCTGTTGTGCATGACTAGCTTTGAAATGGGTGATCACCCTCACTATTTTCCTGATTTGACTATCATCTGTCCCCCAACATGAAAAACACTTGGCTGGGAATCAGTATCACAGTGATGAATACATTATATCTGCTGTTGATAACTTTTTTAACCAACAGGATAAAAAATCATCTTTGAACAGTCAGATGTCAGTTTACCTGGAAGGAAAGAATGCACTTATTAATAAGAAGAGTTGAAATGAATGCATACAAGATTTCATGGCTCCTTCATAGTCAGCCTATGAACCTTTCAGCCCACTCTTGTATGTGCCTTAGAAATTTCAGCTTTCTCTTTCTAATGTTAAGTATAAGTGTTCTTTTTTTGCTTTCATTTTCTCTAAAACTTTGTTGTTGCGCACATGTTTGGTCTATGGTATTCTCAACATCCTTCTGTAGAACCACATTTTTGTTGCTTCAAATCTCTTCTTTATCTGTGAGGAGATTGCCCAGCATAGCATATATATATACATCTAAAAATATTCAGATAAAAAATATAAAATCTTTTTCTTCTTTTATGAGGTATGTCACTTCAGGATGTATGTGATCATGGTCCTCCACATCTTCCTGTCCATTGTAGCTCTTAATAAGATTTGTCTTTTTGTTATTTCTCTCAAACCCTATTCTACCATCCATTTACTCAAGCCCATCAAGTATGTTACATGCTGCTTACCTCTCTCCCTCTTTCTCTCAATCTGTCCTGGGGGGGGATCAGCTTTTCCAAGCCCTCCTTCCTCATTACGTGCTCCAGAAATTTCAACTGTCTTTTCCTGATGTTAAGTTTAAGTTTCCTTTTTGCTTTCATTTTCTGTAAAACCTCACAGTTGCTCACATGTTTAGGTGTCCTCAGCATCCTTCTGTAGAACCACATTTCATTTGCTTCAAATCTCTGTGAGGATATTGTCCAGCATTCACTGCCATATCAGTGTCATACTCTTTAAAACTTTGTCTGATTTAGCCCCCTCCCCCAACAACTTTTTTTTTTAATGGCACCATACTGGTAAGTGTTTACAATCCCTTACTGGAATGATGAAAAATTCTTACACACTTGTTGGAGATTAACGCAACCGGCTTGTAACGAGAGTCTGAAAATAATTTTTACAAAGTTATGTGCACTTTTACAAAATGGCTAAGATGCAAACTAAAATACTTGCAGAAAAAAATTTGTTAAAAAGAAAAATTCTTTTTTTTTTAAGCCAGGTATCTTTTTACACCTGCAACCTTGTTTTTGTTGTGGTTGTTTTTTGTTTTTTTTAATCTGTCTTTGTATAACTGTAAATGTGTTTGTATAGCAGAATTTTCCAACGTATTTACAAGTATGTAATTATCTCGAAATACAAAGGTATTTTATGCAAGCATTTTTGCGTGGCTAGGAAGGAATTAAAAAAAGTAAAAAGGTTAGTTTGTAGGAAATGTTTGCTACTGGCAAATCATTGAAGTGAAAAGGAGTTAAAAAAAAATGTCAGGCTGTGGTTAATTCAAATAAACCTAGAAGCATCATCTAACAAGAAAAATGCTTGTCTCTCCATCCCAGGGTCTTCTTCAAACATTGACTACTTATGTAGAAAGACAAGAGATTTTATTACCATATATATATATATATATATATATATATATATATATATATATATATATATATATGTGTATGTATGTATGTATGCATATGTGTGTGTGTGTGTGTGTATGAGAGAGAGAGAGAGAGTTTTTTTTATATAATTTCTCATGTTTTTTTTTTCTTTTCAGGATATAAATTATATAAGAAATTGTCGAAATGTTTTTCAAGCACTTTTGGCTATACTTTTATTCATTATCAATGATGAATTTTATTTTATTTTTAACTGAATTTATAGATTGCTTTTTGTATGTATCTAGAGTTAGAGGGATGTCTTATTTTCCAAACACAGTCATCACATTGTGGTTACGTTCATAGTTGATATTATTGAGTGCCGGCTTTTTCTTTTTAATTAATAATGCTTCCATTATTTTTAGCCCGGTTTTATATATGGATGAGGCTATAATATTTGTATTATCAACAAGTACGTTACGGATAGAGTTTGGTAGATCTCCATGTGTATTTAAATGAGTTTTTTCTAACCCAAGTACATTCAATCTTTTCCAAGATCGTCTTCAGGAGTAAATTACAAACACACACACACACACACACACACACACACACACACATATATATCGGCAACATATGCATGTTTCATTGAATAATATAGACATATGATATTTATTTTTATCATGATCCTTTCCAGTTCTCTAATATGTTAAAATAAAATTCATCAAGGGAGACACCATAGTTTTTTCCTACCCAGGTACATTTAATTTTTTCCAAGATCATTTTCAGGAGTGACTTACATATATATATATATATATATATATATATATTAGGCACCATATCTTCATTCAAACATGTTTTATTGAATAATGTAGACGTATTATGTCTGTTTATTTTTATAATAATCCTTTCCAGTTCTCTAATCAGTTTCTTTATGTTAAAATGAAATTCATCAAGGAAAGGCACCATAGTTTTTTCTAACCCAAGTACATTCAATCTTTTCCAAGATTATCTTCAGGAGTAAATTACAAAGACAAACTTATTATAACTGTGATCATTGTGATGGTGATTTTTAAGCAAACATGCATAAATATGCCCTGTTATAATTATTTTAAAATTTTTAATTTATCTGTTGTAGCTATGGATTTTTTTGGCAAAACAAATGTCCAACTATAAGGAAGCTGAGCAGAAATTGGTAGAAATGGTAAATGGCATTAAATGTTTCTTAAATCCACTTCAACACGTTACTTCTACACTTGTAATAAATTTTAACTTAAAATTATATATATATATATATATATATATATATATATATATATATATATATATATATATATATATGTGTGTGTGTGTGTGTGTGTGTGTGTGTGTGTGTGTGTTAAAAATTTGGGTAAATGATCCTGACTGAGTCATACATTAAATGACAATTGGAAAAAACGTTCATGAAAGTATAATGTTTTGAAAAAATATCTGATAATGCATTCCAGCCACTTCGGACTTCATCAAATCGATGATGAAAAAGTGAATTGTGTGTGTGTAAACGTTTTATAAATATTTTCATTAAATAAACACACAAATACATACACCTGCAATTCACTTTTTCAAAATGGGTGAAATGCATTATCGGATATTTTTTTAAAACCTTATAATTTCATGAATGTTTTTTTCCAATTTTCATTTAATAAAATATATATATATATGTGTGTGTGTGTGTGTGTGTGTGTGTGTGTGTGTGTGTGTGTGTGTTACATTTCACTATAATGCTGTGTATCTAGAGATTCTTGACAAAATCCAAAGAAGAATCAAGCAATGTTATCAGTCCTGACCTGGCATCTCAGCTTCAGCAGCTTCCCTGTGCCATTTTTATAAATATTTTCATGGCAATTGTTCTGATGAATTTGCCTATTTGGTACCTAGATTTTATGAATTTAAGCACAGTAGTAGATTGGCAGTTAGGTCCCATCTTTTCACAGTTGAAATAGCTAAAGGTAACCATAAATTTAATGCTAACAGTTTCTTCTCTCACACTTGTGGAACTCTTTCTCAGCTTTTTGGCTTCCAATCAACTACAATCTTCAAAAAATTAAATGCAACCTAATCATCATCATCTGTTTTCTTGAAACCTGTTCTTTTATTGTTTTCTCACTTTAATAATGTTTTTTTTCCTCAAACTCTTTCACCCTCATTAACCCTTTGTGCCTTAGTGGCTTTATCACCTTGCCTGTAATGTGAAATAATTAAAAAATAAAAATACCTGTATAAAATGTTCCTAGTTGTTAGCTAAATTCCCATTAGGTCAGTCAGTTATGTGCCATGCGTGATACACGCTTAGGCGATCATGTATCTTTCGATACATGACTGACAAGGCAGATTTTTTTTTCCTGCAGTAGGTTGCCATTTCTTTCTGTGCTAGACCAGTTGCCATCCAAGGCTATAGAACCCAGTCTGTCCTGTTATTTACCCATAGCTGAGGGGAGAAAAAAGAGGATTTTTACCTTTCCCAAGGATATTAGCACGTAAGTGAATGTAATGGATTCGAATGGAATTTGAACTTAGCTCTCCAATTCCTCAATCTGAACTACTATCTATTACTTCAAAAATATTTATTTTAAAGTAAAGAACAAGCAAATACAAATATTAGTTATATCAGTTGATCAGTTGGACCTTGTTACTCCTTGTGGAGTCTAAAGCTACAACCACAGCCACACTAAGTGGGGCCTTTGTGATTTCATTACCAATTAGGTTTTACAGATTAAAGTTGCAAGCTTCAAACCTAACTGGTTTTGAAGTCATTCTCCAAGACAAGCTGGTAGCCAATTACTCTCAATTAGTACCTCTCAATTGCATTAAGAGAGATATGCTCAGTGCTCAGGGATCCACTAGGATGACTGTTGTTAAATATGAGGGATACAGAAATCTTCAGATGTCTATTATAGCAGGTGGATACTCAGATTCTCCATGCTAAACACTGGCCTTGTGTCACATTTTGCAATAGAGAAAATTAATATTGGTAGAAATTGATATATTCTTTATATGTATCAAGCATTTCTATAATAGTGAGTTTACCATAGGAAGCTGCATGGCAGGTATGTCACTCAAAAGTCATTTTTAGAATTAAGTATAATAATTCATATATGCAAATGATAAAGGAATTCAATATCACATGAAATGGATTTGTGACAAATACACATCAATACAGATGCAAAAGAGGCCCAGAATCGCAGATGAACATGTCTTTCAAAACTAGTTACATTCAGCTTTCTGTTTGAAATTTCAATCACCTGAAGAAGGTCGGAGTATACAATGGCTGAAACATTGAGAATATGGCAACAAAGATGAGGACAACAGTTTGAACAATGTAAATAGTGTAAATAATTACAATACAGATTTACTGTTGAGACAGGAGTAAATGGTAGTGTTGTCTGTATTGATGCCAGCTTGAAAACTGATGACATCAGGAAGATAGCAGGAGCAGCAGAGCAGATACGGCATAAATATTCAATGCATGAATGAAAGGTAGATTTATAAATGTGCAAGATGGATACTGGCAAAAAATTTTCCGGCATGACACAGTGAACCAACTTTCCTAGCAGTAGACTAAGCAGTAACTAAAATCACTCCACTTCATGTCAGTGAAAAAAAACGTGCGGTCAAGAAAGTGCGATGAGTTTCTCTCCTAGAGGTTAGCATTAGTCACGCTGATGGAAGGCAAAAATGGTATTCTATGATGATTAAAAGATAGCAGTTTCATTTTGCAGACATTAAAATTTACATGCCATTTCTTGCCCTATTTAATAAAATGATTGGAGGTAATTTTCAAGCACAGCTGCCAGTTTTACTTTGTTGAACCTATCATTTTTTATTAATTATGGGTACTTCAGTGTGAAATTAGATTTTTTGACCTTATCTGGTTGACTTTACATGTTTTGCTGCAAGTTTGACTTGCATTTGACTCCTAAAACAAGTGACCTTGTGCCAAATTAGGCTTAGTAAATAGCATAAACACTTCAGCAAGCAGTAATAGCCAATAAAATTTTCTAGTTGAGCATACCTACTGAATAGTGATTTTGATCTTCCCTAGGTTCTCAACAAAAGTGGCCTTTTACCTTACTTTTCACCTTACTAAATAACATAGGCACTTTTGCATATTATGATGGCTAGCAGACTCATCTGGGAGACTATAATTAATAAGTAATAAGTTTGATTTTCACTGGTTGCCCTATACCTGTTGCTTTGTGCCAAAACTTTACAATATAATGTGCTCCTGACTTGTGAGTAGAGACAGCCCTTTGTAACATTTTCTATTTCCTTTTTCTGGGTGGGGTAGAAGGGATGTAATACATTTTTCTACTTATAGAGTCACCTACTTAATAAATAACAATTCCCAAGCATATAATATTTCTTATTTGATTCCTGCCGTTTGTCAACTTCAAGATAATTTGCCCTGTCAGATTCAGTTGATTTAAATGTATTTTTAAACTTGAATCAAATCATTTGCTAACATCATTAACAAAAACTTAACAAAGGAGGCTATTATTCAGTTTGAAAGAAATACAAAAACAAAATTTATTACCTTCTCCGTCAATTGTACAGAATTTCTCATTCACTCTCCTTAATCTTCCTCTTTCTTACACTTTTTTTCTCTCTCCTCCTCCTCTTTTACCTGTTTTCTTCAGGTAGGGTCAACTTTGTATTATTACTTTAAACTTACAGTATTGTTACTCTCATATGCTATATAACTGCCATATCATATTGAAATACTGGTTCTCATTCAACCACTGTCAAGTTAAGCAACATCAGGCTTGGTCATTACTTAAATGGGTGACCATTTGGGAATATCAGTTCCTGTAATCTTGGATGTGCAGGTGATATAACGAATAACAGCTCAGATTTTGTTAAATTCACTTATATACAAATACCATTAGGAAAGGTATGAATTCCTCCCTTCTTCCCAAGCCATAGGTAAATAGCAGGACAGACTAGGCCCTATAGCCTTGGTTGGCAACCGGTCTAGGAGAAGCAAAACTGAATTCAAACCAGTCTGGAAAATGTTGGCAAAGGACAGATATGCTTGTTATAGGAGCCAACATGCAACTTTGATGTGCTGATCATGGCTCTCCACAATTTCCTGTCCTTTGTAGCTCTTAATAAATTTTGTCTTTTTGTTATTTCTCTTAAACCCTGTTCTGCTATCCATTTACTCAAGCTCATTCTTCGTTTTCTATGGGCCGTGTCTCTTCAGGACATTGGCGATCATGGCTCTCCACAATTTCCTGTCCATTGTAGCTCTTTTGACGTTTTGATATCACTCATAAACCTTGTTCTGTCATCCATTTACTCAGGCTTGCTAGGTAGGTTATGCATTGTTTTCCTCTGACCCTCTTGCCTGTCCTGTGAGTATCAAGGTTTTTCAAGCCCTCTTTCCTCATTACATGCCGTAGAAATTTCAACTCTCTCTTCCAGATATTAAATATAGGTGTCACTTTTGTTTCCATTTTCTCTAAAACTTTGTTGTTGCTAACGTGTTTGGTCCATGGTATTCTCAGCATCCTTCTGTAGAACCACGTTTCTGTTGCTTCAAGTCTCTTCTTCATCTTTGAGGAGATTGTCCAGCATTTACTGCTATATAGGAGAACTGATATTATGTAACAGAGGAGATCGAAAATTCCTATCCAAGAAAAAAAAAAAGAAGGCTGATATCTGATACACAGTGCCCCAGTACAGGGTTTTGGTGCTATGATGGAGAGGGTGTGCACTGAAGAACACAGGCAGCTGATTATTTTAAAACAATTCACTTGTACAGGTTGTTCAGTAAAAAAATATCCATCCATATATATATATATATATATATATATATATATATATATATATATATATATATATTATATATGGTTTTAAAAAATATGGTTTTGTATAGTGAAAAAAACATATTTTAAACCAGTTAATTTATAATATTTATGCTCTGTAAATTTACATTGAGCACTGTTTATTATAAATTAATATTATATTAATTATATTATATTAAAAATTATAAATTAACTGGTTTAAAATATGGTTTTTCGCTACACAAAACCATATTTTAAACCAGTTAATTTATAATATTTATGCTCTGTAAATTGACATTGAGCACTGTTTTGTAAAAGTAAAAATATCAATAAGAACACTGGATTATTTATATATCTCACTGTTCTTTCTTTTTATTTATACACACACACAGACACATACACACACACATATATATATATATATATATATATATATATATATTTATATGGAGGGTTCTGATCAGCTATATTCCTTTGTTCCCCCAGTTCAGACCTTTACAGCTAAGACCTAAGTTTAAAAAGAGAGGGAGAAGTAGAGAGGAAAACTGGATCAGGATGTTACAACAGCAAGAGGGACCATCATTTCAACTTAGAGCTAAATACTTTCCTTTTGTTCAAAGTAGAGTCCAACAGTGTTTTAAGAACCTCGGAGAATACGATATCTTTAATCATTTCTAAGATACAACGGCTCAAAGCTTAATCTAACAATTGGACAATTTTGCTGTTACACCCAGTATATTAAATTATGTTCTTTTGTGATTTACCAATAAGTTTTAGATGTTCTGCAAAAGTGTAGAATCTTAGCATTGTTAATTGATTTGTCTGGTTGATTTTAGAATATGTCAACCCTTGTTGGGACATTTGATGTTGAATTTTGTATGGGGCACCTAGTGAGGACCAAACTTTCTACACAGTCGTAATGATCAAACAGACTAGCCTTGATAAACATTACACCAAGTTAAGGTGCATATTTAGTTAAGATGGTTGATTTTAGAACTTATCAAACCCTGTTGGGTTTAAAGTTTGCAGTCCAAGAAGAATTTGGAATCCTCCATGTTGCTATCCATTGAAAAGGAATTGTTAGATGAATTGAATGCAGAAGCAATTATTGGCAGATTCACACAATCATCAAGAGAACAGAATTGATTGCTCTTAATATAATGAACTGCATGAAATGCTCTATTGTGCTTTTGAACTCTCTGTTGATGGATAAATTGTGCGTATGATAATAAAATAAGCACATCCCATCTTCCTTCTCGCTAGTAATGATTCACTATTAAAATAAATGTTTTCAGCACTAAAACTGAATTAGTCAAATAAAGCTTCATAAGCTTCTACTTAGAGTTGTTGCTATATTACAGTGCAATAAACTATTTAAAAATACCAACCAATTACTTAAAATAAAAAAATAAATAAAAACTAATTTATAACATTCTGTATCTACATTTGGTATTTACTGTCAGTAATATGTACAGTTCAGATCCCAGTCGAGTTCATTCACTTATGCACAAGTACCCTTCAGAAAAGTATGAATCTATTCTCCCCACGAGCTATGGGTTAAATAGCAGTGCAGACCGGGTTTTATAGCCTTGGTTGGTAAACAGCCTACTTCATAAAGTAACAGCAACCTACTGCTGGAAAATCTTCTGCTTAGTTAGTCATGAATTGAATAAAGACTTAACAAAATATGCTATCTTTTCTGACAGCATGTGTGAATTTGTTTTAATATGGACCAGTGCTTCTTAAACTTTTTTCATTCTGTTATGGGACCTTACCCATAATAACATAATGGACTATTCCATATGTAATAAATACTGAGAGTTCAGTCTGAAGTCTGGAGTGAAATCCGTCAAAAGTCTGTCAGTCAGTCAGAGCGAGTCAGTCAGTCAGTCGAGTCAGAGGCAGTCTGAAACAGAGTTGCGTTCAGACAATTACTACTAAACCTGATTGTTCGTACTAACACTTTCTACTTCTCTGTATATATTCCTGTTTGTAATATATCTGTGTTATTCCATATCCATGTTCGATTTCTTCTTTATTGGTTCTACCTTGGACTATCACCATGGTACAAGGAACCGGACCATAACACATTCATGACCCCATTTTTCATCAGAAGGTTTTTGTTCACCAGGTATTAAATATGAAATGAAACATACAAATAAATACATAAATCATTTATTTTTTTGCTGAATGATATACATATAAAAAAAAGTAGTTATATTATATGTCAAAATAAAAGTAGTTTTAGGATTTGTTTCAAGTCCAAAAAGAAGCCAAAGTAAAAAAAACTAAACCAAAGTAAAAATCAATGTAACGGATGTGTTTGTTTTTTGTTGCATAACAAATCTTGGTGAAATATTTGACACTGCTGGATGTAAAGCATCTTTGACATTTTTCAGCATTGAATGCTATTTGGTTTTAATAAGGGTTAAAGCTGAAAAAGTCGTTTCACATAGGTGTTATAAAATAAAATAAGACATATCTCGGCTGATTTACAGGCAAATAAACTAACATACTCAAGAGCAAGAGCCGGATGTGAACGGGACAAAGCCCTGTCACAAAAAGATCATTATCTTCGTTTACACATGTTCCCGACGCACGAGTTCCGGTCAAAAAATAAAATAATATTTTAAAGTGTTTCTATTTTTTGACCAATAAAAATGCTTCCCTTCTAATTATACTCGCATCGTTTTTCGAGCCTGTTAAGCCATAAAAAAACACCATAAAAGGGGTCACACGGAAGTACAACGGCAGTCAACAGGTGGCCAGGGAAGAGACCTGTCACGGTCAGGCCGAGCGGTCAGCAGCAGCCAGCAGGAGGAACGCTACCCAACCTGTGAGAACTACTATGAGAGATCAACCCAGATCTTCAGCCGGCCTATGAACTATACCACAAGGAAGCTGTCCCAAACCCACACGTTCCTGTTGAAATAAATCACGTAAATCTATTTCTGCTGTTGTCGTATTTTTTTCTTGCAACCATACACTTGTCTATAACATAGGTATGTGCTGCTAAATGACAAAAGAACACGTAGCGCCATTTCAGAAATTGTGGGAAATTCAGATTTAGCTCCGATCCAGAATTCACTCAAAGATCTTTTTATAAATTCAAGTTTCAAGTTTGAGTCACTCAATTCCTCAGCGAAGTTAATTTAATTTTCTTGACCCCAGCATTTCACTTCATGACCTGAAACAAGAAACACTGATATAAGCTAATATAGGTAATGGTTGTGCATTGTGGGATAATGGATAAAGACTCAGGATAAGGAATGGGAGAACCAAGTTTAAATTCCAGTTGGGTTTGTTACAGTCAAAATAGTCGGTACAAATATCCTTGGAAAAGGTATGAATCCATCTCTTCTTAGATATAACTGGGTCCTATAGCCTTAGATAGATTTTTTCCACAAAAATTTTAATTGTATTCTTTTTTCCATATGTATTTTTTGAAAATTATATTTATTCATTATAAAAATTAAATGATAGTATTGTAGTTGTGGATGGACCGTCTTTGTCTCCTGACAATCAATATCTAATCCATCACTACACACACAGACGAAATTCAGCTTTATTTGAATTTATAATCGATTAAGCCACTTTATATCTATTGCAGACATGCAAATGGAAGTAATATATTGTAAAAATAAAGCGTATTTTCCACATATGTTGGATTTTTATATCACAATAGACTGTAAAGACACAACTGAAATAACCTAAAGTCTACCTCTCTAAAAGCAATAAACTAAAGTCTACCTCTGTAAAAGCAAATAAGCTAAAGTCTATCTCTCTAAAAAAAAAAAGCAAATAACCTAAAGTCTATCTTTCTGAAAGCAAATAAGCTAAAGTCTACCCCACTAAAAGCAAATAAGCTAAAGTGTACCCCTCTAAAAGCAAATAATCTGAAGTCTACCTCTGTAAAAGCAAATAAGCTAAAGTCTACCTCTGTAAAAGCAAATAATCTGAAGTCTACCTCTGTAAAAGCAAATAATCTGAAGTCTACATCTGTAAAAGCAAATAAGCTAAAGTCTACCCCTCTAAAAGCAAATAAGCTAAAGTCTACCCCTGTAAAAGCAAATAAGCTAAAGTCTACCTCTGTAAAAGCAAATAGGCTGAAGTCTACCTCTGTAAAAGTCTATCTCTCTGAAAGCAAATAAGCTAAAGTCTATCTCTCTAAAAAAAAAAAAAGCAAATAACCTAAAGTCTATCTTTCTGAAAGCAAATAAGCTAAAGTCTACCCCACTAAAAAAGCAAATAAGCTAAAGTGTACCCTCTAAAAAAAATAATCTGAAGTCTACCTCTGTAAAAAGCAAATAATCTGAAGTAATCTCTGTAAAAGCAAATAATCTCTACCTCTGTAAAAGCAAATAAGCTAAAGTCTACCCCTCTAAAAGCAAATAAGCTAAAGTCTACCTCTGTAAAAGCAAATAAGCTAAAGTCTACCTCTGTAAAAGCAAATAAGCTAAAGTCTACCCCTGTAAAAGCAAAGCAAAATCAAGGCATTCAAATAATAAAGAGAATAGTTAATTGGAGGAATAATGAACAATGAAAGCGAAGAAGAATTGCTGCTAACCTAAACAGCTGTTTGCACCTGTCAAATCAAAAACTCTTGAAATTTCCCTTGCTTATATGCAAATTTCCTCTGGGGACACCAGTAAATACTAGATAGATTCTTGTGTTATGATACTAGCAATTTAATACTTTTGGTGTCTGTTACTTGCAAAGGTTTTGCACCAGAGATGTTACAAGTAAAGAATAACTCTGCTCAAGTTTTGTATTATCTTAAACTGCATAAAACACATTCCGCAGATCGCATGTAGCCCAACACAGTTTGTAAGCAGTTTTCAAAAGAGTCAAATTTTTGTGTTTATCAGAATCACATCTAAAAGAAACATTTAAAGACAATGCATAGTTCTAATATATTATTAATATAATATACTGTATATACATGTGTAATGCACAATGTTTATTTTGAATGCAGCTGTACTTTTTGACTACAATAAATGGATATATAGTTTGGTCAACATTGTAACCAGGGCCAGCAGTACATATGCTAATTTTATATCTCATGTATGATGAGCCCTCCTTAAAATTAGCTTCAAAATTAGGTCTTCAAAACCTACATATACTTTTGTGTGTATATATATATATATATATATATATATATATATATATATATATATATATATAAAATTAATTGATTTAAAATATAGTTTTTTTTTCGCTACACAGTTCCAACCATGTTTCAAAAATAGAAGCTAAAAACCCCGAATTTAATTTTGCAATTAAATTAAAAGCATTAGTTCCATTTCATCTTCAAGCGAATTTTGGAGTAACTTTTTAAAATTACCGGGTTTTAAAGACACAGCTAAAATCACGTTTCCATGGTTACAGAATATTCTACTTAAATTGAACAAGGGATGTCTAGATTTTCCTTATGTCAGTATCATTGTATCAGTTATTAGCTACAATTTGGTAAGGGGTAGGGATGTATTTTACAATGAAACCTGACATCGATTGAATGGATGTCGTCTGAATTTTTTTAAAAGAAAAAAAAAAAAATTGTTAACGGTAAAAAAATTTCAACGTCATTTTTTAAATTTAAAGATTTTCGGGTTTTTTTTTTTTTTTCTTTTTCCTAATACTTTTTATTTAACTACGATTTGAAATATTCTCCTTTGAAATTAAAATTTTTATTTTACTATATTCTTTTTAAGAACAGTTAAATGTATTAGAATCCATTATATTATGTAGGATTATTTTAACATCAAGTTTAAGTATGTATATGAGGTTACATTTTTTTTTTTTTTTTTTTTTTATTTATGACTATGACGGCAAAAATGGTTACTTAATTTCACTGATTCAGTAAACTTTTATTTTATATATAAACCTAGTATTATAATATTTCACATGTAAGTACTAAGGACATGGGTCATTCAAAAGCTTACATCTTATGGCATTTCATATTAATTTTATTTTACTATAGGTGTTATTTTTGGATTCTTTTTAGTGCGTGTAGTATTATTTAAAAGAAATTTAGGTTAGAATTCATTCAATTTAACTACAATTTTAATTACAATTTCAAAATTACAACTTTAAAATTTTAAAATATTTTCATTGTTTAGTTTTAATAGACTATATTACTTTATAACAGAAGGAAAATTACTCATAGTAAGTAAAATTATTTTTCAATATACAAGTATATGTAAATTACAATTTTTAAACTTTTATATTTAAATATTATTTAAGTAATATTAATGGAACTTACTACAAAACTAGCTAAGTCATTTCTCAGATTTAGTAAACTTTATTTATTAATTAATTTATTTATTTATTTTAAATATATGTAACCTAAGTAATAAAGTTTCATATGTATGTACAAAGAACAGGTTAGAATTCATTTTATTTAACTACAATTTTAATTACAATTTTAAAATTACCACTTTAAAATTTTAAAATATTTTCATTGTTAGTTTTAATAGAATATATTACTTTATAACAGAAGGATAATTACTCATAGTAAGTATAATTATTTTTTCCATATCAAAGTATATGTAAATTACAATTTTAAACTATTATATTTAAATATTATTTAAGTAATATAAATGGCACAGACTACAAAACTATCTAAGTCATTTCTCAGATTTAGTAAACTTTATGTATTAATTAATTAATTTATTTATTTTAAATATATGTAACCTGTGTAATAAAGTTTCATATGTATGTACAAAGAACAATGGGTCATACATTACCTTACATCATCTAGCTTTTGTTATAATTTCATTTTTCAGTAGGTGTTTTATTGGATTCATTCAAGTGTTTGTAGTACATTTATTATAGAGGTGTTTCGGTTAGGATACATTTTATTTAACTACAATTTTTAAAAGATGCTTGTTTTAATACGTTTTAACTACAATTTTAAATTTTAAATACAAGTTTAAAACATTTTTCCTGCCATTCCAATAGACTTTTTTTTTTTTTTTTTTTTTTATATATTATTTAAGGAAAATTTTTGACAATGACGGCATATAATAGCTATTTCATTTCTCTGATTCAGTAAATTTTTATTTCTTAGTAATATATAGTTTTATTTCTTAGTAATATATAGTTTCTCTTGTATGCATAGAGGACACGGGTCGTTTAATGATCTACAAATTCTAGCTTTTCTTATTAACTTCCATTTTACTGTAGGTGTTTTATTTGATTCTTTTAGATGCCAGAAATATTTTGAGAGAGATGTTTGATTTTTATATTTATTTATTCTAAATGAAGTTTGATGTTGGTTGAATCTTTTTTTGAATTCATGGCTAGTGCAACCTATATATATTTTTATGTTATCAGGACTTTCAATCGAAGAGATATTGCATTGGTATACTAATGATTCAGTGCGACATTTATTTTGTAGTGGGCAATTTTGAGGGTTTCCACAGTTACATAGTTTTTGTTTATTTCCATCAGTTTTTATCTTAATTTTTCCATTGTCTAAACTTTTTTGGTTTTGGTATAAGTGTTTATTTAAGATATTAGCATTATGGTTCTTAATGATTTTTTCTAAGTTTTTTGTACAGCTATAACTTAATTTTAGTGTGTTTTTATTGAAAATAGTACTTAGTTTACTTTCACTAGGAAAATGCTTGACTATTAATGCAAGGAATTTATGTCCTAATCTGTTCTTTACCATTTGGTTATATGGGGGAGTATACCAAATAATTTTTCTACATCTGTTTTTTCTATGCTTTCCATTTTCATTTTTTATATAAGCTAGTTTTGGGTTTTTGTAGCCACTATCTTTTAGAGCCTTATTATAGCAATTGATATGCTCATCAAAAATCTTGTTATTAGCTGAATTTGTACTAATTCTTTTACTTATAGATAACGGTATATGTTTAATTATAGATGGGGGGTGATTTGATTTAGGATGTATATATAAAGGATTGGTGTTGGGTTTTTTATAAGGTGTGTATGTATTTTTATTTAGATCTAAAGTTATATCCAGGAAGTCTACTTTTTTTAATTTTGTACTAACCGTAATTTTTAAGCCCATGCTTTTAAATTCTTTATATAATAACTTTCTAATTCTATCTATTTTGAAGTTTGTTGAGTTTCTAATAACCATAAGCCCATCGTCTCTGTACAAACCAATATCATTTGTATTAATTTCATAATGTGCTGTAAGGTTGTATAATATAAAGAGGCCAATGAGATCAGAAGACTCAGCTGAGTCTAGTGATCCCATTGTGATGTCAAATTGGTCGTAAGAATTCTTAATCCATTCCTCACCTTTTATGTATAAGTACTGATTTTTTGCATACAGAATAATGTTCCTTTCTTCATCTGTAATATCCGTATAGTGGGTATGGCGAAGTCCAACGCATTGATAAATAGTTCTTTGGAAATCGATTGGTAATAATTATCGATATCAAATTGTATTAATGTACAATATATATATATATTAATTGTATTAATGTACAATATATATATATAAAATTAGACAAATTGTATTAATGTACAATATATATATATAAAATTAGACAATAGACAAGAGAAAAAACTCTACTTAGCCAATGCATTTCATCCTCTGAGGGACTTTATCAAGGATATATATATATATATATATATATATATATATATATATATATATATATATATATATATATATATATATATAATAAAAAGCTTAAACACTAATATTCCATGGTCATAATTTATTCCATTGGAATTGTAAATACGATCCAATTCATCAGACCTACAAATTCAAAAAGAAAACAGAAAAAAAATCACTCCGGAAATAAAAATAGAATTTAGAGAGAGTGTAAGTATGAGAGTGTGGGACAAATGTTAGAGTTAAAGAGATGGATAACAGACGAGAGAAGGTGGGAGATTAAAACTTAACAGAGAGGGGTTTTATAGAGGTGAGTGGAAGGGGGAAATATGAATGTTGTCGGATGTATATATAGGATAATGATATATAATGATATAGGATATATATATAGGATAATGATATATAAATTTTTATATATCAAGAATAATTTTGGGGGGAAAGATGTATGACAAAATGGAAAAAGTTTTTGTGTGATGCGTTTCGGCCTTTAGGACTTCATCAGACTAAATGTGTTTATGTTGGTGTGATTACACATGCACATGAATGAGGCACATTAGGAATTTTAGATTCTTTTTCTTTCTATTATCTTTGTTATGAAATATCCCACATTGTAATAACAGAAGATCTACCAAGAATGGTGAACCTGAGCACAAATTTATTGTGGATGAATTAGCAATTAAAGCATTTTCTAAATATTTTAATCTTAAATTATTTCCCTTTTAATTAGATTAGCACTTTATAATGATTGCCATAAAAAATACATTGGAGAAACCTCAAGAAGTTTAAATAAAAGATTATATGAACACAAAAGCAATATTTTACAAAACAACATGTTAAATGCATCAGTTACTGTAATTCCAGCATCTCTCATTTGTGTAATCACGCATAATAAACAAACTTAGGCCAATGAAGTCCTAAAAGACAAAACGAGTCACAAAAAACGTTTTTCCACTTTGTCATCCAGTGAGGCACCGATAAATCAGGAAAAAATTAATGGATAATAAAAACAGCACTTTTATATAAAATTAATGGATAATAAAAACAGCACTTTTATATAATTAATATATTTCAATGAAACTTTATACACAGTTGGGCATATATATAAAGTACAAAAACATTTGATGTGGTCACCAGTTTCTACAGGTGGGACTGGAATAAGTTCTGTGAGATGTAGTCTTCAAAGCTGCCACCCACTTGACTGAAAGAGAATAAAATATGTTTTTTTTTTACAGTAATATTCACCTTATACAAGGCCCAAGAACCACTTGAAGTAGGGATTTACAGAGTAAGAGGCACAGTTTATAGGGATATGTGGGGAAGATAACAGTTAATTACAGACTTGAACAGGTCAAGATTGTAGTGATCGGGGAAGCAATATTTTAAACTGGGGCTCAGATCCATTAAAGATGCTTGAAGAATTGAAGTAGATGGGAATGCAACAATACTTGTTTGTACTGCTCTAAACTGGCTTAAATTTTTTAAATATACTGTGCTTAGTATCTGGGACCTGCAATGCTGTATACACAAGGATGAATCATCCTTATTCTTTTTGTATTCCATTAGTAAGGAGGAAGTTCTAATCTGACAGCTTTTTCCCTTCAAGTCTAGAGTTAACCATTATTTTTCCTAAATAATCCCACGGGCTTCACTTCTTGCCTTTTCTTATGCTCAGACAGACATTAACAACCTACCTTGACAGTTTATGGCCATATCACATTCAAACACCAGTTTCCAAATTTCAGCAACATCAAGCCTGGTCAGTACTTAGATGGGTGACCACTTGGAGAATACTAGGTGCTGTAAACTTTGATATGTGGGTGATGTAATGGATAACAGCTCAGAATTGAAATCAGAGAGCTGAGTTCCAATTCCAGTTGGGTTCATTATATTCACTTATGCACAAATAGCCTAGGGAAATGTATGAATCTACTTACTCTCCCTCCCCCCAGTTATGGGTTGATTAGTAGGGCTTGTATCAGTAAATCAATATTATCCTCCCAAAATTCTTACACTCTAAAAGTATTTTCTGGCTTTAAATAACCTGCAAAGGATTAATAAGCTGTTAAAAAAACAATCAATCAATGAAATTCATGTTTTTCAATTTATTTACATTCTCTGGAATATAAATTTATAGAAACTAACTCTATCACAAAGTGAGGGATTAGTTTTTATATTGATTGTTATATAGAATTTATCCCCCACTTTCTATCCATATTATAATTTGTTGTTTATCAAATTCAGATTGGGTATAAATCCACTTCTCACCCACTATGGGTTAATTAATAAGATTTGTAAATCATTATCTCAAAAAAAAATTCCGACACTCTAAAAATATTTTCTGGCTTTAAACAACCTGCAAAGAGTTGATAAGCTGTTAAAAAAACAAATCAATCGAATTCTCTACCTTGAGTGACTCTTGGGCCTTTTATTGGGTGAATATTAGTATAAAGAAATAATTTGTCCTTTCAAATAAAGCCCAGAAATAGGCAATTATCAGTTGTTAATTATGATGCTTTAAAATGCAAGGTAAGACATAACCAGACCACCAGTTTGTGTATTCATTTGGAAGAGATTGGATCATTGAAAGGTATGACATGTAGAGCATTAGACAAGCTTGTATAACATAGAGGTTCCCAAAGATTGAAAATCATAAATATTTCTAATAAGTAGAATGAAAAGAACAATTTAAAAAAAAACATTGACATGACAGGAAAGAAAATAACATGAAACTTAATTAAAATATAAAATGACCAAAACAAAATCTCATGACATGACATTAGAGTATCATATCAACGTAAATTGGAAATTTTATCATTTTAAAACACATGAGCGAATAATGTAATGTTTAGCAGTGCGGAAAGAAGAATCCGCAAGCTGAGTTCAAATTACAACCTTGTTTGCTGTATTCAAATATCATTGAGAAAGACATGAATCCATTTTTTTTTCTACCAATTATGGGTTAAGTAGCAGGGTAGACTGAGCTCTCTAGCTTTGGGTGGAAGTCATTCAAAGAGAAAGACAACTCTGAATTTCAAATGTGGTGTAGAGGATGGGAAAACACTCTAGTATAAAAATCAAGGCACTTTTCAGGTTAAAAGTAAAAGATTCACACAGCTATTCTGCATTGAATTTAAGGTAAATCTTTCTCCAATTTTTCAGAATGGGTTGAAAATAAAAGGTTTGTATATTTTAGGTATATATATATATATATATATATTATCATCCACAGACAAACTGTTTCGCTGTATCACAGCTCATCAGTGTGGCTAGACGTCTGGTTGCCTCTAGCTAGGATTGAAACCCGACTGAATTGGCATCAGTCGGAGATTCTACCACTAATCCGTTGGCGCATGGCAAGGATGAAGTTGAATTTAAGTGTATTTATTTTTAGATAAATACACAGTGACTGAGAGAACTCAATTCGATTTAACAAAGAGTCTTGCATTATTAGCCGTAATAGTCACTGTTTACAAACCCACACTTCCTCCCCAGAGAGCTCAACTGAAATAAATTTTTCAGGAGCATATATATTGTCATCCACAGAGTGTTTCGCTGTATCACAGTTCATCAGTGTGACTAGACATCTGGTTTCCTCTAGCTATATATATATATATGTAAGCAAATATATGGATATAGATCCGACAGTATGAAGAAAAATATACTTAAAAAACAAACAAAAATCCTAATATGCAATTATGCTGTTTTAATGTTTAATGTCAACATAGGACATTTCGGTCTAATAGACCATCTTCAGGACATATTCATAAAACATAATTAACATAAACCATATACAATTCAACATGAAAAAGACGATGGACATAAAAGCAATACCAATCCAAACAGATAACTGAAATCTTTTATAAGATCAGCGTTCCGTTTAAATATGATCACGTCGTCGTCACGTGGGTGATGTTGTGAAAACGTATTCCTAAAATTTGAATATTTTGAATGAAAAACGAAAAAAAATTCGACACATGATCATATTTAAACAGAACGCTGATCTTATTAAATTGTTTTTTCAGTATATTTTCTTCATATATACATATATATATATATATATATATATATATATATATATATATATATATATATACAGGTGAGGCAAAAGTTGCACACCATAAGGATAATTTATTAAATGTATAATTACACATGAAAATTTTATTTATTAATTACTTAGTTGTTATATGTGCTGTTCAAATGCCCTCCATCTTTTCCAAAACATATTTTTTAAGTCTGTGATTGCCTGATTCATTAACACGTCGGAGTGTTTCCTCTGACATTTTACTGCTTTCATATTTAATTCTTTCTTTAAGTTCCTCAGTATTTCTTGGACACATCAAATAAACAACTGATTTCAAATGGTCCCACAGAAAAAAATTCAACAGTGTGAGGTATGGTAACCTTGGCGAACCCTCAACAGGACCCATCAAAACAAATATTTAAAACATGATTAATTATTTATTCTCTATGGCGCGCGACTTTTGTCTCACTCTCTCTCTCTCTCTCTATATATATATATATATATATATCTTACTTATTATAAAACGCAGATTGTGTGTGTGTGTGTGTGTGTCTCTACGTTTATATATTGGATCGGATTTCGTACATTTTTCAACCGATTTCAACAAAACTTCACAGGACTATGTAAAATTACCTTCTGGTTCTGACAGCACAAAAAATTGGAAAAACACAATTGTTTTTGCACGGACTCAACTTGAAAACAGGATTAAGAGGCATTAATGAAAGGAGGACAACTCATATCGAGTTATACTTATTAATATCGAGTTATCGAGTTATACTTATTATAAAACCCAGGTTGGTTGTATGTGTGTGTGTGTGTGTGTGTGTTCATTTATATATGGGATCGAATTTCCTACATTTTTCAACCGATTCCAACAAAACTTCACTTTTTTTGGCAGGTAGTGTTTCTTATTGTCTTGCACACTTTTTTCTTTATTTTTACATTCAGAATGCTTTAAAAATTCCATTTACGAGATAATTGTTTATAATAAAATTCTATTCAATCGGTAGACTCATAACGTTTGAAAACAATGTTTTTGTTTGAGTTTGGGTTTGACCAATTCGTAAAAAAACAAAAACAAAACAAAAATAACTAATTAAGACATGCGTGTCCGTCAACCTTAAACAATAATCTTTGTCAATTTTATTTTTCAGTCTTTATGATGGTCGATACTTTATCTATCTCTTACTGTTACATCCCGAACAACGCCGGGCTCTATTACTAGTATATATATATATATATATATATATATATATATATATATATATATAATGTAAATTGTCATCTAAATTACACAAAAATGAAAATAACACTGACATCTCATTTTAACAGATATACAGGGTGCGATGGATAAATTGTCGTCTAAATGAGGCCAAAATGAAAATAACACTGACATCTCATTTTAACAGATATATTTACAAAAATTACACAAAAATATCTTGGAATACTAAAGAGTAAATTTATTCAATAAAATCACCATTGGTTTCAAAAACGGCCTCCAGACAACTTCAAAGTCTCCTGCAACTCTTCTGGATGGTCTCCTTGTTTAAGTTGGTGAATGCTGCCATCATGATTGCCTTCAGTTCATCTTTGGTATTACAAAGAGTTTTGTTGGTCTCTCACTCAACTGTGCCCCACATATAATAATCAAGGGGATTGCAATCTAGTGAGTTAGGTGGCCAGATGCAAGGAGTGATGTGGTTGCAGAAATTGTCTGACACCCATGACTCGGTCCTCCTGCTTGTGTAGCATGGTGCAGGGTCCTGTTGCTAGACATAGGTCTTCCAGCAGCCACCCTCTTGATCCAGGGCAGTATTTCTGCCTTAAGGCACTTGATGTAGGCCTCTGTGTTGAGTCTGAGGCTTCTCACCAAGAACTCGGGAGTTCTTTTCTTATCATAACTATGACAGTGAGTTTTCCAAGCTGGTGTACCTTTGTAATCACCATTAGACTCTTTCCAAACCTTCTGCACTGTCCCCAGATTGACACCAAAACACTCTAAAATGTTTGTATTGGAGCTTCTAGCACGAATACCAAGCAGTACAGCATGCTGTTTCCATCTTTTTGGTGCAGTGAATTGCATCATCGTGCTCTTTTTCTCACAGAAAACTAACCCTACTATACTGTGCAGTTGACAAAAGCAAAAACAAAGAACATGTTATGTGCAAAATTAAAAATATAAAATGGCGACAATTTAACCATCGCAACCTATATATATATATATATATATATATATATATATATATACTCGACTCTCCTGTCAAATTCGACATATGAGGGTCAAGCAGATCAGTTCCTAGGAAACCAACAGCCCGACAACAGCACATGAGATTTGATTATGGTGGTGAAGGTTTCGTGCAGGACCATCCACACTTTTTGAAGGGCCAAATACAGAGATCTGGTGCACTACGTGCCACAGGGTCCCCAAATGACCCTCCGCAGGTTTTGAATTCAGAGTTGTCCTTCTCCTAGACCAGTTGCCATCCAAGGCTATAGAACCCAGTCTGTACTGTTATTTACCCATAGCTGGTGGGAGAAGAAGAGGATTCATACCTTTCCCAAGGGTATTAGCACATAAGTGAATTTAATGGATTCAACTGGAATTTGAACTCGGCTCTCCGATTCCTCAATTCAAGCCACTATCCATTATTCCACCATGCCTGACGATTGCATCTAACATGAAACAGCCTGTCACCTCTGAGTGTTGATGTCAATGTTCACTTTTATATTTATAACTATGATTGCATCTTCTTTTTTTCTTCTATGTACTGTGTCCCTTCGGGATGTTGACAACCAAGCTCTCCTCAATTTCCTGTCCTTTGTAGCTCTCCTAAACCTTATTCTGCCATCCATTTGCTCAAGGTCGCTAGATAAATTATGCATTGTTTTCCTCTGTCCCTCTTGCCTTCAATCTGCCCTGTGAGTATCAAATTTTCCAAGCCTTCTTTCCTCATTATGTGCCCTGGAAATTTCAACTGTTTCTTTCAGATGCTACATATGAAGTATCCTTTTTGTTTGCATTTTCTCTCAACCTTTGTTGCTGCCCATATGTTTGGGCCATGGTATTCTCAGCATCCTTCTGTAGAACCATATTTCTGTTGCTTAAAGTCTCCTCTTCATCTGTGATGACCATGAGATTATCCAGCATTTACTGCCATATGTAACAGCTCGGTACATTTTTCTTTACTAGATATGAATTTATTGGTACTTTCGTTTGTTTTTGAATTTTTGTAACTGTTGTCAACATAAATGAATTTGAAATATTGAATAATTTGATTATAAACTTAATTTTTCCATTACTCTAAGGTAATGGTTAACGATTCCGTCTCTTGACCATTGTTACTGAATATAGTGAGTTCATTCCTTATTGGGTGACGGATACATTGTGGCCTTATTGCTGAAAAAACAAATTTTCTTTTCTTTCTTTTTTTAAGTGGACCCCAGATTAACGTTACCCCCCTTTGTTTTTCCTTCTTTTTTTTTTATTTACTTATTTATTTTTATAATCTATACGGTCGGGTATGTGAAGGTTGGAGATATTTTCAGAAAAATGAAAAGAAACCACTTCACTTCATTCAGGCTTTACAAAAACAAGGACTAAGGCTAAAAAGAAAGAAAAAAAAAAACTTACTTCAACATTTCTTAGCCTAAAAATTAAATAAATAAAAAAAACAACTTTCTCCTTTACGTTGTTTTTCAACTGTCTTTCTTTATCTTCCTCACGCATTTTTTTTAATTTTTTTCTTACCCTGTATATATAAATAGCCAAAAAAACAAAAAAAACAACCCCCGCCCCTTCTTTCTTTTCTATCTTAAAAAGAGGTCGGGGAAATCCTCCACATCTGCTGTTTTATAATATTAGTAAGTTACTTTGGGTCTTATATCTGTGTACTGTAGTCATATATGCTTCTTGCTTCCCCAGTTTTTATCTCTTCTCTCTTTCTTCCTTCCTGCAGCAGTTAATGAGCTACAGTCTACACACATACACACACTCGCACAGAGTTTAAGTCTCAGCACACTCTGGATTGGGCTAATATTTAATTATATTACTTAAAAAAAAAAAAAAAATTTGTTTAGGTCCCTATCAACGCACCTAGCGGACATGAAATGACTCCTGCGAGTTAAGATCCCAAACAACAGTGGATAGAGCATAAGAAACAACGGGTGACTGCCGATCCGTGTCATCAAATGTCTGTCTGCTGTGTTTACCGACTGTGTGGGATGATACACTAACTACACATAGGAATTTTTAAACGTTAGCTTGCTTCTATACAGCATAAGAAGCAGTTGTGGTTGTCTTTACTTTACTTAAAGAAAAAGAAATCTTTAAGTTCACATCAAGAAGACGATAGTGTTTATTAATTAATTTCTTTAATGGAGAAGAAATATTTAAAAAAAAAAATAGTAACACCAGTTGACTAGCTTTGCATTGTTTTTATTCACTTAATTAGCCTAAATTTGTTAAAATAAAAATAATTATTTATGAAAGCAGTTTAACGTTGCATTCCTAGATTAAAAAGAAGAAGAAAGAGAAAAAGATTTCGTTATCTCTCTCTTCTTATGTTTACAACAGTTCGTAATTTGCCATCACCCCCGTTTAAGTAGTAGAGAGAAAAGACACTCTCTACCACGTGCACCTGTCTCTTCGTTGGTGTGTCCGGATTTTCTTCATGTGGGTCTTGTTTGCTGGTAAGAACAATACACAAAAAACAATGCACGGATTTCTTTTTTCGTTTGACAAGAACCGGTAACAAAGTATTAAAAACAAACAAACAAACAAAAAAAATATGAAATAATCTTTTGTCCTGATAAAAACGTTTATATTTTAAAAAAAAAAAAAAAAAAAAGCTTATTCCGTCGTGTGCCTTCAATCTTTATTCAACTCACGCTTCTTTTTAATCAGTTCAGTTGGCCTTTCTTTTTTTTTTTCTTCCGTTTTCTGAAAAGATTTTTTTTTTTTTTGAAAAAAAAAAAAAAAAAAAGAAAAGAGACATGCCCACATTTCACGTCCTCTTCCACGCTTTTATTTACTACTTGTGAATGATTGTATAGCTTCGAACGGTCCTTAAGAGATTTTAGATCGCCTTTTTAGAGCTGAAGTTTAATCACACCCTGAAGGAAAATTTT